>VZSR01001854.1:3043754-3144222 GCA_013398615.1 Brachypodius melanocephalos | reverse complement strand
GAGAGACAAAAGGTGTAGCCAGCTCCTCCTCTTACCCCCTTTCTTCTGCCTGAGTACCCATAAGTACCAAGTCATTGGTTCCCTAGCAATGTACTGGGAAAAATTCTATGAGTGAGAAGAAAAAGAAAAAAACAAATCTAACCCCCAACAGCTAGGCATGCTAAAATGTCTCCTATTCCCAGAGTATATGCTGTATTTTGAGATGAGCAGCTACTAGTGAATATGAAGAAGGAAAAATTCAGTTAAAAAAAGGCGGTTATGTTAGCTTTTGTGATGGTTTTTTGGTTTGTTTTGAGTTTGGGGTTTTGGGTTTTGTTTGTCTGTTTTGAGGGTTTTCAGGTTTTTTAGCTTTCTGCAATCCTGTGAAAACAGGATGAGAGGAAAAGTTTTGAGCTTTTTATTGGGTTTGCTGGAAGTTACATGAGGTGTTTTGCCATTTTTCTCACACTTCTTCATAAAACTTTCCTTTGAGAAACAGGACACACAGATTTTGCAAGATAAACTGGATACACTATGTGACCTCACTGGTGACAGAGTAAAGGGGAGAAATTGAAGAGCACTCTAGACATAAAAGTATAGGTGTGTCTTTTATGGGGTAACTCTAGCTTTTGTTATCTAGCCTTAGTCTGACTCATCTGGTAATGGCTTCTAAACACCGGGTACTGTAAAGGAGAGGAAGGTTGAAGCTGTCTGTGTGATGGGGTAGCAGATGGCTTAGCAGGTACAGGAAGTTCATGTGTTTGGCCAAAGTTGTAGGCTGGCTCTTGCCTGCAGGGAACTAACCGACTGGGAAGTTCTTGGAAGTAGGAACACCACGTTTCTTGAGGAAACCATTGTTGCATGGCTTCAGGGGTTATACAGATGCCATAAGTGTCATTGTGGATCCTGTTTACTTCCTGATGCTGTTTTTCGAAAGGTTGCTTTCCTCTTTCTCCTCCTTGGCTGGTGTTTCGTAAGTGAATCTCCCTGTTCATCATGATGTTGTCCAGATCAGCACTCAAAACAAAACCTAATAAATTTCAGCTCTGTTTACCTGGCCTACTTCAAACATCCTACTTGACGTGGACTTAACTAGTATTGGAGGAAAAGGTAGGTGTTGATCACAGTGGTTGAACTTATATGTTCTGTTAAGAGTAGTCATCATGGTGATCAAAATTCCATGGGTATCATGTAGAGTCAGAAGAGGAAAATGAGTAAAGAAGGAGGCAAGGAGGCCTCTATTCTGCACAGACAACCAGTCTGAGTCATTTAAAATTGATTGGATGACAAGGGGGGTTATGCTGTGTTACTGAACTTCCATTTTTTTATTTGGGGAAACAATTTCAGGTAGGAGTTTATCTAATAGTTGGGTTTGTAATGGAAAGTAATGGAACTCCACTGGTGAGAATCCCAGTCTCCTAAGCAACTTTTTACCCACTATTGAAAGTAGAATCTGGTCTACCTTCTACACATCTATCATTTTTTTCTCTACAGATACTTCAGCTAGGAAAGGAAGGTACTCCTTGTCTCCTTTTCTTCCAGTATTAACTGACCATGGAATGGAAACCAGCTGATGTTCTCTTTCCTATGCATTCCTTTCTCTGGGAAATCATAATCTGTGGCGTGGAGACAGATGCAGTTGTCACATAACTACCAAAGCCTCAAACACAGGAGCAGGAATGCTCTACAGATCTGAAAAGAGCAATCCATGATTGTGTCGTTTCATGTGTCATGCTTGTTTTGCTCAGCTGTGAACGTCGGCGAGGAGACGGCTTCGTTTCACACTCGAGCCTCCTCTGCTGCAGATGGAAGTGTTCAGCCTCCTCCTGAAGTCCTGCTCCATAGCATGTATTACTTCTGCCTGCAGAGAGTACCTGCTGTTCTTACAATTCATCATCCATCTTGTTCTCTGGGTGGGCAGGGAAGAGAAGGATTAAAGCGGTGAAAGCTTGGAGAAAAGTGAGGGAGAATGGGTTGGGAAGAAAATGATGAAATCTGTTTAAGGGACAAGCAAGTAGAGCTGTTTCCTTTAAAGCCACCCTTAATCACTACATCTGCTGTGGAAGGGCCCATCCACTCTCTACAGGTGAGGTGCATGGTTTTAATGAGATTATCCTCTCTAGGTCAAATCCCTGCACCCAGACTCTGCCAGTTGTATGCAGATCACGGGCAGATGACAGACTGACAGCGAGGTTTCAGAAATTTCTTTTTTATCCTAAGCGCTTCAATAACCTATTAAAAGCTTTCGCATTATTGTTTTCTGCAAAGCAAATCCATTTATTCTAGTCCTTTTCTCAGTAAACACAAGTAATAACTAATCACCATTCCATTTTAAGCCCTAATGTAGGACTTAAGTTTCTTCTACAAAAGAGAGAAAACCAGAAAAAAAAAAAAAAAAAAAAAAAAAAACCCCAAAAAAACCCAGTTTCCTGTCTTTTCCCAGACATCATTATTTCTACAGCTCTGATCATTCTTGCTGCCCTACTCAGGTTCACTTCTGGGAGGTCTTGTGTTTCAAACTAGGCATTGCTTCAGTTCACTAGTAGCCTCTTACACGAAACCAGCACTCCCTCATGGCCAGACCAAGACAGGCTAATGCTTGTCCAGCATGGCTCATTTTTTCAGTGGAAAGGTAGGTAAGATATGTGCAACAAAGCAGTTTACTTATGTTTTCCTGGAGAAAATGTGGGCTGGGGAACATGAAGATTGCAAAAACCTAGTCAATACAGAAACTAAGTGCTCATATCTATATTTAATAAAGCCTTATAAAGTTACCCAGTGGATGCTTTGCAGAGTCCTAAAAAATCTTTTTTGCTATATTCAAATCTTTGGAGAGAAGGCAAAGTACATATTTGTCCAAAACCAGAACTCTGTATGCCATTTCTCTTTCTTCAAAGGTTATAAAGTGCTTTTCAGGATAACCTATGATTTTTTTTCCCCATAAAAGACTCTTTGAGGTAGGATACAATAATTTCTTTGGAATTAAAGATCCCCAAGCTATCCATTGCTTTGTCTTAATTTTATTTTGTTTTTTATTTGTATTTTATATTTTATTCCTTATTTTAGGGGCTACTACACCAAAGACTGACAAGATTAATTAAAATAGTCTGGCAAAGCTGTTTATGGTAGGGGACCTGCACTAGTATGCCCTTAGCCATATTTGAATGAAGAGCTTTGCAGTTTGTGTCGCTGGTGGCTGTCATGGTCTGGAAATTTTCTTGCCTTAGCAGTGCCAGCCTTGTGCAATAGCACTCCCCATAGCTTTAAGAATGACAAGTCTCAGCAGGAAATAAAAATGAAGCAATGGTGATTTCTGGTAGTATTCTAAAGCAATTTGGAAGCTTTCCACCTCCAAGACTCCATTTCCCAGTATGGAGAAACACTACGGCTAGAACTGGTACATCTCAATGCTGCCACTAGTAATCTTACCTTCACTAATGATGTTGAGAGGTGGAAGCAGAAGTGGGAGATATTCACTGTGCATTGCAAAAGGCAGACCTATAAGACTTCTCCTACATTCTTACCGCCTGTTTTTGAAATGTAGCTACAGCATGAGACCTGTCCCTGAGCAGATTGCAGAGACACACCTTAACCAGCTGTAGACACCTGCAGACTCCTACCAATATCTCCAAGTGTGTCTTGCTCCTCAACTATCCTCTGCGTTCTGGTGTTTTTTCTCTATGGCATGTGCCATCTTTCCCAAGTTCTTCACAAAAGCCTGGGCCATGTAGAAACTGCAATCATTGGTAGAAAAGAGCTCCTTCCCCTTCCAGTAGCTGACTAGTTTCTTGTGATCATCTATGGAGGAAGGACAGATGACTCAGATCTTTTCCTAGGAAAAGGAGTGGACTGTTCCTCTGCTAGCCCCAAGAAGGTCTCCTCCCACTGCAGTGAGACAAAGAAGAGAGGAGGTATCCCAAGTCCCTTTTGCATGCCAACTGGAATGCTGTCGTTTCTGAGTCACCCATCGCTAGGGCTTTGAGTGCTCTCTTCACATCCCTCTTATCTTCTAGTCCAGCCCCAGACAGTGTGGAAAGAATGTAAGTGGTGTCATTCCAGAAGTCGTCCCCCGCTGTCCTCATAGCCAGCAGAGAGGGTTTGAGGCATGGACTCTGTTGCTTTTCATCTCTACTGGGCCTCCTTCATCCCAGGCTTCAGGCTTGTCTCATGGGAAGCACAGTTTTCCTGCTATGCAGGAGGAACAAGGCATCTGCTATAAGCCACTTGCCAGCAGAACTTCTATGCACTGAAGATCCATTTTCTGAATCTGTTCTTTACTCTCTTCCACTCTACCATTTGGGTTAAAACCAAGTATTTTTAAAGCACAAATGGGTCATCATCATACCACAGCTAATGCCTATTCATACATGCTCTGTGGACTTAGTTCTGAAGTTACCTTTGCCAGCTTTTAAATTTGTTTGTTTGGGTTTTTTTTGTTATATCTAGATAAGAAAGAGTATATTACACAGCAAACAAATGAAGATATATATGAAAAAGGGAGAATCTTATCTATATATAATTACCTGAAGGGGGGCTGCAAAGAATAACCAGGCTTTCTTCATTGGTATGCAGTGGCAGAACCAGAGGCAATGGGCACCACCATGAAGACAAGCGGTTCCCTCTAAACCTCAAGAAATACTTTTAACTGTAAAGGTAGCTGAGCAGTGTCACAGATTGCTCAGAGAAATTGTGGCATATACCTCCTTAGAGATATTCAGAAGCCATCTGAAAATAGTCCTAGGTAATGGTGTTGGTGTGACCCTGCTTGAGCAGGAGGCTTGGCTCAGCCAGCCTCCAGAGGTTATTTTCCCTCTTCAGCCTTTCTGTGATCTGCTGTGATTTACGATTCTGTGAAAAAGACACAATAAAACTTGTGTAAAATTCAGAATACTCATTCAAAGTCAGGTTTTTTTTCTGTCACTACAATAAATTATTGGCAGAATCATAGTTTAAATGTGTCTTTTTATTTCAGTTAAGTATAGCTTGTATATTCTCTAAGGAATATTTTGCTAAGAAGGAATTAAATAGTAGTCAACATCATGTCAGAATACAGAATTTCTGCCTATTTTCTACCCATTTTGTCTGGATTTCCTTTGCTCACACAGAACTCTACTGCACAAGAAAGGACAAACCAATTCTTTGATGAGTCACGCTGCTTATTTTTCTGTCCAAGTTCAAAGTCAATGAATCCTGGCTTTCTTACTACTCAGAAGGAATGGAAATACAGAGACAGAGATATGTAGTGTATTTCTGTGACAAGTGCGTCAGTCTCTCCCTTAGTACATTTCTCCTGTGGTTTTTGTGGTATCCAATATGATACACACCATTCTCACTTTTGAGTGCATTCAGTTCATCCGATGCCTGATCTCTGTCTCTTGTTTATTAGTTGCACTGTTGACACACTCTGTAAACTTAAAAGCAAGGAATTTATCATGAAAACACAGGTATTATCAACAGCACAGCAGTAATTCTGTGTACCGTGGTCGAAGAGTCAGATATCCTTGGTGGTTTTGTTTGCAGTAGCTTTGCTGATGTTTCAGTGTGGAAAAGAGGGTGAAGCCTGGTGCTATTTTGGACATGAGTCCTTTACAATCCTTCCACCAAGAATCCCCCCAAGTCCTCAGGACAGAGAAGGAACCCTTTAACTGTGTCTGTAGATCTGACACATCTGTGTAGCTGACAGACCTCTCAGGTGCAGAAATTGCTATCAGGCTAGCAGGACAGACAAAAATGGTGTCCGGAAAGAAAGTGTGAATTCGGTCAGAATCGTACACTGGAGATGTCAGCAGAGCAGAGCAGTGAAGCTACAGTGATATCTGGTGGAAAGGAGGAGAACTGGGACAATTCTGTGAGGTATATGGTTCATGCAGATTTTGAAAGTCCTGACCTCAGTTTTCTTGGTGACATGGGAAGTGTCCTCATGCTTCCTGCTTAGACAAGTGGTGCAGTCTTTGGGTGGGGGTACAGATACATGCCAAGAGAAGGAAGGAAGAGCAGAGATGGTTTGGACCTTCTCATAGTAATCATTCTGTATGTAATGCTTTTAGGAAAGAGCTCATCTATCACTAGCATTAGCGCTTTAATAAAGCACAGAGCTCAGACCCACAGATCCTGCAGGATCTGACTGTTTGCATTGATTGTGTTTCTGACAGCCATGAGTCTCAGGAAGCCTTATCAGCTTGGGCTTGATGTCAGAATCAAAACACCTCTGAGTACTTATGAGGGCCTGCACATTGACAAGTAAGCTTTGTGGACAATGATGGACTTGAGAGCAGGAGGGAGAAACAAAGAAGTTCTCTTTGTGTCAGCATGGGTCCAGTGGACTGGCACAGATCCAGAGCTAAAGGGCTCCTGCTGAACCAACCCAGCTCTGCCACTAGGCATCTGCATCCCATGTGCTCACCACTGTGTTCCAGTGGTAAAACATCTTCTGAACCTACTAAATATTGTAAGACAAAAGCTGACACAGGTTCTCTCTCCATGTCTTACCTTCCTCATCTCCTCTACTGATCGCTGTGTTGCCCATAGCTCCTTTATCCTGCTATCACAATAACCCTGAACGTTCACATCCAGGAGAAGCTGCATGCTGCTGCCTGGTTGAGCAGTGAGCTAATAAGCCTTCCTGGATTTAGGTAAGCACTAGGTAGTGACATAAGATGCTCAGAAAATATTGGGATTTTTGCCAAAGGTAACAAACCCACATGGACTCAAGCTAATAGATGTTCATCTGACAATGTAGCCCAGAAACAGCTTGGCTATTCTGCTGACAAGGATAGCATAAAATTTGTGGACAGCAGCAAACTGGCTAGCAGGAGCACTCCAGACTTACCCAGACAGATAGTGGTCTTTAGTTACTTGTTTACATTCTGTTTCTTCAGTAATACAATAAATATCAAGCTTCCACTCTTCTGGAACTTGAGATAGAGATCTATCACATTTTTCAGTCTTGGCACAAGTAGTCTTTATTAAAAACAAAAATTGGGGGAGGAGGGGGAGTCAAAACCAGGAAACTTGACATAGATAGTTCTTCTGCTGAAATGAAGGAAACCAATATTATCTGTACATTTGACTTCATGTAGTTGGTCTAAGTGCCTGGACAGCAGGACTCCACAGGTTCCTCCTTACTTCCCATTGCAGTCTTCCGATTTTCCCTGAGGGGACTGGAAGCAAAAAGCAGTTGGTTATTCATTCAGTTTACTCTGCTTGCATAGCTTACTATTTACTCCTTGAAGTCTCACTCATGTATAGAAAACTCTTTGATATTTTTGTATATTATATGTATATTGGAACACAAAAAAAATTTCTGTGTTTATGAGCTCTGTGGGTTTGACTGTGCCATTTCTAATGAGATCCCAGTGTCCAGAGACCACAGAAAGGACTCACTCATGAGGTGTACAAGCCTCTCTCAGGCTTCTTCCCTCCAGCACAAAAGCTGTGCCAGGTGCTGACTAGAGTGGGGTGCACCTGAGTTTATGCCTGCTTGTAGCTTTTGGATTACAGCTATCCCATTATAGCTGTAGTCAGTAGGACTAAATTTGTATTCAGTGATAGAGGGCCAAGAGAGGTGTGAGAAGAAGTCTGTGAGGCTTTGATGCCCGCGATAAAGGAGCCCTGGGCAAGCGAGATGTGAGAGAGTGGGGAAAAAAAGAAAAAAAGAAAAAAAGAAAAAAAGAAAAAAAAAGAAAAAAAAAGAAAAATGAAAAAAGAAAAAAAAAGTCTTTCTTTTGCTTATAGGCATTAGATGTGGATCCTGTTTGCCATTCATTTACCTTCTAAGAAAATAAGCTTGTGGCACCCTTGGGTCTGTAATGTCTCCAGACAGCTGAAGAGGCTGGGAAGGCAAAAAGGAGAGTGGGCTGCTGTGTTGATTTGGCACAGCCTGATTTTTGGTAGTGGAGGAGGCACGCAGAAGTAGCTTCTGTGAGAAGCTGATAGAAGCTTTCACCATGTCCAACAGAGCCAATCTCCGATGGCTCTGAAGATGGACATGCTGCTGGCCCAGTTAGAGATGTTGGTAATGCCTCTGTGATGACGTATATAAGAAGAAAACTGAAACAAGGCATGCACAGTTTTTTTCCCAGGAGTGGTCAGGTGCCACTGCCGAGGCCATCCCAGCACAGCCCACGGCCATGTGCCGCTGTGGCCTTTGCCATCTCAGTGTGGCCCACAGCCAGCCTTGGCTGCCTGGCCACCCCTAGCCAGCCACGCTGCGGGCAGAAGGGCAGTGGTGGCAGTGGCTTCTCCTTCCTGGTGCCCTGCGTGAGGAGAGGCATTAAATGGCACCAGCACTGCAGCAGCCTCCACTGCTCTCACGACGGTGGTGGGGCTGCCCAGGGAAGTGGAAGCATGAGGAGTGATTCCCTGACATGGAACCTGGATGAGATCAGCTTCTTGGTGCTGCAGGATCCTGCAGGAACCATTGAATTAGTGGAACTTGTTGGCAATGGTACCTACAAGCAGCTGGTTTTCTTCTAGTCAGAGAAGAGGGGGAAGTGAGGACATGTGAGGGAAAACAGCATGGCAGCACCAAGGTCAGTGGAAAAAACAGGGAGAGGAGGTGCTCCAAGCATCAGAGCCAAGATTCCTCTGCAAGCCGTGGTAAGGACCATGGTGAGACAAACTGTCCCCTTGAAATACATGAAGTCCATGGGGGATGCAGAGATCCACTCACAGCCCATGAGAAAAGTGCTCCCACCGGAATGGGTGGATGCTAGAAAATCTGTCATCCAGTGGGAGACCCAAATAGAGAGAGAGAGGGTCCCTGCTTCCAAAGATAAAGAGTCCCTTGCTTCCAAACTAGAGCAGCCTGTCTTTAGAGGACTGCACCCTGTGGATGAGTGACCTACACAACTACAGTGTTGGGAAGACTCTTTGCCCAGGGGAGGGACCCCATGGCATAGCAGAGAAAAGATTCCTCTCCCTGAGTGAACAGAAGAAGATCTTAAGTGACAAACCAACCAAAACCCCCAGGCCCTGTCTCCCTGAGCTGTTGGTGGGAAGGAGGGTGTGACTGAGGGGAAAAAAAGTTGTTTTAAAGGCTTATTTTACTTCTCATTATCCTCCTCTGACTCTGTTGATAATAAATTTACTTTATACCTTTAAATTTCAACCTGTTTTGCCCTTAGAGTGTTTTCTCCCAGTCCTCCCTCAACTCAGGAGCCCTTCATTAATTTTTTTTCCTCTCCTCTGCCCAGCTGAGAGCACAAGAGAGGGATGAGCAAACTACTTTTGTGGGTGCCTGGCATTTGGCCAGGGTCAAACCACAACAGCTTCCACATCTTCAGGGGCTGGGGTGGGCAGCAGAGCCATGGCTTGCAGGCAGCAGGGGCAGTGGCTGCTCTGGTGGCCAGTGCTGAAGCTGCTGCCTGGAGAAAGAACACTGATGGTACCTGAACACTACCCCCCAGCTCACCAGGAGACATCCAGGCCAAAATGAAAAGCTGAGGCAGCTGCCAGTGGCTGTCTTACCAACCATGCAGTGCTGAAAGTTAGATTTGGTCCGAATGATTGTCTGGATGTCTTTTTTTCCTATTAGTCAAGCAGGTTTTCCAAGTTTATACGTTGCTGCAATTTTTATTTTTCCGAGGCCTCTTTCCTTGGGTCAAAAAATGTGTAGTCTAGAGCCCTTTTGTTTAGCTCTCAGCTTGAGAGTGGGAAAAAGTTACTCATGGCTGACTTCTCTGCATTATAATTTAGTTTCCTGGGTCTGTGAACAGCAATTGAAACTGCTTCTATTTAGGACATTTGTAGCGAGAGCACCTAGGAGCTGAGTTGGCAGGTACAGGTATTGGTTTCTCTGAAAACCCAACCCAAATGAGAATGCTACCAAGAACTGGGGACTTTGGTTATTTTGTGTGTACTTTAGTGTTATCTGTGCTGATCAGCCTCCTCAGTATTTGGTTGTCTTTGTTTTCATTTTCACATGAACACAATGATGGTGCTTTTAAACTGAGGTATTTCAGGCACTGTCTTACGCAATTTGCTCTTAAACAGCTGAGACATGGGAGCCTATCTGTCTATGACAAGGATTAGTTTATTGCTTATTTAAAAGAGATCTTGAAAACTTGTTTATAACTGTTTACATACAAATTTTTCAACAATTCAGATTGCCTAAGGCTACGGCATGTTCCCTGTGCTTATGTGCAGTGTGTAACCCCCATGTGGCCTCAGGCAAATGGAGTGGTTAAAAGATTTATGCACTATGTGGATAAACAAAATCTGGGAGAATTTCCCTGAGCCTTTGCCTGGATTGGCAAAATGGTGTGATTTTAAAACATGATAGTTAGTACCTGGTATTTCTCATATGTGCTGGCTTGATGAGGAAAAACCTGTATGAAAGAATCAGGGATTTTTATTAAGCCCTACTTGGGCATAGCAGATGCTCACAGCTTGCCGTAACTAAATGTTTTATAGGACAGCAACTACCATCATTGAAATAAAACCTTTTTTCCTAGAGTAGACATAACCTGGCACAAAACAAATACCTTGAAGATTTTCAAGAATTTCCCTGACCGGGCCATGCAAGGAACACACCAGACAGATGGAAATTTAGGGAATTTCTCTTTCTGAGTAGGAAGCAAAGAGTAGGCTGCCAAAATCTCCTGTGGGTTAGGATCCTGCCCTGACCCTTGTGGAGGATTTCCTGGAGCCCAATATCAATGGGAACACTTCCACGGACTGAAAAATTGGAGGATTTCATCTGCAATGTGTTTCCCTTGTTCTGGTTTTGTGTTAAACCCACAAAAGCCTAGGATTTAGAGGAGTGGGAGTAGCCAAAGGATGTGGAAAGCTTTGCTCACTCTTACTCGGCTTGCAAGCAAAGTACACCGGGCTATATATAGGCAGTGTCCAATACTGATTTCTCTAGGGAAGGGATTGATCTTCTCTCAGTGTAAACCAGTCCCTCACCGTCTTAGCCCGAAACGAAATAAAGATGCTGCCTTGGCTTCCAGCACCGACGAGGAAATAAATTTTAAAACAGCCCCGTCCGCGGCACCGGCACCGCGGACCCTTGTGCAGCATCCTTGCCCCGTTTCGGAGCCCTTCTCCGGGGACAGCTCGGTGGGTGCGGGGGTGGCCGGGGGATCCCCCACTCCTGGGAGCCGCTCGCACGGAGCAGCTTTCCCGCAGGCTTGCAGGCCCCCGGCCCATCCCGGGAGAGCGGCGGTCCGGGGATGCTCCCGCTCCTCGGGGAGGAGCCGCCTTCCCGCTGGGAGCTCCCGCGGCCCCGGCCCGCGGCTGCCGCCCGCTGGAAGGAGCGGGCAGGGCCGGGGGCCTGCGCTCTGCACGGCCCCGGGTCTCTGGAGTTTCGTGCTCCGCCACCCGCTGCCTCCCGATCGAGTCCATCATCGAGCATCCCCTGGAAAGCCACCTGATCTCAGCGGGACGGCATCGGGACGAGGAGCAGCCGCAGTCACCTGCGAGATGTTTCTCACGGAGGGTTGGCTGCCCATCACTTCTTACTCTCAGGATTACTCGGCTAGAGTGCTTTTTTTTTTTCCTCCCCCCGCCTTTTTTTTTTTACCCCTTTTTTCCCCTTCTAATTAAAAAGTCATTCCTGAGGGGGTTTATTATGCATTCAGCTCATACAAGGTCACCAAATTCCAATTTACAACCCCAAAGGACTTCTCCCATTACGATGGCTGGTATAAGACATCCTCTCTCACCCATCGCTTTGAGATCTCCCACCAGCACCTTCATCTGCTCAGTTTCAACATCACTGTGAAGTGTAGGTGGGAGGTCCAACAATATTTCTTTTGCTCTCCTCAGTGGAAAGGGAGCACTTCCATGTCTTGCCACCATCCTGCCTGTATGTCTCCTTTTAATCCTTTTTGCTGGTGCAAGCCCTCAGGAGCCCCTGTCAGACGCCTGCCCCAGTGATCCAGAAGCATTACTGACTTGGAGTGCAGCCTTTTCACTGCAGCCTCTGCATGCCAGCTACAAATTCAATGTCTTGCCTTTGCTTTGAGATGCCTTTGTAAACTGGCCCATCTCACAGAACAAGCCAGGCTGTACCATGTACATGCCCTGCTCTGTCACCTTTTTCTTGTAAAGTTGGAGCCAGCTGTAAATGACAGTGATGACTTGCACATTTCCAAGATCCAAGGATAATCCAAGATTATTCCTGCTGCTAATGCCTGTGGAACATCTCTAGAGAAATCTTAGAGCAACAACTGCTTTTCAAGTGTTTTTATGCCTGTCAGATAAGTAGATTTAATGCCATTTAATTTGGATTGTTTCTTTTTTGTAAGTCATGCTACATTGAAGCAAGGCATTTATCCATGCTCATGTGGTTTTTATCAGTGCAGTTATCTTTTTTATCATAATTCTGACTTTGCCTAAGAAGAAAACCAGATTTATTTGATAAGGTTGTGGGGTATTTTCTCTAGAAGGGACCTAATTACACACAGCTTTCCCTCATGACCCTTTTCTCAACTAGCAACCATCAATGGGCCTCAAGGTTTCAGAATTTTCCCAGTCTTCCAAGATGAGTGTCAGCTGAGCAGTAATGGTCAGCCATTATTCCTTGGACTTTCGGTACAAGTGTCTTGAACATTCTAATGAAAGAACCCCAACCCTCCAAATTTGGTCTTTCCCTCTAAAAGAAATCTCTTTTTGTAGAAAGGTCTGTGGGCTTCTCAGCCATCCCCATACAACAAGTAAGCCATCATCCATAAAACAATATCTCCTTGCTTTGTAAATACATAGGATACTAATACTTTTGTTTTGTTTTGTGGGTTTTTGGGGTTTTGTTTGTTTGTTTGTTGTATCAATAAGAATATACCACTGGCATATACTAATAGGAACATAGAGTTTCAATTTTTGAGGAGCTTTGTTCTCTGTCTTGTACACCTCAGAAATTCTCTTCTTGTATTTAGGACTGCTGGTGAAGACTTCCCACTGTTTATTTATTACTGTTGAACCTCATTAGCTTCTTGTCTATATTTATTACTATTGATTTCCATTTCCTTCTGTTTGATAAACAATGCCCTTTGCCAACAGGTACATTTATTTCCACTTTGAAGTGGACTCTGTGTTGTTCTCTTCACTTTGTCACCAAGAAGACGAAGATGAAACCTCCCAACCCAGCTGGTTTAGAAATTAATGGGTTATGGTGGCAGTGTGGTAGAGAGCCACTTCAGGGAACCAGCCAAGTTTATAACCATTTGTCATATGAGCTCATTCATATGATAAAGGTTTTACCTTTATCATGGAACATTCAAATTATCTGGAAAAAAATCCCAGTTAAGATATACTGTACTGAATCTTGTAGATTTGATTATAAGGAAAAACTGTTGAGTTTGATGGTTTCATGAGCCACAAACCTGGTTACTTCTGTTCAGGATTCCAAAGTGTTAAGATAAAGGTTGTAGACAGAAACCTTCAAACCTGACTTTTGCTGTCCTGTGGTCACATTCTGGAAATCTTCAGTAAGATGAAATGATCTGAGGAGCACTCTGCTGGCCAAAAGCAATCATCTAGGATGAAGGCTTTTTTAACTCAGTGGAACTATTCCTTCTCTTGCTGAAAATGAGTTAGCAAAGAAAAAAGCAAACAGTTTTAAGTGAAGCGTGTCTACTTGAAAACTATCAAACTGAAGTTCTGTCCTTACTTCTATGCATAATTATTCTATACTTGCTCTTTTCTTTCATATCTTATGAAGGTATTTGTGGTCTTCTGATCAAACACACTGGAAGAGAATTGCTGGTATTTTTCTGTATCAATTAAAAACCAACCTTGTGTTGCTGTAAGAGAAAAAGACTGGATGAGCTATTAATACTATTATTATTATTATTATTATTATTATTATTATTATTATCCTATTTGAACCAGATTTAAGATCTATGAGTTCTTAACTCAAGATTATACATGGAGAGAGAGAACAGCTAGCTAAATTAGCAGCAATTGACTTTAGAGCTCATCAAGAAAGGTATTTCTTCACTCTGCTTGTATTTGGAACACATTGTTACTTACAGGTTACATAGGTTCAGCAATACCTTGCACAGATTTCTAAAAGAAAAATCCATTAAAGATCATCATATACAAAGATTCCACTATGGTCTCACAGACACTCTGCCTCATGGAGCAGTGCATGATATGAAACATTGTACAGTCACATTAATTTAACTTTTTACAGGACAGATGCTACAAACCCCTTTTGTAGGCAGGACACTGGATTAGATGGAGCTGTGGTCTGACCCATAACAGCTTTTAAATGAACTTGCATACATGAATCCAGCTTCCGCTACAGTTGCATTCCAATTCCTCTGGGATGAACACTGGAATACTCACTGTCAGGTTCTACATGTGGCATAGACAAGACACCATTGGAAAACTGCCCCACACTAGCATGGCTTTCAGAACACACAGTCTGTGCAGAAAACCTAGAGAAGCAGGGAGAAAGGTCAGGTTATCCTTACCCACTTACTGCTCTCCTTCTCCTCTCCTTCCTTCTAAGCACTCAGCCTTGTGGGTTTTCAAACCCCACTGTTCATCTTGCTGCTCATGAGTGGGACAGATTTTGGCTTTCTTGGATGTGTCACACAGCAGGGTTTAGTTTCCCGGATTTCTGCATAGTCTTTGAACTGAGATTATTAAGGTGTTCTTAGTAGGAACCAATTCTTTTCATTGTCCAGCGGTGCCTGACACAAGGTGTCCAAAAGCAAACTGCTGGTGCTTAACTCAGGTCCAAACCTGGTCTGCCTCCAGGTCTACAATAAGAACATTTGAGAGGGAGCTATGACAGTACCAGCACCTAACCAAACCAAATATAAAGTTCTGTGGTGAATATGTACAACAGGCCTCACAAGCAGCACTTTCTCCTACAAAATCTGACAGTGCAACTAAGAAAGTTGCTCTGTTCCATTCTGTTGAGTGGAGTTTGTTTTAAGAGACAGAAATAGCACAGTTGTGTGTAAATTAAATGACATTATTTGAAAACAACTCTGAAAGAATGGAGACTAAAAATCTCATCTAATTTATGTGTAACAATAGATGATGATTTATTGACTCCTCTGTGAATATACAGTTTCTATTGGCAATATTTAGATACGTCTTCTCAGAAATTCATAATTATTTATGTTTAGTAATTTATGATTAAACATTTTACAAGAAACAAGGCACTAAAATGTACAGTTAGTCACCCTTATTACACACACTGTGAGTTTCAAGCATATAGTACATTCCCCTGGCTTAAACAATTATTAAATTTGTTTCTCCATGAAGCCATGAGAATATATGTATTTTAGGGTCCTAATTTTTCTCCTTTTACTCACTGTTGCTGCAGGAAAAACAACGTATTTGCTATGAAAATTAGCTACACAACAGAGATAGTGAAAACTGCATTCATCACATTTCTAATGACTCAGACATACTGTGTGATCCTTAGAGATTCAAACTATAATATGGGTATTTTTTATTAATAAAAAATAACACTACAACAAACAAACAAACAAAACCCCCACAAAAACCAAAACCAACCAACCAACCAAAAAAACCCACGACCAAAAAACTTATTTAAAGGTGCAATTCCAGAAACTACTTCCGTGCACACCAGAACCAGCTCTGGTGGTATCTGAGGCACTAAAATACTAAAAAAACCTAAAATACTAAAACTTTGCAACAGGTGAGCTGACTGGGCTGACACCATGTTAGGAAAATCAGATCAACCTAGTGGCTGCCACTTGGCTAAAAGAGGAGATCTTAATAGTGTATCCTTTTAAGCACAATTTAAAAGCAAACCCCAGGAAAAAACTGCTGCTACTAAAAGGCAAGGACCACAAGAGATACCATCTAAAACTCCATTGAAATACTTAGCATCAGAAGGACGATACACGTTCAAGTACCTTATGACAAAATAGCCCAGTGCTTAAGTGCTCATTCTGTTTCAGATTCTTACTGAGCATAAGCACAAACATGACAAAATGTAATTTTACATATTGTTAAAATACAACAGAATCTAATGTCACATACAACATGGTGTAAAGAAACAGTGGTTTCCTAATTATTTGACCATTTATACAAAAAGACAAAGAGGAGTGCCTAGATTCAGATTTCTCCTTGAGATCCACAAGCTCCTGTGATGGCAATATTTTAGGGGTCCAATTTTTAACGCCTCTGCATTTGGACTGCAGTGATCCTGAGCCCCCTGAACACACATGGAAAGGTTACCACTTTCAGAGGTTTTCAGAGGATCCTTGGTCAAACAAATTCAGGTGCAATTTCAGCACTGGTGGAATACACATGGAAAACAGGGGAAGATTCTGCTGGATAAGAAGAAGTGATGGTGGAGAAAGAACCACACGGCACAACGTCAAATAATATCCGCAGTCACTGCCAAATTAAAGTTTCTTTTTCACCTTGGAGAGAGAAAACATCTCAAAACATGGCCACCATTAATGTGCCATCACAAGATAGCAGTACTAGCAGAGACGGCCGTAACACATTTGAAAACATATTATCTCTTAAAGCATTTCCATTTCTTGGTTACTGTAAAAACAATGCTGTTAAACTGTGTGGGATTTTTTGAGGCAAGAGGTTCTTAGTCAGCAATACAAGTCAGCCAAAACCTCAGCAGGTCACACCTGGGAAGAACAAGCCCTGTAACCACATGAGTGCAGCCAGATGGTAGCTGGTGGTGGAACATCTTGTAAATCTTGAAGTTCAGAAACACAACCACCAAAAGAAGGGCATGGTTAGGCCTAAGTCATAGCTTAGGAAGCAGGACAGACTAGAATATCACTGTATTTGCATTTACTGATTACCAGAACTTTTTTTTTCCCAGCTACTGTTGTAAAATGTCAACCTCTGCATCTCAAAAAGATGAAGATCGGACCTCTCATTATTTAACCTTAAACGCTTGAGGAAAAGAAAAAGTGGAAAGTATAAACAAATGCAAAAATCCACACATAGCTGAGAATACAAAATATTACAAAAAAGATGTTTATTTGGTTGAATTTATGTATATATCTAAGTGGGCATGGATTAACAGAGTTGGCTTCATTTTTTTGTATTATTTAAGAATCCTGACAGAAACCTGTCAGACTGAAGCTGTGTTAATTTATTGCTCTTTGTAACTGAACACTGACAAGGCATAATTTTAAGTTGTCCCGTGATTTGGAACATTTTAATGTACAACAATTTTAAAAACCAATTGTTTACCACACAAAGCCAGTTTTATGGATCACTGAAGTTGCCCACAGCTGTCACTATGTCCTTACTTGTGTTTGAAGCTGTGGCAGGATGTGGGCTTAAGTCTGTTGTGCTGTGGGGCTTTAGCCACTTGTGTCTATGCTGGATATAAGAGAAGCATCTAAATTTAAGCCAGTCCTGTCCCATACCTGATGTTCTCAGCCTGGCTCTCTGACAGCACACTTGCATTGGATTTAGAGAAGTAGAGTGGACCAGATTGAGAGCAGAGATCAACACTCATCAACCAAGGCCATGGCATGGTGGAGAGAAATTTGCTGGCTCAGTGGGATTGTGGAAACGTAAACTGGAAGTGTGCAACTTATTTATCAGTCTAGTAGAGGAGTAAAAGTAAGATTTACCCCATAAGACAGTGTTTTAACTGGTTGAGACAAAGCACCATTGTGATCATTTATTCATTATACCTCTATATTTTCCGCCTTATCAATTTTAGAAGGCGCCTCAGTGATACAGTTAGCAATGATGGTTGTTCTTGCTGGCTAAAACCTCTTATTTTTTATTCAAACACATCCACCGTGTATTTTGGTATCTGGAAAAGAGGCCAGACAACTTGAGAACATGAG
Organism: Brachypodius melanocephalos; assembly: GCA_013398615.1. NCBI lineage: Eukaryota > Metazoa > Chordata > Aves > Passeriformes > Pycnonotidae > Brachypodius > Brachypodius melanocephalos. Next base: position 3,126,472 of record VZSR01001854.1, on the reverse strand, counting down.
CACCTTGCCATGGTTCAACTGGCACCACCATGTGGCTGAGGATATCCCAGTAGGAGTATTGCATTTGAAGGAAACAGGATAAAAACAGTAGGGGAAGACTTCTGATGCTCTCAGCCACCAACAGAGCAACTTAACATCCATTTCAGCCTCATAGTCCTCATGCATGCCAACAATTGAAAGAAAATTAAGTGCATTTTGGATACCAGTGTTGCTTTATTTGGCAAAGACTTCTCATTACACTTCATTTTAGATGGAAAGCTGGAGGTGAGGCAATATTTGTATTGGATGTTATTGTTCCCAAAGCAAATGTTGAACCTCTCTATTAGGTCAGCAGTGATAACTCCCAGCCTGCCAAAATTTCTGCCCTGGTTTAAATACCAAATTCATCACATCACCTCCCTAATTTGAACTTTTCTGAGTCTCAGTATTTATAAGACCCTTTTCAAAAAAATGGAATTTATGTTGTGTGTGTCAATTCAGACCTCACACAGTCCAAGGATTAGAATTCAAATAGTTATAAAGCCAAGCAATCCATTGGGCTGAAGGAGTGATCAGTGGGACCACATAGGTGTCAAACAAACCAAAACAATTTTTGGCAAAGCTTTGGTGAGAGTAACAGGTCGAATTTCAAAACTCCACAATTTAACAGAAGCAGGATTCCTCCTCCTCCCCCCACTATAGTGTGACACAGAATGTGTGGCAGGAGTTTATACGGGCAATTCAGCTGGTCAATTTGTGGCTTAGTACATAACTTCAGGGCATAACGCTAAGAAAAGAAATGGGATCTACATGACCAAATAATGGGCAGAGCTTGAGCAGCTCATATGGCAACTTGTAAGTGCCATTTAAAAAAATAAATTACTACTAAATAGGCATGTAATTCCAGTTTCAGGTCTCTTACAGCTGAGAAGGAATATCTGAGGATTTGTGGAATAGAATTAATCTCAAGTTGTGCTGAATACAAACTCACTTCAACTGCCTTGCCAAACAAATTTGATTAATGAGGTGCTCTAACAGTTGATTAGGGAGTGAAGCACAACTATTTTGAAGCTGGACTGAACAACTAAAGGAAAACAGACAATCTTAATCAACATTTTAAAAACTCACCTCAGTAAAATAAGGGCAATCTACAAATCTGTCTTGCCTTGTTTCTGATAAAACAGAGACTAGTTTTCCTAAATACATATATGTCTAGTGTAGGCTTTGTATTCATCAAGAAGGGAAGAGATTACTTCTAGCAATTTGACTGATTAATTTGTTGTTATTGTTGCTTTTCCTTTTGCATTTTTTTTGTGTGTGCGGCTGTTTTGACAGACTAGAAGATTTGGCAGAAATACTTCTTGATTGTTAGAGAAGTTGACCATCTGGTGAGATTCATCCACATGCTCTCTTGAATACAATAGTTTTACAACCCACATCCATGGAGTGGACAACCTTTTCCTTGCTGTATATCCTGTGCCATTTGGCAGACTGTGCTGGACAGATTTCACATGGTTTTCCACAGTGTTTGTACGTGTGTGTCTGGATAATGTGATCTTGGAAAACTGTCCAACGTCAGTTTTACAAAGCGTGAGGTTTAATAACTCTCATGGGATTCCTATTTGAAAGTAGCTACTTTTCTTATTGTCAGGCACTTGTGAATGCTATGATGGAGGTGTCCAGAGTCTCAAGGGAAAGAGAAGTAAAGACCAAGGGGGGAAATTGTTTGGCATATGTGACAGTGTTACCTCTTGAGACAGCTAAAAGCTGTCTTCACTTTGACTCATTATGAAAACCAGCCCCTTTTTTTTCTCTTTGACTTTGCAAGTTTTTAATTTGTTATTAACATGACTGACAATGTTGTCAGATGCCTAATCCCTTCAGCATCAGAACAGCAATATTTTCAGAGTGACAGCTAGTACATTTCTAGGTTTTAGCTCTAGTTTTAGGTCCAGCAATCTGTCCACATTTCTACTGGAAATTTATCTATCTTATTTAGGTATCAGAGAATCAAGCTGATCATCAGCACAGAAGTCAGTCTGTGATACCAGAGACCACTGCTTTCTTTCACTGGAAAACATACCATCCTGTTCTTACAGATGGCAACAAATTATCATCTTCCTTTTTGTCAAAAGTAAAAAAATTCAGGAAGAGTGACGATTTGTGAGTATACAGTCAGCTGTCTTGAGAAGAAACAGAGAAATAATGTGTAAAGACAGGCAATAATCTTATGAAAGCAATTAAGGTGCATCAGACTTTCAAAAATAGCAAGCTAGCTCAAAATATGAAATCACAGGACTACTTGTGAGGGATTTGTCTGGGAAAAAAAAATTATATGTTATTTTAAGATTTACATGCAATTCCTCTACCCACAGAGTAGCAAAATACAAATATGTAGCAGTTTATTATTTCAATGTCATAATGAGAAAAATCCCTGAAAACATGACACTACATGAATGTGTGGTTGTATAGACTGTAACCCCAGAGATTCAGAACAAAACTGGAACATTATAATGCAAGTGAGGAAGAAGGAAAAGGACACATGAAAGCCACTGTAACTACAACCAGAAAAAAAAATATATCTGCAAAAGGTCATTGAAAAACACCTATGCCATCATACAAATCCTTGGGAGACTGCTAAAATTTGGTATTGGAAACAAACAGAGATGAATGCTCATTTAACAAAAACCAGCACAACATCCTCAGCTGCACTATATGCTCAGAAAAAGGCAGACCTGAGCCATCCCACCTTCTCTGGTCACAGGGCTGCAGTGAGAATAGTGTGATCCTGAGAGCAATACTTCAGAGTGCTGGGCCCAAAATCTGAGTGCTGAGCTCAGGCACACGAGGTGCACCTGCTCTGTAAGGATCACTTCTCTGAGCAGAAGCAGAATAGATGTCAGGATAAGTTGTTTGCCAAGGTAGGACCTTTCATTTGAGGAAGCTGTGAAAGGATTCCACTTTCAACTCTTCAAGTACTGAGAAAGAAGGAAGGCATTTACCAGGAAACCTCAAACTTCTGCAGAACCCCAAGGATTTAGGAAGAACCAAAATCACTTACACAGCTTCAGCACCCCGCATTAGCTCTGGTCCTGATGAACGACTCTGTGGTCACAGACTGTCCTCCCACATTATGTGGAGCTGGAATGGAGGAAGTTCTCTTCTCCATACAGGCCTTTCTCAATTAACTTCTCTTCAAAAACCTCTCATATGTTTCCTAGCCTGCCTGCAGAATCCAGAAAGTACTGGCAGCTGTGTGGAAAAGGTAACTAACCATGCTTTCTGTGGAAAGGGAAGGTGATGGTAGAGGAGCACCCATTTCATGTTCAAATGCTGATATGGGCAGTCTGGGCAAGAGAAAGAGCAAAACACATGTCTCTTAATGAACTGCTCCTATTGCTGGTTAAAAAAACTATGGGTGAACAGAGATAGGAGGTAAAAATGCAGGAAAAAAAAATCAAGACATGAAAAAATTTATACTAGGCAACAAATTAGATAACCTCAAAGACAGCACCTGGAGCTCATGTTAATTTGAGGAGCATAAAGGAATTCACCACACCTTGTCTAGAAGGCCATTGTTTCTCTTCATAAGAATACAGAGGCTGAGAACAATGGCCACTACATATCTGGTACGTGTTTTGCATGGAGTTAAGAAGGAATCACTTTGCCCTGAGTTTAAGCTCATTCTTGACAAAACGTTTTATAGCAAATCCAGTAAAGAACAGGCATGTTCTTAAAATACTGCTGTGCTTTATCTGTGGAAAAACCTGGAGAATATGCACATACACCTTGGCCAAATGGTTAACAGGAAAACACAGTTATGTGAAGGTATTTGAATGATGTAAGCTAGAAAAAAGGGGAGAGAAGCAAATGGTCATATTGTCTGAGATGGCTATATTACATATAAGAAAAGTCAAATACAAGAAAAGATAAAACCTACTACAAGAGGGAGTAATTGCAACACCAACAACAAAGGAAAAAGTAATTTTTCAAGTAATTTCAATTCCATCACATTGATCACTTTATAAAGCCAAAGCCTGGCAAGGAGATACTTACTTCCTCCTGTTGATCTTTTACATTTTTCTGTGTTTATCACCCAATTTTACAGCAACCAACAGCCAACTACAAATGAGAAAGCAAAAGCCTGTGTCACCTGTAAACCATCTATTTCCTGTACCACAAAACCATCTTGTATAATTTATGTTAGGTATAACATTCCTGTTCTTCCCCTGTTCATGAAATTATCATTCTTTCATACCTTCATCTTGGTGCTTTCCAATCTTTCTCTTATGATCTTCTTTCTTTTAAATAGAACCTGAATTAAAAGGGCCTATTGTTCAGCCTAAGAACTGTAACTTTTGGTCTCAGAATAAAAAAATACACCAAGAAGCAAGGCATTGTCCACTTAGTACAGTTTGAAAACATGCTTATTTTAAAGGATTTTTAAATATAAAAATAAGACGATCTTTCACGAGCTATTGTATAACTTCCAGGAGTTCAAGCTACTCTTATCTCACATTTTGTGAGATCCTCTGAGACTATTTCATAATTTCACAGGGCTGTCTAGACCTGGATTGTCTCTCTATTCTTGCCTTCTTCACAGTGCTGAAATTGTCTCCATTCATTACCTTCTAACACCTGGTTTCCATTTACTTTCACTTAAAATGAGTGCAGAAGGTTAAGACAAATGTCTTAATTCATTAAGACAAATGTCTTCCCTGTCCTTTTTATCTGGATGGTGCCTGAACAATTGTCACAACCAGTCAAATAACTGACTCATCTTTCAGACCTCAGAATGCAATCTCAGAACAAGGTCCTCACTTCTGTTTAACTTTTCTTTTGCCTCTACTGTTATTATACCTTCCAAAAGTGTTTTCATTCAGCAGAAAAATAAAAGTCCCCATAACAATATCCTTCTGTGGAATACTTGCACTTTCTTCACACAGCCAATTTTTAAGAATATTGAATTTGTGGTCAAAAAGATCTGTCTTCAGATTTCACCCAGGCCCTATTTTTTTTATCTTGCAGCAACCCAGCTTTTTTTTTTCCTTTGTCATGTAAAATGAGTTGTAATAAATAGCTCCCCTTGTGATTGCTGGTTTTAGCACATTTAAGGAAATAGAGCAGGTACCACACTGTTAACCACAGAGAGTCCTGTGGTTGATAATGGCAGTGTTCGCAAAGATGAATCACCAGCAGGGAAAGCAGGTCAAAACACACACACACACACACACAAAAAACCCCAAAAAACCAACAAAGCAAAACAAAACAAAACAAAACAAAACAAAAACAAAACAAAAAACAACAACAAAAAAAACCAAAACAAAAAAAAAACCAAAAAAAACAAAACCTACTCAATCCAAAGCAAAACCAAAAGGAACTCACTTCACCAGAAAGAGATAGGAGTGTAACTGGGAATGTATGCCTTGTAACATACTCTGCTTTGAACACACTGCTCACAGTATGGACTCGCCCTCAGGAGTCATGATCTGAAAATACTTTATTGAATAATGTGATACTCAGATTCTTCAATGAAAATTTATGGTTTTGTTCATTTTTCTCACTGCTTCAAATGATGGTTGTACACCTTCCCATAAAACAGGTTTTCACACACCAGGAGTTCTTAGGAATCCTTGCAGGGTTTTGCATTTCACATTTTCTTAACTCTTGCCCCACTAGAAAAAATGATTGCCAGGGTAAAGATTATCTTTATTCGTGCTTTCCTACTATCTGCTATTCTGGATGTCCAAAATCTGTGGGGACCTTCATGTGAATGCCTTTGTACAAATCATGTCCATCACCCCTCACTGACAGCAAAGGCAAGAAACACACGACCATAATGCACAGGACAGAACAAAACAGAACAGAACAGTGCTTCAAGACAGGAATGATTCCCTTGAACTGCTTCCCACCCTATGAGAAGGAAAAGAGGGTGAGCCTTAGTCTTTTCTTCTAGCTAAGGAGAAATATTCAAGCTAGCTGCTACACCATCAAGTATTGCATAGGAAAATACAGGGACTTTGCCAATGAACTGGCTGGCTCACTGCATTTTGAGAGCTTTATGAATTCTTAAAAAGCTCTTCCTCTCAGAATGACTTCAGGTGAACAGCACACAGTGCTGGCATCAGCGTTTCACCCTCCTGTTTGGGTATTCTACTTCAATACAAGATGGGCCTGGAAATGAAAGAACAAGCACAGTGACCTGCTCTTTAACTTCTCAAGTGTCAAGGCTCAAACAACTGGAGGGCCATTCCACCAACCATTCTCTCAGTCAGCCAACCAGCTGGGAAGCATTACTGCTCTTCAGGAGAAGGCTGTTACTACAGTGGCCCTCTTGCTACATCTTTCATTTTCACATCTTCTATGAAGAATAAGTTATGGACTGTATTAACTAGTTTATTTTCCCTAAGCCTCTGCATAATGACCAACTAACAGCTGTCAATCACCTTTTGTCCCAACAGCAGACAGCAACTCCAACCCTTGCCTTCATTTGGGAAATGGTAGATAGGAAGAGATAGAAATCAAAACAAACACTACAGCTTGATGTTTAAAGCTGTTAAGTTTTCTTAATAACACCCAATGTAAGAATACCCAGAGTACCTTAAATTTCACAAGGATCAAGGGTGTTCTGAGAGGGGAAAATACTTTCACATTTTAGAACACTGTGCATGTCTGTGAGTTAAACAAATCAGAACTACCTACAAATGAACAACAGAGTTTTCCTCTTGGTGAACTATACCACTGTTTCCCTAAACATTAACAGTTATAGTGTGTTCACTATCAGCCAGGCACCTATCCTGTCACTGTACATTCACAGTAGAAAACCCTCTTTCCAGTGTGTGTTTCTCATCAATGTGCTAAATTGGACTGACCCTCTGCCCTTCTGTGTTCTAAGGTGAATTAGGAAAGGGTCTGTTATAGGATGATACAGGCCATTCTTTTGTAATGGTCTGCAGTTTTCTCTCCCAATACATTTTCTTTTTATTTAGCACTTCCATTTTTATCCTGTGTTCTTCTTCAGCCATCTCACACTCTCTTTCTATTTGCTGTATCTTTGCCACATGAACTTCATTCATTTGGATTAACTGGAGTTGCAAAATCGACATTTGCTGATGATGTTCTTCCTCATGCATCTTTTTCAGAGCACTTTCCTGAGATGCTTTACTTCTGTAGTTCTTATCTGCTGCTATTCTGACATCAGAGCATGAAGGCTCAGGCTGGGAGGTACCTTCGCATACTGGAAAATGTACCAGCTCTTTGTCTTCGTCACAAAGTTCTCTGTTTGACACGACAAATGACTCTGCAAACAAAAGAAGAAAAAGTATTATAGTATTCTCCTCCCTTGCTTCAAGAAACAGAAATGTGATAGGTTACTGACACGTGCATCTAAACCTTGTGCTCCAGTAGCAAAGCACAGGAGCCACTGCATAATGCAGTTCTGCTGCAGAATACTAAGGGCATAATGGGCTGAACAGAACCACCTGGGGCTCTGTTGAAAAACCTCCAAGGCTACAGTGGGAGTTCAGAAGACTAAAATGAATGTAGACACTTGTAAGTGGACACCTAAATTTAGGTGGCTGAGCCTGGAGCAAGACCTTAATGCAGCCATTTAAGCTAAATCCATATGTGACTTGCAATATTTTTATGAAAGATCTGAGCGAAGCTGTATCAACGTGAATATCAAAAGACTGAGGGAATACTAGGAAGAACACTTCTTGTTCTTTCCTTACTCCTGCTGTGGATGTCATAAACACAGTAGTGTATATTTTTAGTAAAAAATCGCATTATCCTAACTTTGAGAAGGCTCTACCAATTCTTCTGAAATAAAAGAGACTACACAGGGACCAGAATAGTTACCACTGCAAATGAGGGTCTTGAAATACATTCCTATCCTAATCCAAATGATTAATTATGGTAAATGCAATCATAAAAGAGACATTCTAAGAATGTTATCTAACAATGTAGCTGCTGTTGTCTTTTGAGCAAGGACGATCTTCTGTGTGAGAGCCTGACATAATAACATCTGCAAGAAACTGTTGTAGCCACCCTCCCTTCTGGTATTGAATTACTCCTTCTGGGTATGCTTGCCAAACAAAGGAGAACGTAGTGCTCAACTTTTTCAAAAAGGCCATTCTCCAGTGTGGACTGCAGTGTGAAATTTGGCTGGCTCTACATACTCTTTTTAGTCCTTGAAAACAAAGGAGGAAAAACCTACAGGGAACTCTTGCAGCAGGCAATTGTGTACCAGTTTGCTGCTGGTGGCTTTTTTTTTTCTTTTAAACCAGCAAAATGATACTTTTAAAATGATAAAGATATCCTTGGGACTGTCCTCCGGAAACCAGTGTGACAGCAACTGTGATGCTTGCCACATAGCAGCAGATACGTCAAAAACAAACACAAAAAATTTGTGAAAAACCTCACACCTGTTTAACTCCCGGAGGCCTAGGGAAATATACAGAGCCTGGTAATATCACAGCTTTGAAATTATTTTTCTATATCCAGCAGTCACAGCTAAGTGGAGAGATTTGAAAGAGAATCACTGGCAAAATCACATACAAAGCAATACTGCTCACATCATTACAGCAACATTTATACCTTGACTAGAAGCATCAGGCTGGTATTCAGAGTCTTCTTCTGGTGGGCTCTGCAAAAAGTACATTTGCTCAGGCATTATGCTGGCAATCTTCTCTTTCCCTACGATGTGAGTATTTATAAGTGGACTAATACTTCTTTTTACCTTCTCCCGCCTTTCATGTGCCATTATCTTTTTTGTCCGTGCCTTGATATTTTCCCAGCATTTCTTTAACTGTTTGAAGTCTCGCAGTGATACGCTGGGCTGTGAATTATATTCATGAGCTAGTGCTTGCCAGGTGCGTTGTTTCAGAGCAATAGTTCTTGCATCACTTTTTTTACACTCAAGCACGTATTTGTATTTTTCAACTAATGCAAGCAGCACACTCTTCTCCACTTCCGAGAAGTATTTAGCAGGCTTTATTATTTCGTTTTGCATTTTCTACTGTTTCTCCAAGAAGCCAAAATTCCTATGAAAACAATGATGAAAGGAAAAAAGAAAAAAAAAAACAAAAACAAAACACAAATTAGAACTGGTTGCAGTATCAGTGTTTCAGCAAAAAGCCACTCCTAAGCATAGCTTCTGATTGATTTTATTTTCTAGAATAGCTTGTGAGTAGTCCTAGAGTACATAATGGAATGAACAACTAAGATATAACACAATTACATGCTGGTTTGTGTTGCCACTTTAGTGGATACACAGTGCCAGAAGTAGACTATAATGAATAGTTGTCTTTGTTACAATTTGTCTTGATACAAAATACTCAGTATTTACTTAGTGTCTTGCTTTTAATATCTTGTTTTCCTGTTCATTGCACTTTTTCACTCCCAGAAAGTTTTCCAAACCCTGAAGTTAGGAACAAATTCCAAAATCCAGCCGTCGCTAGCTTCAGGTCTAAAGCCACCTTCAGCATGTTTGGGCTTTACTTTGGTATGCAAACTACCCTCTTCTGTCCTTGCTGATTGTGTATAACTAATTTATCCCTTCTCTCTACAATATTTGAAAGCTGTATGAGCAATGATAGTAAGAAGTTGTCTTTTTAAAGACCTGTCAGTCTAGTTCTCCCCCATGCTCAGTCCCCCCTGGCTAAAATCCAGTAGGCAGCAGGATCTTGACCTGTATTAAAATACAGAGAAGCAGCATGAGTTGCAAGGAGACAAGAAATAACTATAGAAACAAACCATGCTGAAGGTCCTTTGCCCTTGACTGCTGGCCCTGCATGTGTGGCACTTCTTGCACTCGTGCTGCTGGTCACTCTGGCGAGCCAACAACCAGCCTAAAAAGAGTTTTGGCCTTACTCAACACAGCCACTGTGATACACTTCAACCATGTCAGCAACCACCTCTCTTTTCAAGCCCAGCACTAATGTAGTCAATAGTGAAAAGGTAGCTGATAACAGAGAATTCTTGGACATTAAAACAAAACAAAACAAAACCCAAAAACCAACCAACCAAAGAAAAAAAAAAAAGCAGCGTTGCCTTTAGTTAACAACGTATGACTGTGAAACAAAATGTACTTATGCTTCTTTTACCTTTTCACACTATTCTCCTCCTTCCTTTCTGCTGTAACTGTGTAGCCCAAATTACTTTTAGATTTTGGGCAGAAATGCTGCTTTAGCTCTCATTTCTTTTTATTTTAATCCTTAAACCCAGTGATACAACATATATAACTGGTTCATATTCCTAACAGTCTAGGACTCTCCCAAAATGAATTTTCTAGTCTTTTGCCCATTGTTTCTACTACTTCTCTCATAACATTCTTTGATGGTGCACTAGATATCACCTTCAGGTTTACTCCTCTCAATATATTTTTCCTTAACTCCACAGCACTAGGACTTTCTTTGTGCCATCCTCGTAGTTCCTTTCCTCCAAACATCTTACTACTTACAGTTATTCCCATCTCTTTCAGTGAAGATAATATTTATATTTATGAAGAAAGCTAACAGACAAGCTAATATCAAAATGAGAATCCAAGTCTGACATAAAAACAGCGGCTCTCTTGAGTAGATGATAAAATATCACAAAGCACAGCTGTCCTGGTTTCAGTGGACACAGAGTTCACTTTCTTCCTGGAGGCTGGTACAGGGCTGTGTTTTGGATTTAGAAAGAACAATGCTGATAACACATGGATGTTTTAGTTGTTGCTCAGTGGTGCTTATTCCAAGTTAAGGATTTTCAGTTCCCCATATTCTGCCAGAGAGCAGGTGCACAAGAAGCTGTGACAGAGCACAGCCAAGACAGCTGATCCAAACTGGCTAAAGGGATATTCCATACAATAAAATGTTATGTTGAGTGTATAAATCAGGAGAGAATTGGCCAGGACCTGCAGGTGGTGAGCAAGTGTATTGTGTATCATCTGTTTCTCTTAAGTTTTCTTCCTCTCTCTCTTCTTTCTCCCTCTCTTTCACTGCAAGTATTATTATTATTGTTATCATTATATTTTACATTGTTTCAATTATTAAACTGTTCTTATCTCAACCCACAAGTTTTACTTTTTTTTTTTTGATTCTCCTCCCCATCCCACTGGGCAAGGGGTGAGCAAGCAGCTGCACAGTTCTTGGTTGCTGGCTAGGGTTAAACCATGACACCAGCAAAACAAAGGAGTCAAAGAACAGGGGACACAGTGGAACAAAGCCTGGAATAGCAGAACTAAAGCAAAGTGAATACAAGTAAGTAATATTCTGGGTCAAGTCAGTAGCTGAGTTGTACCCCTACTGAAAAAGACAGCAAGCACTTGGTTTACACTTTCTCTCAGTGCTTGACTGGGTTATCTCCAGCCACATCCTAATAGGGCAGCTGGCACCTCTGGGGGGTCATGGATAGTCACAGTTCTGCTCTCTCTTACCAAAAAAAAGTCCTGAAAAATCCAGGTGTCACAAGGACATGGGAAAGCTGAAGTTTTTGTAGCATACAGGATCTAGGGGACTAAGGGAAAGATCCAGAGGAAATCAGAATATAACAGTGCTACTGCTCATAGACGGGCTAGTTTATTTTACATGAAAGCAAAAAGAGGAAGAAGGAAGACAGTGAGGTGGCTGAGCATAAGGAAGACAGTTTCTTGATCTATTATTTCTTCTGCCACACTGCATCAAGTTATTTTTTATGGTCTGTGAAAACTTAACTCACTCCCCATGTTGGTGACAGGAATTCTTAAACAGCTAAAAACCGACAGAACAAACTAGGTGTAAGCAAAGACACTTCTTTCATCACATACCAGTCATTACTATGTCTAGGTCTAAGAGAAGTGAATCTGCTTCAGGAGCTTCTTAAATAAAACTCAAATTAGGAAAAAAACCGGAAATTGACATACTAGCAAAGACACTGGAAATTGGCAAGTTCACTCCATGAAACCACTCTGAAAGTACATAAAATAAAAGAGACGTATAATGGAATGGAACTCTGCCTATTAATCTATTTTACTTACGCACCATTCCAAACCATTAAGTTGCTTTGGACAGCTGCTGAAATGAAATTCTTGAGACTAAATATTGGTTCTCTATCTTAGCCTCAATTCCACCAAGGAATGGGATGAAAGGCAGTCCCACCAGCAAGTTCCAAGGCCTGAAAAACCAGGATCACTCCTTGTGATTAGAAAGGACTGATTCTACCTTCCACTGATGCATGCAAATCTTACATCTAGTTTTGAAAAGGTGAGAGAATCTAAGACAAAAAAAAAATTGCTTGTTTATGTTTAGAAAATTCCTTTATTTAGAAAAATTGGATTTTCAGAACTTTGGAGACTACATTCAAAAAGTTAAACAATGTTACCAAGACTTTTGGATTCCAGGTGCTAAATATCTAGCTCCACAGACTGGCTGAGATCAGCTGATGTCAGTGAAGATCTAAAACATTTATAAATATGACTTCTGATATATTGACAAATTATGTACTAGAATAAAAGCTCTTCTTTCATGGATGGAGTGAATTTAAGTACCATTTTCATACCACTCTATCATTTACTTCTATTATTTTTACTGTGGTAGCATCTGAGATCCCAGTCGGAAGTTCAAATACTAAACATTAAAGAATGGAAACATTAAGTCCTACTCTGAGAAGAATATATTGGTCTTTCCTTCCACTAGTCACAGTCCTAGTATTTGTTTCCTAAACATACACACTGTACTAGTGTCCTTTCTGTGAAGAAGCCAGGATTATAAACTAGGATGCATAAAGGAACTCAAGAACTGGTGTGGGCAGTTTAATACACAGAAGAACAGAGTTTTGGAAGACTCTTCTCAAGCTCTTACACGCTTAGCCTACTTTCTTCAATGTATTAAAGCCCATTTGCAATTAGGTGAACAAGAAAGCACTCTGAGATGTCAGGAGAACTTAGAATGCTGAGAAGTCGCATCAAAACACCACCATGTATTTATATTCACCCCTTTTTTCTTTACACATATTATCCACCTTCTTGCAGCCCACTGGCTCCTCTGCAGAATGTGAGAAAGGACTCTTGCAAGCCCACAGAACTTCCATTTTGAGGCTAAGCAGTCCTTCCGGGACATATGCCTGGGATATAATTTAGCAGGTAGGAATCTGTGTTGAAATCAAAGTAGTTTACTGGGTATAGCTCATCCTGTAAAGTGAATTGATTTGTGTGGGCACATGAGGACAGTTGCAGAGTAAATTCTAAGAAACAGACTGGAAAGCTTCTCCCACTCTTACAGGTGCCTAGGCTCCAAGACACGTGCAGTAAGAAACCACTTTATCCTAAATATCTTCTCCTGGCATGATTCAATTCGCAACTTGCCTTAAAACAAAGCAGCATCCTATTTGTCCTGTCATACAAACCTCTACAGCTTTAAGATAACAGAAATATCTCTCAGCTCCTCATCTTTACTGTGAAACATTGTGCATTATTCTTCTTTTAGACTGTAAGGCATGTGATGTGATTTGCTGGAAGAATAGCTTGAAAAAAATTACACAGAGTTAGGAAATGCACATACGTTCATACATGCATTATTCCGCTTGCACACATCTAAGCAGACACCCAAGCTCCAATCAGTTGCAAAGAAGCTCAGTAAAAGGAAAAAAAATCGGTTTAAGGTGGCATGTGTGAGCATTTTTAGTCCATGAAATGTTTTTATAGGCATAAGAAAATGCAGAAAGTTATGGTGGAAGAACTATCTCAAATGTTAAAAAGGTTACACTAACCAAACCCAAAGAAAAGAGTTTGTTAGCAAACTGTGGTCACTTATGGGGTGAAAATGAAGTTCACTGACCAGTGCCAACAGAATTACTACCAGAAATATTCAAGGATTGATAAAAATAAAATTCATGTCTCTACTTAAAGTGCAGGTGAAGCTCTAAACATAGCTACTAATTAACAACATTGGAAACCAATCAAAATTCTGTCGTTTTCATCCAGTGCTTGAGGGCGAAAGAAAAGCATGGAAATGCAATGACCCAAACTAGTCACAACAGGTTTATATTTCGTTTGAATGACAGAACCAGCAGCAAACTGTGTTCTTCTTCCTTAGATGTTAGGTTTTCCTCACCCAGCTTCTATCAGTGTTCCAGGCCTGACCCTGCCTACCTTGAGACTTGAAATCGCTAGGTAATTAGGAGCACATTGCAAATGTGAATGAAATCTATACAGTAAATGTGGTTTAATCAGATTTTTTTAAAGATTCCACTTCCTTAGGTGCTCTAACCCCATGCTTTAATACAAATGAGTAGTTATCATGCATCATCCAGCAAACAAACAAGATGATCTTTTAGTAAAATTCACAGTACTTTATCCAAATTCCTCCTGTCAGATTTTATATAGCTATACACGGAAATGCATTACAATACAGACGTATCTGTATCATATTACACTATAGATACAGACGGATTCTAAGCGGGCCATCCCGCTACCTATGGAGGACATCCAAAGCACTTCCCGCAAGCAAGGTAATGGACGCAGGTTGTTATTCAGAACGACTGCCTGAAATCCATCATAAATAGGCATAATAAACGAATCCTACCAGACTCTCCCGCACGCGAACTTCTCAAACATTAACTCGAGCTTGGTGTTACGGGTTTTTTTTTTAATCTCCTCGCTAGCTCCTCTTCTGCTTGAAGGAGAAAGGACAGCAGGTCCCGGCTCCACAAAGGCGGCCGCTCCCGGCGGGGCGGGCGCGAGGCTGCGGCGCGGTGCGGGCGCATCAGCCGCGGCGGCGGTGGGGGCTCGGCGGGCGGGCTGCCGCTGTCACCCAGCGCCCGCGGGGACGGGCGCCGGCGGCGGGGACAACCCCACCCTGCGGCCCCGCCGGCTCCTCGTAACAAAGCGCCTCTCCGTTCCCTCCCTCTCTCGTTCCCCGCCTCCCTCACCTCCCCGCCCGCAGGCCGTCGGCACCGCTCCCTCCAGCTTCCCGCAAACCCCGCGCTGGATTCCCGCTCGCCGCAGCACGGGCGGCGCGGCGCCGGCCTCTCCCGCGGGGACACCGCCGTCCCGCTGGGACACTGCCGTGCCGTGGAGACACCCGGCCCGGGCGATCCTGCCTGCAGGTGCGGCGGCGCTGCGGGGAAATACGCGTGTTGTATTGTGTGTGTTGCGCGGAGCGGCGTGAGAACACCCACCGACCGCCTGGAACGGGGTGGACAGCCCCGCCTGCACCGGGCACGGGCGGAGTTCCCGGGACACACGTCCCTAGCGCGGGGTGTCCATCCACATCCCGATCCCGGGGCCCCGGAGCAGAGCGGGATGGGGAATCCCTGCCCCGGTGCTGCGGCCGCGGACCCAGCTCGGGCTTTACCTCCGACAGCGCCCGGCGGCCCGACGCGCCTGCGCGCCGGCGCCCCCAGCGGCGGCCGCGGGAAGGGCCGGGGGAGCCGCGGCCGCCCGGTTCCCGTTCCCGTGCCCGTGCCCGTGCCCTGCCCGCCCGCCGGCGCCGGGCTCTCGGCCCGCGGCAGCGCCCCGTGCCGTGCCCCGGCCCGGCCGTGCTCCCGACACCCTTCCGTGCCTCTTCCGCGCCCGGCGTGGCGCAGCTCCCGCCCACAAGCGGGTCGGTGGTGCCGGTGCGGCAGCAGGGAGCGCTCTCCGCTGCTCCGGGCTCTGGACGCTGCTGCGCCCGGCCCGCCGGGGTGAGTTGTGCTCAGCAGCGGCGGCCCGGCGCTCTCCCGCCTCCGGCGGTGCTGGAAGTGCCGAGAAGGGCGCTCTCCTGCGGGGCGCCGCTTTTGGCGTGGGGTTTGGAGCTTCGGGGCCTCCCTGCTTCCCTTCCTTCGCTCCTTTCCCTCCTTCCCTCCTTTACTTCTTCCCTCCTTCCTTCGCCGCCGCGGACCGGGTGGGAGCGTGTCCCTCTTCCCAAACCCCGCCGTGTGCCTCCTGTTCCCCAGGCACGTCTCGGGCGCTGCGTGCTGGCTCTTCCCGACCTCTGTGTGTCATCTGACCCAGCCCATGCGCGCAGTCCTATCCCAGGAAAGAAGGGGGAAGCTTGAAATGGCCTGGATCAGATTTTGTTTCATTAGTTTTTGTTCTGCGTAATCTTCTGGTGACGTTAGTGTTTCCCGGGGGAACCTCGCAGAGAACAATTGTTTTCTTTCCACGCTGTAGTTTCGCTCTCGAGTTGAAAATAGATCATTAGCCTGGAAATTTAAAGGTTGAATATAACTCAAGGCGAGGCACAAATTAAAGCTGGAACGTGCCCAACCCTCGTATACGCGGAACAAAAATGTAAATAATTTTGTGAAGCTAAAACAACAGTGTGCAATATTTCTGCAATTTTCCTAGAGTTTTTTTATCATCTAAAGACGGAATATGGGGCCTGAAAATGAAATGAAGAAACAAGTAAACCCCTTTTACTGCAATGTAAGTATTACTTACTGAAAATTGTAACTAATACAAAGTGGTTTTGGTGGAACAAAGTTGTACTAAACCAAGTGTGGACGTTCTCTTTCTCTCTTGAGCAAGTTTGATAAGTAGCACTGGAGCTGAACTTATTTTGGTGACTTTGTCATGTTTGACTTGGATGTGTGTTAAGAATTACGTATTAAAATGAATAATATTATTATTATAAATAATAAAGGAATTCTTTTTAAAAGTGAATGATTAAGTGTAGGTCCTGTTTAGAACAAAAAATCCCGATTTCTCTGGTTGTCAGGTGTGTGAAGAGGATCTTGGATCTGTCTTCACTCATCCCTACATGCCCGTACAGAAAGTGTTATGAGATAGCTGCAGAGTTCTGGAGCATCTGGAATTCTTATGTGATGCGGAGACTCTGGTTCATTCCACCGTGTTTTGGTGGCCTTGGAGCCTTAAAAGATTGAGTTTTTGGAGGCTGCTCTAGTTTGTCTTTAAAGTAGTAGTGCTTTTGTAGAACTTAATCTGTACTAATAGTTTGATACAAGATCTGTTTTGGTATCAGTGGTATTTTATTTCGCTTGTTCTGTGTGCAATGCTAGAAAGACTTCTCTTTAATCTAGATTTGCAAAATCTGGTGTTCTTCTGCATTAAACTTGCAGACTCACTTCCTTGGAGCAAAGCACAAGTCGGTAAGATCAGTTTTTGAATGCACCTTTTGTCAGATTTTACCAGTTTATTTAGCAGTAGATTATGGGGTTCAAAATCTAGTTTTTCATGTGGTGTAGAAACATACAATCTCAGATATTTAACTAGTTTTGCTAATTTACTGTCTTCTCTACCATGATAAAGTAGAACTTGGTTTTGTACATTAGTCCTGTCAGAAAATGTACAACTTTATGTTTAGTAAAGAAAATACATGAGAATACATGGCTGTTAATAAAGGGAGAATGGAATTACTTAAATCATAGACAATCTCCAGAAGAAAAAGGGATGTTTTTCTTTTTTAAATTTCATGTAATTGTTCACCCAAGATAGTCTATGCTGTTGATATTAATCTAACTTATTTTGTGTATAATGAAATCTTTGCATTGTTGTTTTTTGACTCTTAAGTGACTTTCTTCTTTGTTGGTTGATAACTTGGTAATTTAGATTGAAGAAGCGTTGAAAGCTCATGGCACGCGTAAGTGCAAGATTTTTCTCTTCCTGCTGTGTTCTGTATCTGCATCTTTCTCCCCACCCCTGCATAGTTGTTTATGAAACAAATGAGAAAAATACTTTCTCAAGACTTGTGCTTTAAGACCTGTGTTGTTTACTGATATAACTGCCAGATCAATCAGTAATGTGAGCAAGAGGTATGCAAAGTTGATTAACAAGTGCTAGCTAGAATACTAAAAATCACCTACATTAAATATTTGAGAAACACTAAGGAATTCAAGACATTAGAGACCTTCAAAATTTAAAATATAATTAAAAACTCTATGCTTCCTAAAGCATGTAGAAATGCTATATATACTTTATATTTGTTTTTGAAAAGGGGTTAATTTTCTTCAGCTAATTAAGATATTTTTAATACTTTTAATTTTTAATTAAATTTTTAATTTTTAATTTTTACTTTTAATAGATGTAATAAATCACTAAACCTTTTCTGCGTCTTGATGAACTGATCTAGTTCCAGAAGGAGTGAAAGCCTAACTACATTTGCAGTTATTCTCCTAATTTGGTTTCATGATGCACCAAAATGTGTTTTCAGGTTTTTACAGTACACTGCTGCTAAAATTTGGTCTGAAAGTTGTTGTTCAAGCCAGACACAGTCATTGGACCTACCTGATCTGAGAATTTGTGTTTGGACTGTAAAGGAAATTTAAGTGATGAAATATTTAGCAGCTGTAGGCTGCTGAAATAAATGTCCTGAAATTCCCGGATGCCCTGAAATGTTTAGACACATTGAACTTGATTGAGCTTCCCCTTTGCCTGCCTCATTGGATTGCCTGACATTAAATAACTTTGTCGTTGCTTGGTGTGAATGTTTTTTGTCCATGTTTTGCAGTATGGTGCTAATAACACCAGAGTCATGGGTTCAGTCCTTGTACAGGAGTCAGTGATCCTTGTGGGTCCCTTCCAACTCAGAACAGTCTGAATCTGTGAAAAAAATCTCTTAGCATGTTCAAAACTTAACTTAAACATAGCTTAGTTTTCTCATGTCAACGGAAGCTTAAAGAGTTTTTTTCAAGTAGTCAGTTATTTTACCAAATTGTTCTTTATACTAACAACTTTATTTCCACTTCTCTGGGATTTTTTTGTTTACTTTTGTTTTCTTCTTCTTCTTCTGCCTTTTTTTTTTTTTTTTTTTTTTTTTTTTTTTTTTTTAGTTGAAACTGAAAATTGCTTAGGGAAGAAATTGAAAACACCTACAAAACTTCCTGATTCTGGTAAGAATGTTCAATGCCTCTCCCCACACCTCTCCCCTCTTCCCCCCAAAAAAAGTGGAAGAAATAAAACATTTTGGGGTACAATATTACAAGTGATATCCAGATCTTAGCAGGTCATTGGGAATTCATTTCTGTTCATTGTACTTTCAGTCTGCAGTAGTATTTTGTAATAATACTTAATTTTTGCAACCCAAATGCTTTAAAAAGATAAGAAAATAAGATTGGTGGGATAGTGTTTTATAATAACTGACCTAATTTGTGGAGGACCATGTATGAGCAGGGATTCACTTGTATGTGAATTTCTTACAGGGCTACTTGAGCCAGAGAAGTTTTATGGAAGAGAGAAGTTTAATGGACAGACATTGGAAGACCAGCTTAATACATGTAAAGATTCAGAACCTGCACTTGGTGAGGGCTTTTAATGCTGTAATTATTTGGTTTTGTGATCTTTACCTTTAAAGAATATGGATCAGTTTTTTAAAATGTAAGATTAGGTAATGTGTAACAAAATCTTCCTATGGTTACACTGAGTACCCAATAGTATGGTATGGAAGTGATAGATCATAGTGACAAAATCATTGGATTTAGCCTGGAACATGTTTGGTTAGATATCTCATATTGACAATATTCTCTAGAAAAAATCTAAAGTGATAAGGCAGAAATGAACTTTAACTTAAAGGTCAGTGAGGCTCTTTGCAATTCAACTACCCATCCACTGGAGGGGAGATAGGAGAAAAAACAACTAGGGACATATATTAAAATACATTCCTTTTTAATTAGTAAAAAAAATAATTGTTGCTATTTTTTTTTTTTTTAGATTGTTGAGTCCCGTGTGGTAAACACAAGACATCCTAAAAACATCAGGTTTATACCTTTGGTGTTCAAAAAGTCTAGACACCCAAAAGATAAAATACTGATGGTTGTAAAAGTCTTCATTGATGTATTTGACATGCAGTAGTAATCTTTTCCTTATATGTCAGCATTTTAAGATCAGTTCTTTTGTAACCAGCACTGATTATTTGTTCCAGCAAACATAAAATTTCCTAAGTTTTTTTTTGTTGTTGTTGTTTTTTTTTGTTTTGTTTTTTTTAATACAGGACTTAATTACATAATAGAATACCGAACAAAAGACAATGTTCCTTTTGTCTATGAATGTCAACTATGCTACTGTAAAACAGGATTGAGCAGCATGTTCATGCATGTTTGTGGTTCCAAGCATAGACTGGCATACTTGGTAAGCTCATTTGTTTGTTTGTTTTAATGTAATAATTTACGGCGATAATTCATTAGTCGTATTTTGATTTTTAAAAAAATCAAAATTAAGGTTTTACGTAAACTTTTGTGAAAATCTTTGTATTGCAATTGTGCAACTGTGATGAATACATTTAAAATTATTCTCATCAGTAATGTGTATGTCTGGCCATTGCTTGACACTGAATTTAGTTTATTCTGTTTTGGTCAACCAGTAATGAAATCTATAGCTAAAATGGACTAGAAATAGATATTTGACTGATTTTTGTATTATGTAAAACAACAGGTTCAATGGAGAAAGTATTCTATCTTTCAGATGCTTTAAAATGAACATATTTTTAATTGAACATGATACATATTAAATAATGTGATACATATTAGTTCATTAGATACTGTGACTTGGAATCAGGAGAGAGAAAACCCAACTGCCATTCTGTTTTGAGGCTGGAGAAGACACATCTGTTCTGTTGCTTGTTTTATGACAAAGCTTTTGAGGTTTATGTCAGCTCTCAAACATTCAAACACATTATCATTTTCAATATGTTTAGAGAAATGAGGCTCTCCAGTCTTTGAATGTTTACTTGAGTACATTGGCTTAGGATTGGCTTTTAACAAGACTGAGAAAGCAATATTCTGAAAAGTGTTTTGATACTTCCCATAAAAGTCTCTCAAAATTGGTATTATAGTCAACATATCTTAAAGTCATAGACAGCTGAGTTCACATAGTATTTTGGGGTAGCTTTAGGCCTAATGTTGGGTGTGCTGGTATGAATCTGCCGTGATGTCTTTCATAAACACCATGCTGTTTCCGGTCACTAATTCAGATGTATATGCTGAGTTTTGATATTCTCAGCTATTGCATTTCTTGCATATTGGGAAATGTTTCCTGCAATTCTGAATCTTACACTAGTTAACTGCATCTCTGCTAAGTTCTTAAATACTATAAAAATGTAATAATTCATGAAGGATAACTTTTAAGTCGTGCACCTGAGCTGGATTAACCCTGGGTAGCAGAAAAGGCAGGAGAAGAAATGACTGAAATTTGCTCTGCTGAAGAAAGAGCCTAGGGGTCCTGGTGGATAACAAGCTCAAGATAAGTAGTGTACTTTGGTGTCAGTGAAGGCTAGCAGCAAGCTGAGCTCTGCTAACGAGGGTACAGCCAGTAGATCAGAGAAAATGATTATTCCCCTGTTCTTGATCCTTGCTAGGCCATATCCAGGGTATTGTGTTCATTTTTGTGCTACTGCAGAAAGGAAGCTATTTATGAAATTGAGCTAGTGCAGTGGAGAGCTGCCAAGATAGTCAGGGGCTGAAGCACACTTGTACTATGAAGAGAAGTTAAGGTAATTGGGTTTCTTCTGGCTGGAGAAGAAAAGGTGTCAGAGGGATCTTACAGTAACCCTCCAGTACCTCAGAGGAGGTTATTAAGAAGGCAGAACCAGACCCTTTTTGGAGCTTCTTGGCAGGAGTATAAATTCAAGCAGGGGATTTTCCTACTTGCCACAAAGTTTTTGCTGTGAGGGCAGTCAAGCACTGGAGCAGAGAAAGGAGGAAATCTCTCTCTCCAGAGGTTTTTAGACCCAAGCAGGCAAAGCCTGGTGCAACCAGTTCAGCATTCAGTGTCAACCCTGTTTTGAGCTGAAGAATCGGCTTCAGTTTCTTAAATTATTCTGTGTGTAACCATTTTAATTAGTTCTGCTATGTATATGAAGAAGTTGATTTCTCTCCCATGATTATTAACTGTGCGAGATCTGGAAGGAGTTGTGTGATTTAAAGATTTGCATTTGTTTTCTAGAGACACCATTATCCAGAGATAGCACAATCTGATGAAGTTAAGGGTAGAGGCTCTGAACTGAACAGAAAAATTAGGCAAGTTGGATTAACAATTGAGAAGAAAGAAGGAAGAAAACAAGTACAGGTACATTTCTCTTAAGAATTCCAGAAGCTTTGTATTTAATATAGAAACAGAGAATGTAATTTCCATTATGGTGGGCAGATTTGCTTTGGAAGGTAGGAAAATCTTGCTTTTTAAAACTTTATTACAGGTGCTTTTTGTCATTTTAGTAATTCCTCCAGGATTATTCTGGACAAAATTTCCGTATCTGAATGCACAAATAAGGGAAAATATGTATACTAATACATAATCAGTCTCAGCTCTCTCTGTGTGTAAAATAAGTTGTTTCTTTGTTGCTGGGAAACTGCCTTTGTAACTTTTCTGAATAGTTTCTGCTTTTTAAGCAGCTCATGGCAATTCTCAGGGAAGCCAGATAAAATTTCTGATAGTACAGATGGAAGTGTGGGAATTTGCAGGTTGACATGAAAATTATCAGCAGTGCTATGGGATCACAGGGTGCCATAAGCTTAATTCTTAGGGAGCTGCACCCTTAGAAACATACTCTTGTGGAGATATCTTCATATTGCTTTCTGTTGATAATTACACTGCAGCATTATTTGTAATACCTTTATATGGACAGGATATTGGTGAAGTTTCTTCTTGAGGTGCACCTTACCACCAACTGGTTCATGACAAGCTTATTGAGGTTCTTCATGGTACAGGTTAAATTCGTTCTTGCCATCAACTTCAATTTCTGTCAGCATCCTGCTTGTTAAATAGCGTTTCTTGACAAGATCCCTTGCTAATGCTACTTAATGTGCATGGATGTCTCCTTCCAAAATGGAGTTCCCAAGGTTCCTATGTTAAAGCTGGCAGTCTCCTGCCCATTTGAAAAAAGCCTATGTTTCTTTCTCTGTGATACGATCACACTTAGGCTCAAGGACTAGAGCTTGCTCTGATCCTACCCTTTTCTGATAAAAAACAAGTATGGGAAGATTGTAAGATCAAGTCAAGAATGAATGCTGTAGAAGGGAGAAATTTCAGATTATCAAATCCATTCTGTCTGCATATCCTTCATTTTTAACCTCTGCTTAAAAAGAAAAGCAGCTGACTGTTGGCAGCAACTTTTTCATTTGACCTACTTAAATTTCTTCTTGACTTGAGACTGTTTATTTTACTTGAGATTTATGTTCATGCATATGGAAATATTTACTTCCATCCGTATTCCATAGACCTTTTCGTTTTTCTAGATAGTTTATTACATCCATAGCAATCCATTCTTGATTTAAGGAACTTTTAAATGAAAGTGCGTAACCTGGTTTAATTTTACTGCTATATCTTCTGAAACCAGCTTTTTAATTTTCTTTTTTTTTTCTAAGTTCTAGAAGAAATTTATTTGTGGCAAATAAATGTCCAGGTTTATTGACGTTTTGAACATCCATTGAGACATTTACACACACGTTTTACACTACTAGTCATACATTCCTGAAAAAATTTAAATTAATGCTAATGAAATATCTATGAAATAATTTTATCCACAAAATAACTAACATGAGGGTTTTATTTTTAGGTTGTTATGGTTGCTGCAACAATGAGAAGGAAATGGCCAGAATGTAAGTGTGCTCATTGGGGTGCAAATTGTCCATTTCTGATTTGGTCCTCCTTTGATCTAAATCAGAGCAGGGTAGCTTTTGCAGTGCCAGATACTCAACAGCATTTTGGTGAACTGGATGAAAGGAGCAGGTTGGGGCTCTATGCTAGTAGTTAATTTGCAGTACAGAAAGCCACACAGAATCCTTAAAGCACAGCTATAGCCCTTATCTCTGGAAGAAATTTTTCTGTTTTACTAGCCATTGATACTCACAAAATTGTAGGAATGTGGTATGTCTGAGATTTCCCCCCTCAGTTTAGTGTTTTAAAACTCACTGTAGTACAGTGTTGTCCAGGTGGACACACAGTATGACTGAATGCCACTTGAGGAAATGGCTAAACTTTGCTATGATTTTCATTGCCTGAAAAATAAAGATTTGAATTAAAACTAATGTGCTTAATTTAAATGCATATTACTGTGTAAATGGTACCTTAAAATAGCTCGATAGAAGTATTGAGATCATCTAAATTAGCAGTGTTGTACTCTGAAGAGGAAAAATTGCTATTTTGAATCTAGGAAAGTGGTCTGAAATAAGTTGAATCCTTTTCAAGTTAGATTTTTTGACTGTAACCTGTTGGTTAGTGTGTCTAATTTTGCATGTGACTTTGTGGCATTTTACTGCATTTATAATGTTTGCATATTTTAGGAAATGCAAGCCTGTAATTATAACCAGGCTATAAAATACCTTAAACTTTGTTGCTGATTTGTAGTTTGTATTAAGTATGCTGTCAGATAATAATGCTTATAAAATTATTCTTGGTGTTTGTAAGTACTATTGCACAAAACCAGAGCTAGATAACATTGAAGAGTAGTAGTAAAACCACCCTTTATTAAGATAATGTCCATTTTGCTACATTTGAAGCATGTTTGTTTAGTTCTCAGTGCTGAGGACAGCCCTTCCAAAGCTAAAGTTCAGCATGTGGATGTGCCCTTTAGTGAACAAACAGATGCAGAACAAATAGATAATAATGATGGGAAACCAACAGACCCTACCCAAGGTAAGAGGAAAAAATATTTCCTTTATTGTTTGTTTGGGTTTGTTTTTTTTTGTTTTTTTTTTAACTTTCACCAGTGCAGCATGAGTTATTTACTAGTGTATGTGCCTGTTCATGGCTTCCACAACTGAGTTATAAAGTTGTATGGGTGGCCTTGGGGCCTGTGGCAAAGGAAGGAGTAATTCCAGTGGTTGTGAAGAAAACATTCTACTTCTACTGATTTTTTTTAGGTTCAATTTTTATTTTACTTCTTCACAAGATGCCTTACTTCCACCTTTACGTTTTATTGATGTTGTCTTTAGAAGTATTCTTTGTTTAGAATATTTTTTAAAATAAAACACTGGAAAAACATTACATAATATACTTTTATATAGTTTTAGATGAAAATAATGTTCAGGAAGAGAATGAAGAAATGCAGAAAGAACTGGCAAAACCAGATGAAGAGGTTGAACCTAATAATGTTATTGAAAGCAGTGAAGGCAACAACTCAGAAAGGTAAAAGAAAAAAAATCACCACCTTCAAACCCGTTTAAATTAGCTTAAAGGAAAATGTTGTGCATAACAATTGTCTGCATTGGAGTTGCAGAGTAAAATCCATGTCTTCCGAAGTTGTGCTCAGCTGTAAACTTTTGTCATCAACAGAAAACCTGGTGTATATAAAGTGACCTCAGACTTTACTCTGGATGCAGCTGGCTTTTGTATTTAGCTATTATCCTTAAGGTATAGTTGTCATGTGCTGCTCAAAATGTTCAAAAGGAACATTTCCTCATGATTTAAAACTGTCTCTGTTACAGGTTTGTGTCAGATAGTTAGGGTGGTATGTGAACTGATTTTGGAAGGGAAAGACAGTAATAGTTGAAACAATTGTGGTTTCTTAGTTACCAACGATTTTGTGGAAGAACAGTAAGTGTTTCAAAGGAGCAGCTGTGTTCTAAAATGGTGAAACTTCTTGCTGCTTTTGGGCATTTTATTAGTAACAGAGTTGTGAGTTGAGCAGCTGTGAGCCTTTGTTTGAGGAGGACATCTCCAGTGTTGGCCATCTTTGTGCAGAACCAAGAGCCATAGGAGGGCATTTGGTAAGGGATGTGCAGGCATCAACCCAAACACAGGACTTTTGTTCCAAAGATTTAGTTACTTGTTTTTTTTCTTAATGTCATTCCCTTGGAATGTGTTCTAACTTTAAACCAATAACATCTCTCCCAGACATGGAGGGCTAACACCTTCTGCTTGTTTATTGTTAAAGGAGAAATTTTCGTGTTCCTGAAGTACATTTTTTTCAGACTTGCCTCTCTGTGGAGCAACCATTATGGAAAATGATCAGTTGAAGTCAGATTCAAGTCCAGGTTTATGAATCTTTGTGTTTACTTACTGGCTTTCAAACAACTAACAGTTCTGAATCAGAACTAGTTCGTGAAAACATGAAGACCAGGAAACAAGTAAAAGCTCAGCTATCCACATCTGGAGATGCTGAGGTCTGTTTCTACCTGGTACTGATCTTCATTGTGCAGTCTTGTACTTCTGAATTTAAAGAACAGCTTCCTTTGGAATTTCACTTGATGCTTTTCTTTTAATCTGGTTCAGATGGATTCTGGATGACTATTAGCAGCCAGGCGTTTCAGTGAGAGACTGACTTGGAAGTTAATTACTAAATTAGGACTTCAGCTTGTTCCTTTACTATTTATTTATTTTTGTGAAATTACTGAGAAGATATGAACTCAATATATAGTGTCATAAGAGAATTAAGATCAGATCCTCACCGACAGCTTGTTTCCACTTAAAGATTCTGCAATATCTGTCTGAAAATTTCTATGACTCCTCACTTCTTTGTAGTTAAGTTTCTGAACAAACAGTCATCTGAAGATGTAAATTATTTTATCGTCTGTTTTTACTAAACTTTTGATTCCTAAGAAACATTTCAAGGGAGAAGAGGGCTTAGGATTGGCAGTCACATGGTTTTGGCTAATTTAAGAAACACCCAGCCATTCTCAGCCTTGGTTCCTGGGCTTGCAAAGGGCTGGAATGTATCTTATGTTATAATGGCAGAACAGCACAAATATGGCACAGGAATGTTTAGTCATAGGAATCTTTTTATGCCCATTATTTGTGTGACTGTATTGTAAAACACTAATTTTTAATAGCTGAATTTTTTAAAGGCAAGTTTGTAAAGAGCTAATAAAAATCCAGCGGTAACTAGGAGCCTTGTCTCACTGCAATGTGTACAAAAATCTTACAGCTATTACCACCAATGTCAAGCTTTTTTTTATTAACTCTGGGTTTTAGAGCTTACGTGCTAGATAATCACACTAAAAAAACCCAAACCGCATAAATAATTTTGATAATGATTTGGGACGACTGGGATTTCTCTGAGGGAATAGTATGTGACCTTTCTTTCAGAGTGTGTCAGAACCATTGTAGTAGTAGTGTGTCAGGAATTTAAACTGATTATCAGTTATTATTGGCTGGCTACACATTTTTGCTGGATCAGCCAACTGAATGTTTTATTTATTCTATTTCAAGGTGTGAGACCAATGAGCAGTCAGAGGAGGAAAACAAGGAAGCTCAGGTGAATACTTTTCTGTTAATGGGTTACTCCAGTTTCCAAATAGTTGGGAAAATAATTAATATATAATGGGCAGTGGTGTGTACTTGCTCAAATTAATATTATTCACAATAAATTAGCTACAAGGCAAAACTATCAAAACAAGGTTTTTTCCCTACTTTGTTATGAAAACCTAGGTACACATTTCATAACAGCAAAAGCAATTTGAATTTTAGAGTAACCATAATTATTACTGTTTTTTCTATTTGCTGCATATAGTACATCTCAGGACCTCCTTCTTTTTATTTTAAACAGCAAGAATTTACAGCAAATCCTGAAGAATTCACTAGTCAAGAAGAGCTGTTGGGTTATTTGGTGAGTGTTAAATGTTACCTTGCAAGATAATTTTTGGAAAAAAAAATTTAAAACTACAAAAAGAAATCACTGGTTTCCTAAGTCTAAAATGTAGCAAGTAATGAAAGGCAGAATGTGCCAGTCTAGTAATCTAACAGATTACCATTTTGCCAGAAGGCAGGATCAGAATAAAATGCATGTGACTGAATTTATAATGTGTCTATTAATTTTCAAGTTTCTACACATCGTTTTTTGCCAAGGTATTGATTTACTGTCAGAGGAATTACTTGCATTGAAAATTAATTTTTTTCAACTTTATCTTAACTACATGTTTAGGTAATAGGACCTTTTAAAACTTTTTTCTCCTTTGTTTCTATAACTGGTCTATAATTGTCAAATGAGGAATTTGGAAAGATGCAATTCAGTAATGGAAAGAAGCAGAATGAAGACAATTATCAGAGATATGTAGAAAGGAAAAAAGGGATTTTTAAGAAATAAACTGCACATTGTGTATTTAAAATGGGTCTCCCCCCTGCTGTGGCTCAGACTGCCATTAACTGCAAAATCTGCCTCTCTAAAGTGTCAGGACACCAGAATTATGTTCAGTTGTTGAAAATGTGAATTATGTACCAAGGACAGCAGTGATACAATCAATAAGAGTGGAAAACTCTCAGTTTCCAGTTGTTAGATGTATCAACAACAGTCGTGGTCTTGCTCACAGAAATGGTGATTTTCATAAAAGCACTGACAAACTCTACGGAAGTCTTTACTGATACTTGCTTGACTGATCTCTGCATGGCAATTTAGGCACTATTGACTATCATATAATGTTTTTTTCCTCTTCTTTAATAGGGAATTTTTAGGTATAGAAATTACGCCTTGTTAATAAAACTTGAATTTGTTTTGAGGCATCTTCTTGCTTAGTATGATTGTCCTCTGAGAAGCAAAGAAGACTGTTGGAAATGTGATTGGAACAATGTTCTGTTTAGGAAAGCGTGAAAATCATTTATTTTTGCATTTACAGTAATTTTTTCAAAAGCTGCATTGTGTTTCTATTGTTGGATTCAAAGGTTTCTTATGTGCTGAAAAGGAATTTTACAGGTATCGTTTTTGCACTTGATTCTGTAAAGCTGTCCAATAATTATCCGTACTATATTTCTTTTATTATCTCGTGTACTTGCCACAGTTTAGTCTTCTTTTTCCAGCTAGCTTTTGACAAGATCTTCATTAAATATAACTTGTGCAAACCAGGAGACAGAAATACTGTTGGTGTTAAAAATGTAATATAATCCCTGTTACGCTGTCTCATATGAACTTAATGCTAAGTTTTTGTTACTTATTTTCTATTGTCTTCTGTGTTTAAAGGTGTTTGTTTCTAATCCAGAAGACTTTGAGCTGTTAGGACACACCTAGAGTTCTATTACTTTGTCCCCAAGAAAGTGTTTTCAGCAGAACTTTCTTGGTGTAGAAAGGGTGACACATGTTGCCCTCTCTGCGAGTGCTGTTGGTGCTAGAACTCACTTCCCTAGTAGAGCTTCACAGCTTCAAGACTGCTTTTTCCTCAGACTTTTAGGGAAAAAGAAGGTTAATGCAAGGCAAGGCAGTGTGTACTTTTGAATTCAGTAGCATTCTGGCTTTTTGCTGCATTCTAGAGAAATGGATTATGACTATGACTATGTTGCCTCAGGGAAGGTGCACATTCATTTGTATGCCAGCATCTTGGCAAGAGATCAAAATACTTATGGAAAAGCATTATCTTCTGTATATTCCCAGGCATATTTTTGTGTTACTTCTTTTCAAATTATTGTGTTGGGTAGCTGCATCTTCCTTCTCTTAGGATTCTCTTTCATTCTACCTTCCTCCCCTCCATTTAGGGGATTAAAAATAAAAACTGTATTTGCTTTGTAATTCCATCCAAGTCTGACAGAAGGGTAGAGACACAGAAAAAATTAGGTTCCTGCAAGTTTGTTTATAAATTTTGCTACTTCAGTTTTTCTGAGGAAAAATGTTTTATGGTGTGTTGTTTTGTTTCTTTTTTTTTTTCCCCCTAGCAAAATTTTGAAATACTGAATGAAGATGATGCTTCATTTATCCTGAAAGTTACACAGACTCTGACAAAGGCACTGGTGGAATATCGTCAGCAGGCTGCATCAAACAGAGTAATGCAGATTTTGGTTTGGTTTTGTTCTACAAACCTGTAGATTCCTGACTTTGTGCATTTTTATTATTATAGATGATACAATAAAACAAAATATGCTGTGGAAACTGTATTGTAAGTTTTGCTGGTTAAATACATAAATTTTGGTAGTGATGATAGGGTAAAATTTTAGCTTTTCTGTTGATGAGTCTTAATAAGTTCAACTGTGCTTGCTTATTTTTTTGTTGTTGATAGAAACTAAAAATCATCTTGTCACTTATTTCCTGTGGTTTTCCTTACATCTAAATTTTTCTGCTACTTTTGCCCATCTTTAATTCTAACTTAAGCTTTTCTCTACTGACTTGCATGACACTCCTGTATCCTGTTTCAGTTCCCAGGCTTCATTTCATTCACCATGTAATTATGCATCAGTGACATGAATTTTGTTTTCTTATACAACTTCTGGTCCTACTTTTTGGGTTGTTCTTTCTGAGGTCTCATTCTTCTTCCCTTATTAGAAACCCATTTTTTTCCCTCTGCTATTCCTTATGACTGACTTATCTTTACACAGGCAGTACATATGGAGGTGTTTTGAGTACTTCTCTGCTGACAGGCTACAAAATAATGGGGTTCTAACTGAAAGAACTTCTAACCTACAAGTTGTGGAAGACCAAAGTGTTTTCCTACATTAGGCCTTGTTAGTATTCAAAACTATGATGCTTTAACTGGTGATTTTTGAGCTAAATCTTCTATTTTGAGTGTAAAATGCTTCTTTTTTAGATCTGAGAAGTTGAGAATCAGGCTCAGTGAGTACCACATCATTTCCTAATACAGAGCTTTTTCAGACATAGAGAGATATGATGGGCAGTGTATACATAGAAGCTATTTGCCCTATGATTTGCAAAGAATACTTGATTTTCCAGATTTGGTAGCAGAAATACTGGTCTTTTATTTGGTTTGTGATCATTAAAAATATAGTAGTTCATTTTTCCAAAAGGTTGTCTTGATGAGAATTTAAATGTTGGGGGTTTTTTTTGTTTTGTTTTGTTTTTTTTTTAAACTCGTAGAACCACTTAGATGCTGGATATAATGGAGAAACAGCACTAGAATATTCCACAGAGCAACCTGGCCCAACTTCAGCAGATGTCACTGACTTTGACACTGGTAATGTTGGCTTTGCAGTCTTTAATGTGCTTTAATCTAAACACTGAACCTTGCATAAATGACAGTAAGCCTTTCTTCCTGCTTTTTTAGGAGCAGTGCTTAAGAGCAGAATAGAGCTAGAGTCAAGG
Source organism: Brachypodius melanocephalos (assembly GCA_013398615.1). Taxonomy (NCBI): domain Eukaryota; kingdom Metazoa; phylum Chordata; class Aves; order Passeriformes; family Pycnonotidae; genus Brachypodius; species Brachypodius melanocephalos. Next base: position 3,095,654 of record VZSR01001854.1, on the reverse strand, counting down.
AGCATAAATTAATAGTTCTGTTTTTTTTCCCCCATCCTCTACTAATATTAGAAAGAGAAAACTATGAAAACACATTGATCCTACTTAACTGTAGGATTTGGGGAGAAATTGAGTTAGTACCAACTCTGACTTTCCTGTGTTCAAAGGCAGATGTTTCTAAGGGGAGTTTCAAAGTCTCTTTGGCTTTTTTTTCCCTCCCCAATGTTTTTTTCCCTTCTTGATGGAGGAGATGTTTCCTGCAGGTTTAGTCAAATCAAGATGTTAGCAGAAAGTTATGTGGTAGAATATGGATAATTCTCTTTAATACCTGAATACTCCAGCTACTTGGCCTCAGTACTTCCGATTAAATTTTTCAAAGAATCCTGGATTTCTTGGAGGTCATTTTCTTCTGATAGAAACAAATGGCTGTTTTTCTTAAACCTACGAAGTACAATCCTATGCTTGAAAAAGCAAGATACCCAGAATACTAGAGAAGGTATTTTGTGCAGTCATTTTTTTTCTGTACGGTGTCAATTTTCTAGTTTTTCTAGAATGTTTAGCTTTTGAAAACATCAATTTTTACAATGGTAATAGCAAAATTTGCAATGACTTTGAATATATGAGATTTGAAACTTCTATTCTGTTTTTGTAAGCATAATGGAAATACCTTTCACCTACCTCCCCAGCCTTGTTTCTCCAGGATTTTCTGTAACTGAAAAGCATTCCTGACTCTTGGTGGTTTGAAAATGCAGCAAAATCGGATGTGAACCGTACCAGCAATGCTGCTATGCCAGACTGGAAATGCTTGTTTTGAAAAGCCCTATTCAGAGAAATAAGTAATGAAGGCTCCTCAGAATCCTCTCTTACAATATTTCCCTTCTTTAGGCTACTCAAGCAGCCAATCAGCTAAGCAGTTCTTACCAGTCAATGAAGATGAACCCCAGGACTTTTCAGCTGGCTCTTTGGAAACACCATATGAGAACAACATCACGACTGAATTTTTGAACAGTGTAAGAAACATGAATGCTGAGGAAGTTACTGCCACCCTACACAAAATAGCAGCATCAAATCCAGCTTTCAGAGGTAATTTTCATATACATGTATACACACATAAAAATATATGTAGCATCATTAATTAGCTCTGTGAAATATTAAGGGGTTGAAGAACTTTGATGTATTAAGGAGGGTTGAAGAGAATTCTTTTTTCCCACCCTTTAACTTTTGCAGGACCCAGTTTAGGAATGGTAATTCAGAATAGCTGCTTTCCCATAAATGCATTAATAATTGCTGATTTTTTTTAAAATTCTTTTCTCATTTTTGTATAGTAACATTTACATGGCAAGAGACAGTAAAGTGAAACCATGTGTATTGTTATTAGAAAATTACGATCTTCTCTGTGCTATAAGAGGAGAAATGCTAGTTTTGTGAATACCAACAGTGAAGAATTTATTTACTAGTTCCTGAAAGAAATTTATTTGCACAGTAACATAGAAATAATAATGAATCAGAAACAAGTAGTCTTTTTTTTGCTTACAGCTTTCTAGTAAGTGTCATCTATTAACCTTCCCACATCTTCAGTCAGCTACTGCTCTCTCTTCAGAAGTTTCCTGTGTATGTTTCTATGCTTCTCAGAGTGTGTTTAGAATCATAAAGGTTAAAAAAAGAACAGCGAAGATGAGTACATTGTAGGAAAGCTTACAGTTTCCAGGCATGTATTCATTGTTCTCAGTTATGTTATTTTTCTTTTAATAAGGGAAGATCCAAAACTCATCTCAGCATCTGAATGCTTCAGTATAGCTTATGTTTTTAAGTGAATTTAACCATAAAATTGCTTATTTTGTGATTTTGTTTGTTTGCCTTTAACTAAGGAATTGATATACCGAATGTTATAAGGATCCTGACTGAAAGTGGAACTCTGATGGAACCAAGCAATGGCAGCACACAGTGACATGGTACTTAATATAGTATAGCAATGTTTACTTTTCTGTAAGTTTGTTGTTATATTTAATTTGACCTCAGTGGAGTTACTTTGTTACATTTAAGTTTTGTACAGTGTTTTTTAAATTGAATTAATGACTTGGTTTTGATATTCTTGTTATTTATTTCTCCATTTAGCTGAAAGTTCTGTATTGTGGAAAGGTTGTAAAGTTCATGTTTCCGTGTTAAAACAGCTTTTTAAAACAGGTAACTTGTTTTCTTCAGTATTATTAAATGCTGTACATTGACAGTCTGATCTTTTCTTATTGTTGGTTCTTTTACAAAGAATTATCAGCAGAATGAACCACTGCACTGAACAGTACAAACTCATCCTACAACAAATACTTGGAAGTCATTCCCTGTGGCTGCTGGGACTGACTAAAAAGTGTTTGTAATCAAAAACCCATATAAGGGTTAGAACAGGTCTCCACATTTTTTTTCTTCATAAGATTAAAAATAATGATTAAAAGTCAGCACTATCAGTCTCGTGCTGAGATGAGAAGCACCTGGATTATAGCCACATTCGGGAGCATAGAGGCTTCAGCAAAGTTAGTAGAAGTTAGGTATGTTTTGCAAATTTAGGGATGTCTCCCAAGAGGTGTAACCTGGCTCTGGCTAAGAGGCACTGATGTGGTGACAAAAGTATCTTTTGTCTTTTACCCTGCCAGTATGAGAATGAAATGAAAGCTGAATTATACTGTTCTTCAGGCTCTTTTAACAGGAACTTTTTTCCAACTAAAGTACTACTGGTTCCGACTGAATGTACATGTCTATATATTAATGACTTCTGCTTTTGTAGGAGGGTGTAAAAAACGTTTTGAGTGGTTATAAATTAGTTTGTTTGGGGAAGAAAAATATTTTTTTAAAGTGAAGCTGTGTGATTAAAATTCACTTCCTGCTTGTGATACTGGGTAGCATTCAGTGGTTCTAATTAAAGCTCTTCAGCTTTGCAGCCAAAAACTGGTATAATTTAGATATGCTGGGGACAGATGGCAAATGAACTTTTTTGTGTTAACTTACATTTTTTTGAGATCTGGATGGAATTTGAGAATCCTCTTCCTGATGATTTCACATCCTCATACCATGGAGTGCAAGATGCAATAAAACTAAGGTAACAAAAAAAGCAGCAACAAAATTTATGAGTTTTATTATGTGAACAGACCTGGGAAGGAAAACAGTTCACAGACAAATTAAAACATGGTTTTAAAGAAACTCTGAAGAATTTCTGGAATGCATCTAAATCTGTTTTTATCAGAGGCAGAGATGGAACCAGAGTTCTTACAGTTCATTTACTCTGTATAGGAACAGTGTTAATGCCTGCTTAATGAAGGTGAACTTAATCATAAAAATCCTGAATTCTTAAAATACAAATAGAAATATCTTTTTCCTGTTTGTTTTCAGGGTGCAGAACAATCTTTGTATTAAAATAATAGAATCAGAATATTCAGCTGTTGTAAATGGCCATCACTGAGACAGCTGCTTTTTCCTCTTACTGTGGAATCATTCCAAGTGGAAATAAAATTACAATAAAGTTGAAATAACTTGGAATTGAGGTGGATTTTTTTGCTTGGGTGCAGGAGGAACATGCTGAAAAGACCCCTAAATCTGTAATACACTGACATAAAATGGTTGAATGATGTGCTGCAGAGTGCTGCTGTACCTCTCAGCTGAGAAACCTGAACTGGGTAAGAGTAATCGAGTATATGCTTCTGGAAACATTTTCAAAGAACACAGTCCAACATAGTCCATTCAGCTGTACATTTTTTTTTTCTTTCTTTCTTACCTGGTTCAAATAGAGGCTGAAAAACCATTGTATTGTTTTGTTCTTGTATCTGCCTCTGTTTTGTGATGCCTTGGTGTATTCCTATACTAATGGAAAACTGTATATTTGTTCCAAAAGAAGTTTTAATGTTTTACTTGTGCCAGTTCTACAAAGTAAGGAAAAAAAAAGGCATTATCTTTACTGATAATATTTAAACAATGCTGTTGGCTGTATTTAATATTATACATTTTTGATTTCTCACAATAACAGCAAGGCAGACTTCTGATGTAACTAGAGAATTAATAAAGTAAAAGTTAAGCAATAACAAGAAAAATTAAACCAAAAGAAAATTAAATTTCTGTAAAGCTTCATCTAGGTTTTATGTATTTTGCTGAGACCAGAGAGCTTTGAGGAAATGATTTTTAACAAAAAACCTGCAGAACTCCTGCTTCTCACAGAAGGCAAAAAAGGGGAAAGGAGAAGGGTGTTCACAGGTTAATTGACAAGAAATTAAAAGTTTAGAGCGTGCAACTGCAGAGTTACTGTCTGGTGTGAATTGAGACTAGCTCTGTTGTAGACAGTTATGGAAACATCCTCCTGATTTCTTGCTTTCTGGGTCTCCCAGGGTTTTGCACTCTCTTTCTGAGATGGGAATTCATTACCCCTTTACAGCAGCAAGCTTTATCTGGGTACACATGTACAGAAGCGTGTAGTGTGCCTCGTGGTTTATATGTAAAATAATAACCTCATATATGTGAAATAATAACCTCAAATGCCAATGTTGACTCTGCAGTGCCTCCACTGGAAGAATCACAGGTAGGTTGGCAAAGGCCTCAGCTCAAGCTCAAGCCGTGACCCAACACCATCCTGTCTACTAAACTGTGACATTCCTGTCTTTTCTTAAACACCTGCAGGGATGGTGACTCCATCACCTTCCTGGGCACTCCATTCCAATGTCTAATCACCCTTTTCAGTGCAGAAATTCCTCCTGATGTTCAACCTAAAACTACCCCTGGCACATCTTAAGCCTGTGTCCTCTCGTGCTGTTGCTGACTGCCTGGCTGCACTCTCATGTGTTGTAGGGAGTGATAAGGCCCCCGCTAACCCTCCTTTTCTCCAGGTTAAATAACCCCAGCTCCCCAGCTGCTCCTCAAAGGACTTGTGCTTATTTGGGTACTGGTTATTATTAATGTGTTGTTCTTGTCTGCTGTGGTGCTAGAGCAGCCATGCTTCAGAGGAAGGGAGTAAATCGTCACAGAACCACAGAATAAACCAAGGTGGAAGGGACCCACAGAAATCATCGAGTTCAGCTCCTGGCCAAGGGTAGCCCCGGAGTCACACCCTGTGCTTGAGAGCCTTGTACAAACACTTCCTGAACTCGGGCTTGGTGCTGTGACCGCTTCCCTGGGGAGCTGTTCCAGGGCTCAGCCACCCTCTGGGTGAAGAACCTTTTTCTTACATCCAACTTAAACCTCCCCAGACACAATTTCAGGCCATTCCCTCGGGTCCTTTCACTGGTGACCACAGAGAAGAGAGCAGTGCCTGCCCTTCCTCTTTCACTCGAGGAAGATGTGCACAAGAAAAGCCCTACCCCAGACGAAGCCAAGTCTTGGCGCTGTGTTCCCGCCCTCCAGGGGACACCGGCGGGTCCGCCCCGCCTGCAGGGGGCGCCAGCGCGCGCGGCCGCGGCGGAAGCGCGCGTCCCTCTGGCGCGCGGGGAGGGCGCTGGCGGCGCCGCTCACGTGGGCGGCCGCTTCCGGGCAGGCGCTCGGCGGGGGCGGAAGCGGGGCTGGCGCTGCCGCGCGCGTGGTTGGTGAGTGAGGCAGCGGCCGCGCGCGGGAGGAGCAGGAGGAGGCGGACGAGCAGGAGGATCGGCATCCCGAGCCCGCCGCTGTCCCTATCGGTCCGGCCCTGCTCGCGAGGGCCGCCGCGCTCGCCCGGCCCCTGCGCCAAGGGCCGCCCGCCTTTTGTGCGACCCGCCCTCCCCTCACGTTACTGCGCCAGGGAGGCGGCGGGAAAAGCGGGAGCCGCCGCGGAGCGGGCCGGGTGCCGCTCCCGGGGAAACCGGCGGCATCGGCTCCGCCGCTCGCCGCCGCCCCTGCCCCACCTCCCCCGGCGGCTTCTCCCCGCCGCCGCTCCCGCCTTGGCCGCCGCTGCGGGCGCTCCCGGGAGCTGAACTCACGGCCTCCCCGGCGCCGGGCCGGGACTGACGCGCCTTTATTTGAACGCCTCGTAGAGCGACTGGAGCGGGGCGGAGGGAAGCGGTGCTTGGGGAACGAGCCCAAGGATGTCCCGGGACGGCGAGGAAGGCAGCGTGACGGCCTAGACCCGCGGGAGGAGCGGCCGCTCCGACGCTCGGGTACGGCGTGCGCGGCGCGGGGTCGGGCGGTGCGGTGCGGTCCAGGTGGCGGCGGCGGGGGATGCGCTGCCGGCGCGGGAGCCGCGCGGAGGTGATCGCCCGTAAGTATCGCTGTCCTGTGCTGGGAGAGAGCTCGCCTGCGGGGAAATCCTTATCAGATCGGAGGAGTTAGTTAGGGCGTGTGCCTTGTCTTCGGGTTTCTCCGGATTTTCCTGACTGAGCAAGGTAAGGAGGTTCCCTAAAGATGCCCCTTGAGAGCTGCAAGGGAGTTAAACCAGAATCGTGAGTTCCAAGATCATCGGGTCCCACCTGTAACCGAATGTTTTCTCTGAGCCTGAGGTTAGGCTGCCTGAGTGACATCTGAAGTGGTGTCTGAAAAGCGCTGCATGCTGCTTTATGTTTAAGGCAGCCTGCATCGATTGGAGGTTGTTTTAATGTTTCGGGTTGTAAAACCGTGGTAGTGCTTAACTGTTAGGTGCACTTAGCTCGGTTATGTTGGTGGAGGGCCATGTGAAAATATACAGAATCACAGATTTGTTAGGGTTGGAAGGGAGCTCTGGAGATCATTTAGTCCAGTCCCCCTGCCAAGGCAGTATAACCTAGAGTAGGTGACATAGGAATGCATCCAGGTGAGTTGGATTGTCTCCAGAGAACTTCCTGGATAGCTTGTTCCAGTGCTCTTATACCCTCAAAGAATTTCTTCTTCGTGCTGAGGTGGAATTTCTGGTGTTTTAGTGTATGGCCATTGCTCCTCGTCCTGTTGCTGGGCACCACTGAAAACAGTCTGGCACCAGACTCTTGGCACCCATCTTGGAGAAATGTAAATGCGTTAATGAAATTCCCTCCCGATGTTCTCCAGACTGAACAGGCCCAGCTCCCTCAAGTCTCTCCTCCTAAGATGCAGTTTGTGTCAAAGGCAGTTGTTCCAGCAAGAAGTTTCATTGAAATGGTTACATTCTTTCATCAGCTGTATACAGTTTTGCCTGATGTCTTACTAAGTAGCAACTGTGGTGCTTACCTGACTTTGGTTTTGTAAGGGTTTTAGCTTTTTATTTAGCATGGTACATAAGAATTGGAAATGGATAGGCTCAGATTAACAGTTATATCCAGAATAATCATTGTGAGATAAGCTGTGCTGCTTTTAGTAGAAGAAAGGATATTTTACAAACCTCCTTTAAAAGAACTTAACTGACTTTATTCAAGTGTGTGCACACCTGTATTGTGAAGTTTTTATGATGATTGGGCGTTGCTGTAATTAGGAACAGCAGTAGAAATGACACAAGACTCTCCAGCTCATTAGCAAGTGAGAGCAATTCAAAAATCCTCTTTTATAGACAGATCCGAGACAATAAAGTTTCATTGGACAGCAAACCAACACATCACCATCACTGGACAGTTAGGAACAACAGCCCTCCACCATTTCTTGCAAGTAAACAAGGAGACAAACAACACCTGCAAAGGTTGTTTTTCTTTCTCCAGGGACTGTTTGAAGTCCTCCTCACAATTTCTCAGGCCACAATATGAGAAAGTTATATGACTTGGTTTCATACAGGCCTTAGTTTCACACAGACACTGTGCTGCTGCCTGACTTCTCCACAATTGGGAGCCAAACATCTACTCTTGTAAAAGCAAGCCTTGCAAGTAGAAATAACTTTTATGTCCAAAGCTTGTAGCTATTTCTATATACCAAGTAGTGAAATTCTTGTAATTCTTTCCTAAAAGATGCATATGGTAAAAATCAAACGTTTATAAAATCATGATTGTTATAGTTGGGCACTAAAGGACCTTTTTATTTCAGCACCAGACTCCAAGTTTTTTAAAAACCTTTTGAGTTGATAAGTTACTTACCAAATTTGTACTTCAATTGAAGTGGTCTTGCATATAATTTTTTAACCTAGTGTGTGAAAAGCAGCAATTAAGTTGTTGTCAAATGTTAGTGTAATCAGTTTTTTAAATTGTTTAAAAATAATAGAAAGTGTCTGTTTTAAAACATCCTTTAATGATTATCCTGTTGATACTAGAGTATGTATGAAACACTCTAGTACAGCACAAATTTCAGCTTAAAGTCTGTTGGGAAAATCAGCTGTAGGAGTGATGATCATATCTACCAGAAGAGAATTATTGTTTGGATATGTTATTTAGAAATGTCTGGGTTTAGTCAGCTGTATTGTTGGGGTTTTTGACTTGGGTTTTTTGTGGGGGAAGTGGATGGTGGTTTGTTTGGGCTTTTTGTGGGGAGGATTAAATAAAGGAATCTGTGGTGTAGTGTTTGCTGGGGCCTTTTCAGTGTGTTCCTTTTTTTTTTTTTTTTTTCTGGTAGAAGTAAGAGTACTTGAGTATCAAAACATATAGAACAAAACCAAAAAGCCATTTAGAAACATGGGGGTTTTAATTTGTTTTGGTTATTGTACTTCTATTTCAGTATATTCGTACAGCTTACAAGTATAGTGGCTCAGATACCTTATTTCTTATGCCTTATTAAGTGTCTTCATTTTCCATTCTTTTTACTCTGTAGTTGGCCATTTGACCTCTTCTGTCCCTCCTACGTCTAGTTATTTTTAAATGCACAGACTAGATTTTTCACTGTGTAGTGGAAGTTTTCTTAGGTTTTTTTGTGTCCTTTTTTTGGTGAAGGCTTGTTTAAACCTATGAATGCACATGTACAGGCTGTGTACTGTTAGTGATGGACTCGGTAAGCAACATACAATTGAAAGGGAACAGTTTACTGAGCCCCTTGTCTTGACAAGAATCAAGCATGTAGAAAGTTGCTTTGTTGGCAGGAACTCTTTAAAACAAAACCAAATCAGCAACTGTTGATAAAGCAGTGGCAGATGCAGATATCTGGATGCTTTTTAATAAAGTTCTCAGAGCAGAGGCAGCCAAAGGAGCAGCAGAATGTTTTCTGGGCACTGGAAGAACAGCTGCATGGAATCAGTCTGCATGTCTGTTTAGTCTAGCATATTGTCTCAGGAGTGGACACTTGTTTATGCATAGACAAAAGAATAAAAACAGTAGCCATCATTAGGAGGTTGCTGCTTTTTGGTGGAAAAACTGTTTTTGTTATGTATTTAATCAAATTAAATTATCTTTTTGCAGAGAATCAGAATGACTAAAAAAAGGAAACGTCAGGAGGATTTCCAGAAAGTCAAATTAAAAGTTGGGAAAAAAAAGCCTAAACTAGAGAATGCAACTGATACTACCTTCAAAACAAAGGCCATACAAATTCCTGAGCAGCTTAAAGAAGATGGAGTGCTTCCTACGCAAAATAGAAAACTTAACATAAAGGTACACTGTGATATTGCATTCTGAAATGACAGAAAATTGCTTGCCTTTTATCTAGGTGTACTATGTGTACTGCAATTTGGGGAAAAAACATTTATTTAAAAAAGAATGCACAGGCTATCTGAATGCAGCCCCGTTTTTAAAGAATCTTGTATTTCTCTGGGGGTAGGATTTGTTTTCCTTCTTTTGTGTCATCTTCTGTCTCTTGCAGCTCTGTGCTTAAACTGATGAAAGCTATTCAGGCTGAGGTTTCATAGTTCTGCTTTTTGGGAACAAGAGTGAGAGGACTTGCCTTTGGTCATATCTCTCTTGAGTCAGTAGGGTTGTGCTAAACTTAAGAATGAGACCTAAGGACAAGTCATTAAATCTTGTTTTTCCTATTACTGAATTCTGATTATTTGTTAATTGTTGTGCTATAAATGCATACCATGTTTGTTCTAAACACATTTTGCTATTATGGACAGCAGTACATTGTAAGGATATTTTGTATTTTTAAATGTTTAGGATAAATGTGCAGAAAATACGTGGGGGAGGTTTGAACAGCTTAAAGTAATAACGATGGTAAGTGTGTATGTTTGTTTCCTTACAGGATCTGCTCTCACAGATGCATCACTATAGTCCTGGGGTTAAGCATAATGCACTTCTCGGACTCAAAGAACTCCTGTCTCAGTATCCCTTTGTAATTGATGCACACCTTTCCAGTATAATAAGTGAGGTGGCAGCTGTGTTTACAGACAAAGATTCCAGTGTCAGAGGAGCAGCTGTTCACCTGCTGCAGTTCTTGGCTTCAAAAATAAGAGCAGAACAAATTGCTCCGTTTTTTCCTTTGGTAAGTGCCCATCTCTCTAGTGCCATGACTCATATCAGTGAGGGAATTCAGGAAGATTCACTGAAAGTCTTGGATGTTTTACTGGATGCATACCCAGCTCTTCTTACAGACCGCAGCGTTATATTGTTGAAGAATTTTGTAGAGCTTATTTCTCACCAGCAACTCTCAAAAAGACTGAAAAGCAGGGACAAACTTTCCTGGATGCTCTCTGTTAACCCAAATCGCAGAGTAACTTCTCAGCAGTGGAGGTTGAATGTACTTACCAGGCTCAAGAAGTTTCTCCAAGCGGTGGTAGATGGATCCAGTGATACAGAGGATGAAGGGCTTCAAGAGCAGAAGGACAACTCTCATTCTGTGAGGAACCCAATATGTATTAGTTGGAAGCTCCATGCAAACAATCAGCAACATATACAACTGTTTGAAAGTGGTGGCTTACGACCAAAGATCAACTCATCATTTAGACTGAGGTGAGAAAATGTTAACTAGTTTGGGAATTAATGTCAACACTGTGGTCGCAATTTGCTTTTTTTTGTGGGATTGTCCCTTAGCCATATTTTAGGACACTTAGTGTAATGTACAGAGGCTTGAAAATACAGAAATACTCAGCAGATAGCTGTGTTATGTGTATGTCGTGAGCTTTTCCATGATAAAGTCTTTATGCTATTAATAATAATTTTGGACTACCAAATTTGGGATATTTTTGGAATGCAAACTGGCAACTTCTTGCAGGATGTCAAACAGACCTAGGGGCAAGTAGGCAAATTTCTTCACATGAAATATAAGCTTGTTTGTGATAATTAATTTTTCACTTTTACCTTCAAGAGTCTGTCGTGAGCTTAGGAGTCTGTTATCTTTGACTGTAGCTCCTTTTAAAAAGGACAGCAGGATGGGATGTGTCTGGTGGTATGAAGTTCTGCTGAGTTGCCAATTCTAGATATTTCAGTCATTTCACCAGTTTATATATTCACTGTGGATGAAAGATGTCTCAGCTGAGACATGCTGATGAATATGAAAGAAAGTGTAGTGTGCTTAGTCACAGAAGGGTTTGTGTGGGTTTCAGTAGTACTCTAAACAGATGTGAGCTGAAGTTAATGGAGAAATAAACAACTATTTTGATTTCTCTTCCTCCTTTGTGATTCACCTACTAGAGGGGAACCTCCCACCTCACTTTATGGTACTTTTTGAACATTGGCATCCTCATAAGTATCACTGTGGATGTTACATACCTGCTGGCAGGAGATTTGGAATGGTGACTTTAAAAATTGAAGCAGTTTAGCTGTTACACAGCTCTGTTCCCTGTAGACACCAAAGTGGTTAGAAGAGGAACCACAAGCCTTGTTTTGCTGCTGGAGAAGACAAAATAAGAAGTATAAAGCAGTTATATCAAATCCATCTAGGAAGTGGCAAAAAAGGTTATAAAACCCACTGCCTACTCCATTACTATGTCCATCTTGTATCTTGGAAGGAATGAAGGGCAGAAGAAGAGGTGCTACCTCTTTGAATACCACAGGTGTTGACCTGGATTAGCAGGTGTTTTTCATCCCTGTCAGGGAGAGACATCCATTTCTGCTCTCCTAGGCATAGGAGGTAGCATATTACTTATGGTAGGTATAGGAAACATATTAAGCTAAGTAAAAAGTGCAGCTCATTCTCATGAAAGTGGTTGTCAGCATAAGTCCTCAGTCATGACCAGCAGTAGGTGCTGCAGGTAACATTTTAGCTGGCAACTAGGCTGGTGAAGCCCCGTTGAGGCAGGGAAAGGGCTCAGTGCTGAGCAGAACAGTCCTGTTGAGTTCATCTTTGCAGTCAGAAGCACACAGTTGTGGACCACTGTATATCAGAGGATGCTTGTGTTGTGCCCTGAGTGATGCGTGGTGTATGATGTGCCAGGCTGTGTAATAGCTGAAGATGCATTGTATCCAAGGTCTAGGAAAATAAACTTTACATCTGGTGTCACCTGAATTGGATTCCGCTTTTCTGAGGAGCTAGCTTTTGGTGAAACTTCTGGTTTATAAATACTTACAAAAAGATGTTTGCAAGCATGAGGAGGAGCCAGAAGAAGAGAAGGAAACATGGCTAGAATCCAAGGCGAGATTGGGAAAGCAAGCTGATGGCAGCAGAACAGAAGAATAGAAACGGAAGGATCATCTGCTGAAGGTACTCAGATGTTCTCATTTTATTGCATTTGTGCATATTTTTGGTGTATTTGTTTTTCACAAAGGGCCAGTACAGCTTGTTTGTGTAACTATGTGTGAAGCTCCAATAGCAAAGGGTTGTGGTGGTGGTGTTTGTATTTGCCACTGAAATAATTTCTAATAATCTAAAGGTATTTAATTTGGTCACTTCCAATCCCAGTTGTTGCCTTTTATGGGCATTCCCAGGCCTCTGCTATGGCCGCTACTGCAAGGACAGAAATTAGTTGAAGTAAGAGGTGCAGTTCTCACTGTGTGTCTGTTTAAAGTCAAATAGTCAGGTCTAGGACTAGCTAAGGTTAATGACCAAACCATAAGTAACTATTTGCAGTGTGTGTGTATTGATGGTCTTGTCACTAAAGTAAGTTTCAACTTTGTTCTTTAACAAGTAGGCTTCCAAACAGCGTAATTGTATGCTAAGTTTTTTAAGTTCTTGTATCTAAGAACTCATTGGACAGGGCTGACATGTCAATGATAACCTAGTGATTATGGAATGATATTTTCTGAATCAGTTTGCAGTATTAGTGTTTAATAAAAAGGATAGATTCTGAGCTTGAAATGCTGCAAATCTTAAGACTTCATTATCTTCTGTTGTATGCTAGATCTTCCTACTGTGTGTAAATTAAAAACTGCAGTGTATTAGGAAATTGTTAGAATGTATTCTCTGCATTATGTGCTGACTGCTGCTTTTTGCATCAAACTCATTTCAGGTGTGGAAAACCAGAAAGCCTTCACAAGTCAAATGTGGTGGTACCAAGGTGTGAGTTTTTTTGGGGTTTTTTTTGACTGGAAGAGAAACAGCTGAGCTTCACATTCTGCTGGGAGAGGACAATATGAAGCTGCAGAGAAAAGCAAAAATTATTTGAGAGACTGAAATGGAAGATGAAGCATAGCCAATAAATATGTACATGTGCATCAAAGAGAAATGGAAAATGCAGTTCCCTTGGTGTGCTGTGTGTTTGCTGCATTTGGCAGTGCACGCAGAAAAGGAGGACAAGTAACCTGGCTTAAACTGCGAGCCATGAAAACTTAACTTCCAAAGACTTTTCCTGTTTTAAAGAACAGCAAGTTGTTTCCTTGTTTTCTTTTATGCTTCCTTGACTTCCCTTTGCTGAATTTCTGTTGTCTTCTTGCTGTCAAATGGCAGATATTTACACAGTTTTTGTTTGTTTGGTCCTGCTGTATAAAAATACTGGCATTTTAAAGAAAAATGACAGCTTAAGTGATACACAAATATCTTGCAGCTCCCTTCATTAGTATTTTCCTTCTGATATAAAGGTAATAGGCTTTGCAGTGTTTCCAAGAGTCACCCTACCATGCAGGAGTAGTGATAACAGAGATGTGACAGAGTAATTGACGTCAAACCTGCCCAGGTCAAGTGAACCTGTATTGCTAAGGATACTGTACTAATCTAATAAATACTCGACACATTACTATGATACTGCCATCATCTGTTACTGGCACTTAAATTTAATTTTACACTTTTATTGTTAACCTTGAATATGGGGAGGAATCTTACCTTAGGAGATAAAGGGGTTCTTCTGCAGGGGTACCTGAAAGCTATGCTAAGTATTCTTACCCAAATGCTTTCAGCAGCTGGGAGGGATATCCCTTTTGGCATGAATTCTTCTTTTTTCCATTCCTTGTTTCAGAAAAGTACTGAAATAGTTATGTGTGTGTTATACTTCTGTAGGAATCTTCCAGAGTGAATTACCAACTTCTCAGATTTCATGTACTACTCACTTTTTAATTGGGAGATTTTCATGTTCCTTAAATAGATTGCTGGAATTCCAGAGTTCTGCTGTAATATCAGGTATTTTTTAAAAAAATAAATTATTAAAGACTACTCCTTCAGAACTATTCCAGCCAATTAGTGAAATTTTAGAGTCTCTTTTGAGAGTGTAGTCCTGTCACAGCATAGCATTTACAGGACAACCTCACTTTTTCAATGAGATTATAGTCTTGGTATTGACAGGCTTTGGAATTCATTGTGGTTGTGACTGAAAGACGGGATTTGTCTACTGTATTTGAGATGACTGAAAGTTAAAAAGTCTAAAATAGAACCATGCATCTTGAACGTTTTCTAGTCTGGAGGAAACTGATGTCTACTGCAGCACAGAAAGGAAATAAGACAACAAAACAGACAAAAATCATATTTAATGGATTGCTGCAGTTAAAGCTAAGTTTTATAAAATTTTGACGTGTTTGATAATCATAGTAAGTACTAAAGTGAAACAAAATTTTTTTCTTTTGATCAATTATGTTTCTACTTATCCCTTTTATTTTGTGCTGGAGATCTAAATTCTCTCCCCCATCTTGCCTTCATTGAAAAATAGCTTGTATTTGTCTCACACTTTGTTTTTATTCCTTCTCCCTCTTCCTTTTACATGTCATTAATACCTGGGTTTGTTTTGGTTTAGTAATTTTCTTGATACACTGATAGCAACTGGAGAGAAATGGCAGAATAAAATTTTCTCTTATTATTTGTATTATAGATGATGGCAACGACATGTAGCTTCATACAAGGATATGACTAATTGGATAGTTTAGAAATGACTAGGGAAAACTGCTTTATATCTTCAATATGAAATTAAAACATTTGTAAAAAAAACTTCTGCAAGTCTGTGGAAAGTTTTTCAGTTCCTATTTTGAATGTATATGTAAAGAAAAATTACTTTGAGATCATCACTGCAATAGAAGGGAGTTTAACAGGAGGTTCAGTGTGCTAACCTTATATATGTTAGGAAATTAGAATTACAATAGGAATTCTCTGCTGTGAATTAGGAAACAAAATAGTAATGGAAAACTATTTCACAAGTGATAGAATGAAACTGTTGTTGCCTTTTTTTAAGGAATTTGCACTCCTTAAAATTAACAGGAATTAATTAGGGTTTTAGTTCTTTAAAGAATCTTCTTTTTGAATTGGATACAAATTGCCTGAATTTATCCAGTAGCAGGATTGGGTCATATCTGCTGATTATCCCTCCAGAGACACAAAGTGTTTTTTGAGTTGGGGGATAAAAAGAGTTTTCTAGATTTCTGGCAGATGTTGTTTTAATTTCAACTATCTCTTAGTTTTAATTCTTTTTTTACTTTATTATATGATAATTTTCCATTTAGTTGCTTTTCAGAACATAATAGCTAAACATCAGGTGGGAACCAAGGGTATATTTTTACAGGAACATTTTTTTCCACATTTAATATGAAAAAACTTGTGTTTCTTATAGTTGGAGATGGTTATTAACTGTAATAAACCTCATGCATTTGACAATACCTTGTATCACCTTCGTTATTTTGCTTTAATGAGCTTAAAAGGGTTTTTTATTATTATTTTGTTGTGCTGAGTATACTTAATTCCTTCCTGTTGGTTGAGGATGGTAGGATAATGCATATCATATTTCTCCATTTCATAGACTTTACATATAACAATGGGGAAAAAATACTGAAATCTAAGAAGTTATTAAAGAAGCACACAAACTTGCAGGGAGACTTGGGGGCAGGTTTGTTGTAGATGGTTTGAACTCCCTTTTTTCTATACTGAAATATCTAGCAAGAAAGCCAGCAAATATTTGATATGTTAAGAAAGTAACTTTTCCCATTATTCAGAAAACAGGAAAGTGGTATTACTGTAATCTTGTTTTGAAAGGTGTGATCTTTGTCTTTTTATGCCTTTTTTTTTTTTTGCCTTTGTTGTTTAGGTCTCTGACAAGTGTAATGGACAGTGCAGAAAAAGGCCTGTCCTCGGCTGAAAACTTAAAAAGTTTCATTGAGATAATAATTCCATTACTGATTGAGTGCTGGGTTGAAGCATCTCCTGCACAATCAGCTCCCATTCTTGGAAACCTTTTGGAATCAGAATCTCAGCAGCTTATGCAGCAAGTTCTTAGCATAATACATTTATTGTGGAAACTCACAAAGCGACATGATGAAACATACAAAATGGTAAGGGAGAAATGATCCGTGGCATAATGATGACAGTTCATTTTGTTTTGATAAGAAACCCGTGGTTTGCTGATTTGAAGTAGTGAAGATACTTTGTTAAGAGAGAAAAAGCCTAGGTCTTGAGTAGATTTTGAATCTGGATTTTGTTGCCTCTTTCTGTAGAAAAGAATTGGTTGTAATGAGCCATGAGTTCAGTAAATAGACTCCAGGAATCCTCTTTGACTGCAACACAAAAGCTTTGAAACTGGAAGTGGTATTGGAGAAGAGGAACATTTTGTCTTCCAGATAACCTCTAGAATATAAATTGAAACAAAATATATAATGGGGTTATTTGTTCCTTGTTTTTGTGTGTTGAAAAATTGCATGGAGGTGGGTAGGAATGAACAAACCCTAGATGTTTGGAAAGGTAGAAGATAATGCTGGTCTGATATCCTGTAGTTGATTAATGCAGCCTGTGTTGCTGTGTCATGATTGGTTGGATCAAAAAGGATTTTAGGAAGTATCCTCTGAACTTGGTTTTTTTACCCAAGTTATTTTCTCCATCTTTTACTTAGATAACTGAATTGCTTTTTTTGGTAACTTTTGCTGCTTTTCCAGAAATTTAGCAAATTGGAAAATGAACCCAATTTCCACTTTGGCTATTGAGGAGTTGGAAGGAATGTCTTGGCTGCTCTTGGTTTAACCTGTGTATAGGACTGTAGGTCCCTTTGCTAAATGAAAAGCTACACACAGAGTATTTACTAGAAAACATTAGTTGAATTACTACATTGGACCAAAGTTACCAAACATACACAGCTTTGAGGAGTGGATTCAGTGTGTCTGAGCAAAACACACTGTTCTTTTTCCTTCTTCATCTATTCTAGAGGCCCTCTTTCAGTGGGCAAAAAGCAGGCACTTGTCCTGGTAGATTCCTGTGGCAGCCTCCTGCCCCTAGCCTTTTTCTGAAGGATCCTGCAGGGCTGCTGCTCTTAGCCATAGGGTGCCTGTATTTTGATCACATGAATGGCAGGCTCCTCTGTCAGGATATGAACTGGTTTGGGTCCACATAGTTGGATTATGACCTTAAGTTATTTGTGGGGAGAAAAAAAATCTGATATTCATATAACTTGGCTTTCTGTGGAGCATTTTTTTTTAATAAATGGTTTGTTTGGTCTTTATAGTTACTTTTATATACAAAATGCATTAAAATGGCTCAGTTTGAAAATGAAAGCTTGACTTATTTAATAGCCTTTGGGCTTACAGGCCAAAGTGGTTATTAGAGTCACTGTGGAAAACCACTCTCAATATGCTTGGTGGAAAGCTATTGATCTTTGAAATAGTTTAATGGCCATTCTCTGTTCTTAATAGTTGACTATCAAAAGGATTATTCTGCCTGATCAATTTGATAGCAGTGTAGGCTTTTTTAGTGGTGAGTTCTGCTGGCCACTTTGTGGAATAGTGACTGTCTTCTAACCTGGAAAGCAATAGTATTTTAAAATACTGAATCATTTTTCTCTGAGGGTTGCCTTTCTATTGGTAAATGTTCTGTCAGTGGGCTTTCAGGCACAAGTACTTAATGATAGGGAAAGATGAAAGAAGTATTGGACTATGTTCTAACGGAAAACTCAGGACGGTCATTGCAAGTTAAACAGTCCACTCTGATTTTAAGGACCTTGATAATTTGATATAAAAGTACTTTCATTCAGATCTGTCATTCAGTTTAGTACTGCATATAACCACGTAAAAATGTGCTAAAAATACAGTGATTCAGTTAGGATTGCATGTTTTTGCTCAAACTTTGGCATCTTGTTACTCCCTTGTTTTGTGGACCTTCATCCACAGCACTTGAAAGTAAAGATGTATAAACAATTTGCAAACAGAAGCTAAAGTTCTTAGTTTCATTGATTTCAGTAATTTATTTTGGAACATAATTGGCTGGATTTATTTGATTTACTACCATGTTTTCTGTCTATCATTTGTTTTCCTTAACAGGAGCTATGGCTTCGAATGAATTACCTTGTTGATTTCAAGCACCACTTCATGCGTCATTTTCCTTATTCTTTACAAGATACAGTAAAACATAAAAAGAAAGATCCCTGCAAAAGGTAAGAATAAAATCAATGTCATGTAGCAGCTTTTAATTTCATAAGAGAAGTGGGACAGTGTGACTCATGTGCTTTATCAAATACTAAGTTTTAATGATGGAAAAAGAAAACTTTTTAGTGCATATTGCTTGAAGATCTGTGGAGATGCCATTATAGAAAGGCTGCATTGCTTCAAATTGAGAAGTTTTGGTTGTTCTTTTTGAAAGTATTGTATAGGAAGTTGTCTGAATAGCATCCATTAAGAAAATTAAGTGCTGCCTTAGTGAAATGAAAGTATTTTGTTCAACTCTTGATCTGGAATTTGCATATTGCTAAATGGTGATTGTTTTAGGCTGACTGGTTTCATATTTCTGCATGTTTTCTTCAGCTGACTGCTGAATTACATTAAACATAGTTCAAACATTCTTTTCACCTCCATATAGGTGAAACTCTAGTTGTATTATGGGGCTGGGTGAGCACAACTAGGAGGAGGGATGGGGCACACTGTGGCTGTCCTGTAGGGCAAAGCACTACTGCAGCAGAAGCCAAACACACATTTCTTCACTATTGAGCTGTCAGAGCAGGTGCACCAATTCTGTTTTGGTACAGGCCAGTAGTAAGTTGTCTCCTCTCTCAGCTCCCAGATGTGAGACTAAATTCATGCTAAAGTTGTTCTGAAATCATTCTGCACCTTTACAGTCTATGTAGAACACTGGTGTATGTACAAGGGATATCAGCTGGTGTCCATTTTTATTTGAAAAATAATTTTTTTGAAATCTTTCTGTTCTTCCCCTCGCTCCCCTTAGCAACAAGAACTGTATGAAATCCTCAAACAACATAGACCATCTTTTACTGAATTTAACCTTATGTGACATAATGGTTTCATTAGCAAGCACTTCAACACTTCAGACGGACTCTGGTTGGCTGGACATGATAAGAAAATTTGTGACAGATACTCTTCAGGATGGCAGCAAATTGAATAGCAAGCAAGTGAACAGATTGCTTGGGGTTACTTGGAGACTAATGCAAATACAGCAAAACAAGGGTAAGATGAGTAGCTTCTGGAAAGCAAAATTATGCACTGGCAAAGCTTGAGTTGTTTTAGTGTTTTAAGGTTCTCAGTTGTTACATCATAATGTATTTTGTCATAGAGGTAAAACTAATTTCATGGTAATATCCCTGCATGTAGCTTTGCAGACTTTATTTTTGAAATGCTGTTAGATTCATACTGATGATATACAAAGTATATCATATTTGTATATGTTTTTTGGTTTTGCTTCTTAAGATACTCTTATAAATGGAATATTAGCTTTATATTGAAGCAGTAACTATTAGGCTGTAGAGGTGCATGATACTTTAATATCTCAGTCCTTATTTAAAGTTATTAACATAGCTGATAGACTCTCGAGTAGTGTCAGATGACCATTTTAGTTCTGTGATGATGTGAAATGCCAAGATTCTTTTGATGGAAGCTGCTGTTGAGTATCTTCCAAATTGTTTGATTTGAATCCTTTTCCAAGAGAAAGCGTTTCCGGTTATGACTTGTAGGACCAGTCCAATATTTTAACTTGCTTTTTTCTTTCATTTCAAGTACTACTTGGTTGTATTCCAAATGAGACCTTGGATATAGAACTTCAAGAAAGGACTTTATCAGTAAACATAAAAGTGACAGCAGTCCTTTATGTTTTACCAGTGTGATAGAAATGAATTCCACATCCAGGTAGTTTAGAGAAAAGTCCTTAGCAACAGATACAATTGTTAGGGTTGTAAAATGAAAAGCTGTCAAATACATTTTGGCAGTTAGTTATATTCCCTTCCAAATCCATTTTAATTGGGAATCTGTCTATTCCCATCTCCCTGGTGACAAAAGTAATAACTAGTCATTCCTGTCTGCACTTCAAATTTAGCTTTGTGTTGAAGGCAAATATGCTGGGATGAAATGCCCATATCCCCCTTTTTCTGTGAATGTGTAAAAGAGCTTGTAGCTGTGTTGTCTGAAGATTTATCTCCATTGCTTAAGATCAAACTTGGGACCTCTGTAATTAGGAGGTCTGCTCCTTTCTTGCATTTCTCAGGTATGACTTTAACAGCAGCTTGCCTGCTAGTTGTGTTTTTGGTAAATTTTCTTCATGCAATGAAAGGGAGCACACTCAGTCACTTCAGAAGGAGGCTTGACGTGTGCAGTTAAGACTGAAGTATTTTAAAACCTCATGAGTTCTTCAGCTGTGTTTTGGACATCTGTATAATGTGGGCCTTTTAAAGTATTACTTTTTTAGAGTACCTTTAAAAGTTGCTTCCATTTTTAAACTTGTCCTGTTCACATGAAGCAATTCAAACAGTAGGACCTGTTTTACTTAACATGCCACAGAGTTATTGGGAAGTGAGAATTCTACTCAGAATATTTATTTATTTTTATATTTTTGTAGTTAACAGTTCATCAATTAGCTATAAACTACATAAAGATGTAATTGTTACTCATTTAAGAATAAGCCAGTGTTCTGTCTAAAAAATGCTGTCCAAGGAGAATCTTCACTTGAAGAATATATGAGTTGAGTAAGCTGATACTCCTGATGCATTGCAAATAATAATATATATCTTAGGTACATGAAATATTAGAATGCATTTTATTTTTCTGTTGAAAAATATGTTAGATTTCAATTTCTAACTGATTCCTGCTTTATGCTGGGATGCGACCATGCCATTTCAGGTGTTTTTTGTAGTGTGCTTTGTAGTGAGAATCGTTATATGGTAACTTGAAGTTGCATAATAGTTTTACAGACAAGACTGGTCCCTGACTGGATCATTTTTAGAAAGGAACATTCTTGTCTGACTCTGTGGGCAGAAGTTCCTCTGTTCAGTGTGGAACACAATATTTTATCTGGTTTTGCACACATAACTTATGAAGACTGATCTGTGTACCTGGATGAAAAGATGTTTCTTAGCTTTGGTTTATGAAGATAATGAAGTGATTGCTGCCACTTAAGTATGCCGTAATTGGATTGAATTCATTGGGACCACAAGCTCCTCTGTGACAAACTGAGTCAAGTCTTATATCTTTCAAGTATTGCTCAAGTTGTCAGTTGCTTTCCTATTCTTTCCAGGCTTGTCTTCTCTGAATTCAGGTATTTTTCCATGCTTTGTTAATTTTTCCACCTGGTGATTTGGTCTGGTTTACAAAGAAAATGTTTGGTCTCTTTCTCAGTCTATTACAGTAAGTTCTGTATTTGCTGGCTAATTTTAGCCAATTTGGTCACAGTGGTAAAGCTTTCAAATGTTGTTTTAAGTCTGGTGATAACACATGGTTGATGAGAGCTTCAGAGAAGGAAAGGTTGCAGGGGAGTTAGCAGTTCTTGCAATGTCTCGCCAGCAGCCTCTTGAGGTATTTGTTTTCTGGTTAATTAGCAAGTGTAACTTGGAGCCAGCTGGTTCAGAGACAGGGAGAGCTGGTGAGGTTAGTGTGTGTGGTGGGGAGAAAGGGATGGTGCAGAGAGAACTGAAGGCACTGTGACAGTGAGGTTTTGGGGAGCAGAAGTAAATGAGTAGAGAACATTGGTCTGAGGTTACTGCGCTGGGGGAAAGGATTGGAAGATAGCTATGAAAAGCAGGAATTTATTGGTGCTCAGCTACCTTGCAATCTGTCTTCAGGAAGTTCTGAAGTTTGCACTTGCATGTTGTCTCTGTTCTTTTGTCTGTTTCTTTCACAAGCTGCATAAGAAAGTGTTGTTTCAATACTTTAGATGTCAGTCCAGAAGTTTCTTCAAAACATTCCCTCTGGAGTTCAGTGTAAACAGTTGTAAATAAAGATCACAGCTCTCTCTGTGTGTGTATAAAAGCAGAAGATTAAAAAGTGTTACTTCCGATTTTTTAATTTCTTTCCAGTAGCAACAGAACCCTTGATAAAAGCAGTATATACACTATACCAGCAAAGGAATCTGCTCTTTCCAGTTCGCACATTGCTTTTGAAATTTTTCAGCAGAGTTTACCAAAAAGAAGATTTGAGGACGCAAAGAATCAGGTGAGAAAAAAAAAAAAGCATATTCATTTTCATTTCAAAATAATGTATTGATTTCAGGAGTGAGAATACTGAATTTATATGTAGATGTCATAAAACTTCATTCTGTTTTGATACTATGTCACTGGAATTTGAAAGTTTGTGTGCCCTGTGAGATGGAGATATATCAGCTTAGTTGTCTGTCTTACTCTAGGTACTAGATAGATCTCAGTTACATAAATTTTAGCCTGAAGTACACTGCTACAAGCTTCTTGTTACTGACTGTGTGGCTGTCAGTGGACGTGTCAAGATCGTGCAGCCGTAGCCATGGAGCATTTCCATCACTTCAGCTTGAGGTCATGAGCTTGCCACTTAGTGCCTTTGCTGTCCTGATAGTGGCTGTGTAGCTTTTTCTGACTTAACTTTCTTCAGGAAAAATACTTTTGTTTTGGGGGTGTGGTTCCGAAGAGACTAGATTTAAGAAAGTGTTCTTGTCCTTCTGGGCTCCGGGTTCATCATGGGATCTAGTAGATCATGGGCAGCTTTTATATACCTGACTTGCTTCAGATGTAGTCAATAAGAGGTGATTATTTTCTCTATGTAATGCTGTTGCAACAGTTTTTCATTAATCAGATGTGTCCAGATTGTCTCCAAATCTTAACTTTTCCATAATGTATTTTTCAGCCAAGTCATCCAGTTCCAGGATGTAAAAACCTTAAACACAAATCATGTGTTGATGTGTATGTGTGAATCCTCTCTTGTTTGGGAACTGCAGTTCCCCTTCAGGTGCTGCAAAGCAGCTCTAAGGCTTTGGGAAGGCCTTCTCTTCTCCAGGCTGAGCAATAGAAGCTCTCTCAGCCTCTCCTCATAGGAGAAGTGCCCCAGACCTCTGATAATCTTTGTGGCCTCCTTGGACTTGCCCCAGTAGCTCCATATCCTTCTTATTTCTGGGGACTCAGAGCTGGATGCAGCACTCCAGGTGGGATCTCACTAGAGCAGAGTAAAGGAGCAGAACCCCCTCCCTCAACCTTCTGCCCATGCTGCTTTTGATGCAGCCCAGGATATAGCTGACTTTCGGGGGGATGTGATCTGTTTCTGCCACTAAAAAATCAGACCTCAAGTCTCTCAGAGGTCCTGGCATCTGCTTACACAGCCAAGTTTTGGGAAAATCATTCCCTTCTACACCTTCTTTGCTTTGTTCCTTCTTCTGTTGTGGTAATGCCTGAGTACATGTAATTAAATCTAATAACCAGAAATAATCTAATGCTGTACTCTGAACATTATAAAAAGTGTAGGGAATATGGAAGACAGGGAAAAACATTTGGAAATATCCCATTTTTCTCCTTTTCACAGGGTGAAAGAGGTCTTTTTCATACTGACTAATTTCCCTGAAGTTACATAACCATTGTTCTCTGTACTTACCTGAAAGTCTTGAGCATCTCATTCAGTTTCATATGATCATATGACTATCTGGAAAGCTTTAACTTTCTATCTTTAGACATCACAAATAGCAGTAGTTTTGCTGCTGTTCCTCTTAGTCTTCTACATGGATTTGTGACATTTTTGGTAACAGAAGGATGAAATCTCTAAAATTCTTTGCAAAAAAGTATGACTTCGCTTATGTCTGGCAAGACGTTTGAAGACAACATATTTGTGCACTGCACTATTCCATTTTGTTCCTTTAGAAACAAGTGGAGGTTTTTAATTTCTTCAAGATGTGAGCTGTTCAGTAGCTCCTGGGCGACATTCATGTTGTTCATTCAGTTTGACGTTGCAACTCCTTCAGCCCTCCTCTGACTGTTCTCCTCATTCTTTTAATTTATTTTTTTCTTGTCAAGAGCAGCCTAAGAGGAACAGAATTCACATTGGAGCATTTTTCCAGAATTTTTTGTGATATATTTATTTTTTAGGTTTGTCTGATTCAAAGGATAAAGTAGGAGCTTTTGACCTGTTGCTGCCTTGTGGGAAAAAACCCAAACTTGACTGATTATGTAGTTCAGAATTAGGTTTTGTCCTGATGTTTTAGTTTATCCTCACCCCTGATCACTGCACACATACCGTGCACTGTGTGTATATATGCATATATAGTGTGTGTCTGTGTGTGCGTGCACATCTGTATTTACATACTAGTAAGAGTCTGAGGGAGTTATTCAGCCTCACGATCTGCCTTCAGCACTGACCTGTGTGAGATGCTATAGGAAGAAGACAAGAATTACTTTTACATAATACTCTAAGCTTCCAACCGTTTGAAGCTTGTACTTCCTCACTCTGCGGAGCTTCTGTGTGTTTATCACTCAGTGGGTATCTGTGTCGTTAGCTTATTCTTTGGACCAGTCTAAATCAAGAGCAACTGCAGCATCCTCTGGCAGGGAGTGACAAAGCTCAGCTGTGTCAAGACTCACTTTTGCTTGTTTAATCCTGGCTCCTTCTAGCTTCATTTGATAGTAGCATCTGCTTCTTTCTGTGGAAGACAAGTCAAATGTTTTTATTTCCATTCACTATTTCCATGTCAAGAGATTTGAGACCTCTGAGGCCACCTACAACTCATCCGCTTAAACAATCTGATCTCCAAGCTTTTCCTGCTGTTGAGCAGTTCGTCTCTATGCAAGGCTCTTCCCTCTTGTGTCATGGGTACTTAATTTCCTTGAAAAATTTTTGGTTGACAGGTCTTTCAGAGTGAAATAATCTGTATAATCATCATGCTACTCTTGTTGACATCTTCAAAGACCTACTTTGAACTTCTTGATTTGCACTTGGCAGCTTTTTTTCTTGTGATCATCACTTTAATAAGCTGATGAAATGCTTTTGGTTTCTAAATGATACTTGATTTGATAAGCCAGGGTGACACAGAAATTGTAGCCTATGAAAGATAGGATTAGTCCATACAGTTGTTTCAGTTTGAGCCAGAAAGGAGAAATAAAAGCAACTTAGTCAAGGATGGGAAGAGAAGTTTGTGTGCGTTTCTGTTGTTTTGTCTTTTTTTTTTCTCTAACTGATTTTTCCCTCTTTCTTTAGAAGTCGAAGTAAAGTTTTATCTCGTTGGTTGGCTGGCTTACCTCAGCAACTGGCTCTGCTTGGCTTGAGGAACCCTGAGCTTTCCAATCAGCTCATTGATATCATTCATTCCGCTGCTTCTCGTTCAAACAAGGAACTGTTGCAAAGTTTACAAGCCACTGCTGCTCGAATATACGGTAAGATTTGATACTACAGCACAAGAAATTTTGTCCCTCACCTGGCAGGTGGGTTGCAATAGGTGGAAAAGACTGTTCCTGTTTCCTAGCTGAACCTAAAGACTGGATGGGGGCAGGGTTGCAGATTAGTTCAGTCCTCTAAAGGTTAAAATGAACTATGTGTGTCATTTACTAGAGAGTAAAAAGATTGAGCTTTTCAATTCAAGCTAGTATGACTTAAATCTGATAGACTGGAAGCTTTAGTTTTTGTGTGTCAGAGAATCATAGAATCATTTAGATTGAAAAATACCTCTAAAGTCCAAGTGGTAACCCAGCACTTCCAAGTCCACCACTAAACCATGTCCCCAGCTGCCATATGTTTTTTGAACACTTCAGGGGTTAGTGGTACCACCACTTCCCTGGACAGCTTGATCCAATGCCTGACTACCCGTTCAGTGAAAAAATTGTTCCTAATGTCCAATCCAAACCTCCCCTGGTACAACTCGAGGCCATTTCCTCTTCCTGTCATTTGTCACCTGGAAGAGGCTGACTTACCCTCGCCTGGCAGCAACCTCTTTTAAGGTAATTGTAGGGAGCGATATGGTTCTTCCCCAAGCTTCCTATTTTCTGGGCTAGTATTGCCTATTTTTTTTTTCTCTTTTTTTCCCCTCTTTCATGTTGATTATAGCATCCTCATGTCAGCGGGTAGCTGAGGTGGTTGGTCAATGCAGCTGGGGTGTGTCAGGGTGCGTGCTGACCCAGTGTTGTGTGCCGCAGATCCACTCGAGGGCACGCTGGTGCTGCTGCCGGCCGAGGCGCAGCGGCGCCTGGTGCAGCTCGTGTACTTCCTGCCCTGCCTGCCCGCCAGCCTGCTCGCCTGCCTCAGCCGCTGCTGCATCATGGGCAGGATGTCCTCCGACCTCGCCGCCACCCTCATCGGCATCCTGCACATGAGGTACCGCCAGAAACAGCCCCGGATGGGAATATTTACTCATGAAGTGTGAACTCGGTGATCGGGCTGCACACAGAGGATCAGTATAACGTGCAGGAACTGATGGTGTGCTTGGCCTGTTGCTTTGACTCTGCCTTTACACTGCCTGATTTTCTACAGTACATGTTGAGAAAATCATAGAACTGTTGAGTTTGACCTTTAAGACAGAGTCCAACCATTAATCCAGCACTGCCAAGTCCACCACTAAATCATGTTTTTAAGTGCCATATTTATCTATCCATATTATTTTACTGCCTTTGTATATGTTAATGAAGTCTGCCAAGAATTTTCATCTTGAAATACAAACGTTAGTGCTTTTAATACCTGGGTCCTTTCAGTAAGGATGCAAAGCAGTGTTAGCCTATCTCTTACAAAATCTGTAAGGCTGCACAGTACTGAGCACCTTCTACCCAGAACATCATCACCAGTGGTCTTTGTTCTGCCACTAATTGCAGCTTTTCCTTGTGAATTCTTCAACCTGACACAGCTGATAGTGAAAAACAACCAACTGGTTTTTCTCATGTTCTGCTTTCTTTCAGCTCAGTTTTTCTCCAATTACCACACCTAAATAGCCAGATTATAGTTGCTAGGCAAGTGCCTTGTTGAAAATTATTCATGCTCTTTTTTTTTTGTCCTGGCTTGAAAGAGGGTAGGTTTGCCTGTGAAGTCAGGGAGCAAAGCTGCTGTACCATTGAAGTGAGTGGAGGGCTTGCTGAGATTTCACAAGGGTGTTTTGCTTTGCTGCTTCTGGGAAAAATATATTTTTCTCCATTAGTCGATACTGTGGAACCTTGGATAAACACCAGGAATTAAGATTATATCAATTATACTTAAAACGATTATTGATGCTTTCTGGATCTGTAACATTTTTAATTAAAATAGGACACAACGCAATGTACTGTCAAATACAGACCTGTTTGTATTAGCTGTGTAACGTGAATAAGGTGACTAACATAAGAAGCAATAGTGGTGAAATTTATATCCTATATATAATGTATTACTGCTGTAAAAGTGAAATTCTCTCTAGTTTTGGGAAGGTGGATGTCAGATTTTATTTTTAGAACTGAAAAATTTTCTGCCATATACTGGAAGTTCAGTGGCAAAGTCTAAGTACTCAGGTGTTTATTTTGCTGTTACATCTTAGTGGCTCTTCATTGTGGGAGATTATTTGTAGTAATGGAGTACCTGTCTTCTAAAAATTGCCATAAAGCTGCAGGTGGGTTGTGGGCATTTGATCGTTTTGGCAGAAGATGAAAGTGGTAGACAGAAGGTAGTGTTCTTTCGAAAAGTAGGTTACATTCTAAGAACAGAGGAGGAGTAAATTCTTTGTTTTCAGAGGTGCAAATGAAGTATTTTGATTTTAATTTATGGCATTTGGAGCACGTTTTAAGCTAACTTTGGATTCAAAGACTGTAGATAATCAACCCAAGAAATCTATCTGAAATCACTAAATGAAAGAAACATATACTCATCTACTTACAGTGGTGCAGGTTTTTTGTATTGATAATCCCTGACCACCTTTCTGGAAGTCTGCAAGTTTTGATGAAACTTGAAAAAGAGAGGTTGCTCTTGACTGTGCATTGTTTTTATCTGATTCATTGGGAGGAATCAGTATTAAGAACAGAAAGCTGATTAATTTTCTTTAGAAGCACATCTGAAAATAATACAAGTCCTTGGAAGGATTAAAATTACTCTTTCATAGACAAAGTGAATGCAAGGGATTGAAAGTACATTCTTACCTGTATATCCAAGTTAAAAACTTGTACAGGTTACAAAGTGCTTATAGATGACACCTTTTTTAACTTTGGAGAGTGCAGTTTTAGCGGAGTTAAAAATACAGCCCTTAAATGTCAAGAGAATGTTTGGTTTGATGGCTAGCAAAATTTTATAAAAGCAGAGATACATACAGGAATGGGTTATGTAGCAAGGGCGTACATACATACTTCACTGGAAATACTTAATATCAGGCAATCAGGTTGGACATGGATTGCAAAGAGTAAAGCCTTGAAGGAAGTAGAGAGACTGGGTAACTCCTGTCATCATTTACAGCTCTTGTGATACTCAGTTAAACTTTCAAGTGTGTCAGATGAATGGTACTACAAAAAAACTTTCGTAATTCCACATTCCATTTCTGTGCCACAGCTTGGTTCATGGTACATTTTCTGTACTTTTAGATTGTGACTTGGACGGAGAAACTGTCCCGAATCCATGGGGAGCCGTCATTTACGAGTACCCCGCTGCTGTCAGTAGATGGTGCTGTTTCTCTTCCGGTACATTCCAGTTCTCCGTGCTGAGAGGGCACTGTGCCTAGTTTTCTCTTCTCCTATGGAGTCTACTTATCCGTCAGGCTTTAAATAGATTGCATTCAGGAGCGTCAGAGGGTTTGGTACTTGTTCTTAATTTCTTCAACAGCCTTTATTCCCGCGCTATTTTGACTGGCAGAGGATGGCTGTTGGTACACGCATCCGAGAGTGCTTGTGTGGAACTGTGTGTATTCATCAGAGACCAGCTATGTTAAGGTGGATTCACTGAGAATATCTATGGATCGTAAGAAAACTTGCAGTTTTTCCCCGAACAATCATTACAGACTCAAGGAACTCATAGGGGTTTTTTTGTGAGTAAACTGTAAAAGTAATAGTAAGTGTATCCATATGGTTCAAAGCAGTCCTGTGATGATATCAGGTAGTAACATTGTTATAATTATTGTGTGTTACCTTTCAGACCTTTTTTTGTTTGTTTATTAAGAGTGATTTTTGAAAATATTCAATGGTTTTGCTTTTTATTTTTGCAATGGTGAAGTGAATACCCAAGTGGTGTGTAGGAGCTCATTAAGTGAGCTCTGTGTGCTGAGAATGAAAATGATGTTGGCAGTATTTCCATATAGAATGGGAAGGTTTCTGAGCCCCTGGGAGGCTGGTTACCTATACTGTTAAACTATTAGAATAGTTACTGTAGTACTTTTGGTTTACATTTGCTGAAGCTGGCACAGACCAAGGAGTGTTGTGAAAAGAGAGCTGAAATGCAGCCACTCCATTTTGGATGATGGTATGAACATGGCCAGGTTTGCACTAATTGGTCATGATCTCTGTGCCAGTGAACAGACATTGCTGGTGTTGGGATCACTGGGATGGCTGCAGCTGATGAGTTTCGGGTGAAACTGAGGATCAGGAGGTGTCGTTGTGGCTTAATTTCCCTGCTCTTCATCTCAAATGCCTGCCTTATGCCTACTGTATGGGATCTAAGACGTAAGTAGCTTCAGTAAATCCAGGCAGGTAGAGTTCTGAGAGATGGAAGTGTGCCAGGGTTTTGGGGTATATGTCATCCAGAAACAGGTGAGGAAGGGTGTGGAGCGACATGAGTGAACAGTCTGTCACTTCTGCTTGAGAAATGAGAGAGAGCAGCTTCTTGACAGGAGATGAGTTCTCTGAGTTGGCCTCTGATTTAAGCCTCTGATGAGCTTACATTTATGGAGAAAAATGGAAGGCTCTGTGTAGTATTTTAGAAAGTGTTTTGCATCAAATCTACTGGATGGATTTTCTTTTGTGATCTTTTAGGTGGTACTATTTTGATGTATTGCAGTGTGCCACATTTCTAGAAGAGTTAACTTCCGTATTTATTTTTCATTTATGATTTATTGGAATAACTGTTAAATAAGCAAATAGTAGTTCACTGCTAGTTAAAGGTGAACGGTTTAAGTGTTGGTTTGGAATATACCTTATATAACATGAGTGGATCTTTGGCTTGAAATTCCAGTCTTAGCTTTGCCTTGACAGTGAAGTTCTGGTAATTTCTTGAGGCCATGGATATGGACAGATGAACAGTTCTCTCCAGGAAGTGAAGAAATATATGAATCGTTGATGGTCTGATAGGGACTAAGGTAATAAAATTTAGCAGTATCAAAGGTAGGGCTGGGGAAAAAAAGTTGGTGTAATCTCCCTGTGCCTGCTTTCTGCATCAGAAGGGCAGAAAGACTACTTCAAAATGATTTTAAAGAACTAGTGAGGCATGTGCTTAATTTTTGAGCACTTTTTGGAAGACTTGACTTTGAGGCAAGTATTTTTGTCAAGTGTGGAAATGTATTAAATGTTGTAAATATACCTTCTTGTATAAGGTAGATTACCTTGTTTGCCGTTTACATACCAAACTCTGTACTGTTACAGTTGCAGAGAAACCCATTTGTCAGGCCCTCTTTTTGGTTGCCACTCAGTCACTTTGTGGTGATTGAGGGTCAGATACTCTTGCAAACAGAATTGTCTTTTTCCCTTCTGTTTTGTATATGGTGCTGTGTTTAAGTTGACGTATGTATAATCTATGTACTTACTGTTACGTGTTCTATTCTGTGAATTGTGGATTAAGAAATGCAGATTATGGGATTGTGATCAAATATATAAATCAGGAAGTTAGATTGCTGACTTGATGGGAAAATTTTGCTGTCTCCTCTCATTCCTTGAAGTACAAATAAGGAAACTGAAATGCAATTTATTTATGTGCCTTATTTATGCATAATAGTTATGGTTGTTTTACAACTTTTTAATCCATTGGAGCAGTGTGTCTGGAAATCATTTCACTGTAATAGAGAGCTGGACAGATAATATTTCACTGTCTAGATAAAAAACAATGGGAGTTAATTTATGGCATTTCTCTCTTGAAGTAGGGTGTCCATAAATGAGATCTCCAATGGCTTCAAACAGCCATTTCTTATTCTTGTGGGACTCTTTCCCAGCTGGGGTCTCGCCAAGAGTTGTTTCTGTTGCTGTAGAAAAGGAACAGGGTGAGGACCATATAAATGAAAGCTGAGTGCTCTCTGGCATAAATTGTGTGGGAGTTGCAAGTTTTCACAGGTTTGAGGTAACCCTGGGGGTAACTTGCGTTCTGCTTGATGTAACTGTAAATGGACTCTTCTCTTAAGAGGTAGTGCCTTTGAAATATTCCGCTGCTTTCCAGGCAATAATGAGGGAACTCAGCTGGCGTCTCATCAAGCAGCCAGGCATGCCTGTTGGTTCCTGCTATCCTCTGGAATCT
Source organism: Brachypodius melanocephalos (assembly GCA_013398615.1). Taxonomy (NCBI): domain Eukaryota; kingdom Metazoa; phylum Chordata; class Aves; order Passeriformes; family Pycnonotidae; genus Brachypodius; species Brachypodius melanocephalos. Next base: position 3,064,095 of record VZSR01001854.1, on the reverse strand, counting down.
GGTGCTTAGAAAGAACTGAGATGGACATTTTAACATTTGTTTGCTGTAAAGTGTAAAATTCTGTGTCTTCAGATACATTACTCAGAGATGTTTTAGGGTTGTAATAGAGTTCCTTATGGATATTTCCTTTGTAATTAAATGCTAATTTTTCTTTATTTAGCCATCTTAGTTATTTTATCTGCAACCTTTGCCAGTACAGCATGAGGAGGCACAGTGAGAATGCAAAATGTAGCTAACGAAGACTCTCTATACTACTTGATTAAGGAGTTATTGAATACATAATTGTAGTCAAGAAAAAGAAAAACAGCATATTCCCCCAAAGTGTTGGCAACCAGGAGAGAATTTGGAGAGGATATTATTGCTATATGCTATTATTGTTATTGGATATTATTGTTATATGCTAACCCATTATTGTGGTTAGCAACACTGATATAACAGCTGAATTCAGTAATTCTCATGAAAGTAAAGTGTAGAAAATATTCTAGAACAGTATATTTATTTTAAAAGACATCAATAAAATGCAAGTTTTGCCAAAATTAGCTAACTGCGTATTAAATAAATAACAAAACAAAGAAGAGGAAACTCTCAATTCACTACAAATGGTATATAATGGAAAGTCAGCTCAGTACATCTTGGAGAAGAAGTCAAAACTCATACACGTATAGAGAGGTATAGTAGTTATGGGTTGCTAGGAAAAATGCAACAATAGTAAGGTCTGTGTTCACTGAAGTGCCTTGTCTGGCTGTATTTTTACACCCCTCATATTAGAAACAAAAGGAAAGGAGGAAAGTATAAAATGGTAACAAAAATGCTTAGGGCGCTATTGAATAAACTAAACATTAGAGTGTGCTTTCAAAATGCTGGCCTTTCCCTGTTGGGATACCACTGAAGATCAAGCATAAAAAAAAAAGATTTGTTTTCCTTGCTGCAAATGAGAAAGGATCTGCAGTTCTTGGGAATCAGACCCCGGGGTGGGTTACAGTGCATTCCTTCATCCACATCTGGTCAGCAAATTTCCTTTTTCTTGCTCACTGTTTTGTAAATGTCTAGGACTTGAAAAAGGGAGAAGTCCAAGCTTGTATTTAAGGACATAGCCCCTGAGTTTTTCCCCAGGTTGGTTGTAGTGTGAGGGTCCTAATCAAAGGGAAAAGAATTATGTTGCTCCACTACAATTGCCGCTGTCAGTAAATGCCGTTTGCTCATTAGTGAATGTTTCTTCTGATTTGTGCTCTCATTTATAATGTGAGAGCAGTGCTTTGCTTCAGACAACCTCTGCAGCTCTGGAGTAAATGAGCAGCTGACAGGCTTACTTTTAACAATGCATAGCTTAAATTGTTGTTTTCTTAAAATAGGCTTCATATTTTTCCTCAAATCCCTGGTAATTCCTTTCAGATGTTTGTTGTATTTTGCCACATTTTTAAATGGAAAGACTTGATCCTTCAAAAGAGATAATGAAAGTTAAAACAAAAAAACTCACACTAACAAACCAGTGGCTATACATGGTAACCTGTTGGAGGGAAAGGAAGATAAAACCCCTCACTTGCTCTTGGAGTTCACATTTAGGCCCTGTACTACCTGGAACTAAGTTGGTCTGAATGATGAGATGGGTATACGGTTGGAGAAGTATTCAAAGATTCAATTTTTTTTTTTTAAGCAATTTCAACATCATTTTGTGACAGTCATGGTTTCATGTCTTTTTTAGAACTGATATGAAAACTGAGAGTGCTGATCCTCATTAGGAGCAGAACTCAAAACTGATTTGATTAAGTTGATGCAGAGATGTGAGTTTATACTTTATTGCAGTTGCATTTCAATCTGACAGAAATTATTTTTCATTGAAGCTGAACAGGAATAAACTGTGCCAAAGCTGAGATAAATATTGGCACAGGGCTTTTTAATGTTTTAAAAGAACATGTTTTACAGAAGCGCAAGTACATGCATATACTGGGAGAAGATGTTGTGTATTTTTCTTCCATAAAGATGCAACAGTCCTGGTGTGGTACTTGCATGTGATTTTGCTCCTTTCAGTGTGTTTCGTTGTTTATACACACAGTTCCTGACAATGATAATATGGAAGTGTTTGGGATGTATTGTAACATATGGTCATAGGTAATTCCATAAGTGATTCATTACCTTGTATTTGACAGTTGTTTTTACATGTAAGCACTGTTTTAAATGGCAATCAGACAATTCAGCTGTCATTACACAGCTGGCTGGCTGTAAGACATGCAGAGTTCATTACAGTCCTGTGAGAAGGCTAGCTAGAAGACACATCTGTACAGTGTTGTCCCAATGTGGCTTTATCAGCAGAGCAGTGTTTCTGGGCTCAGGCACTGACCGCTGGGCACTGTGCTGAAGGATTTGAGTGGGTCCTCTAGAGCTAAGGGAAGGATGCTGCAGTATCTTGTGTGAAAGTCTCCCACTTCTGATGCATACTGATCAGTAGCTGAACAGTTCTGTGCTGATAGATGAACTCTGGGCTGATGTTAAACTTCTTGTGTTGAGAAGTTGTAGGTAGCACAGGTCATGAAAATAGGAAGCCAAAAGAAACAAGGAAGCCTTAAGCCTTTTCTCTCCGCTTCTCTGTGTATCAGTAAAGATTTTTTCCTCAATGTAATTTCTGGTTGATCACAATGCAAGATTCACAAGTGGTAAAGAAATGCTGTTCTACATATCTGTGGCCCTGGGTTGTGAAGGAAAACTCAGCCCTGTTTCATGCAGTGGAAACAATTCTTTATGATCCTTGGTTGCCGTGTGATTATTTTGGCTACCAGAACAACTTCACTTCTCATATTTCCAAGGCCTTAACTGAACTGGATATGCCAGAAGAGCTGTGCTTCTTTATCCTGATGAGCTGCAGAGCTCAGAAAGTGGAAGGTGCTGGTATATAATGTCCACTGTTAGGTAGATAAAATGACCAAATTGCTTTGTCTAGAGACAAAAAAGACAGAGTAGCCTTGATTAACATACACTTCTAAGTACTTTTGTATACAAAATAATGTGAATACTTGTGGATTTTTGCCATCTCTTTGGGTTGTTTCTTAGTAGTCACCAGTGATGTCCAGTGATGTCTGTCTTCTGCTGTATGAGCTGATCAGTTCTACCCACCATGTCCTGCCTTTAAACCAATTATCTCTTGATGTAAGGGCCTTTGTTCCTACCCTGAAGCTGCTTAGATTTCTGGATTTTTTTTTCATAAGTTATAGTCTCTTTCATATTTATGTGCACCTACCATTAACAAGATTTCTAAGAGATGCATGGTGCAAAAAACCTGTTCCCCAGCATGACAAAGCTGTTTATGTGTCAGCACATTTCATCCATTGTTACAGTGTTAATTTGCCCGGTGCAAGCACTGATGATACAGATCTTAGTTACTTTTAAAAATAAGGCATACCAAACAATTTAAAAAAAAAAAAAAAAAACCAAAAAACCAACTAAAAACTACCCAAAAACATCACAGCATTTTTACTCCATACTCTGCAGGTGTCAGGGAAGTTCTCAGATGTCGGATTGCTCATGGCTGCTAGTTCAGTTCATCCTTGCCTTCTCTTGGAGGTCTTTTACAAGGTGAATGCTGTCTCATGCTGGTAATTCCCTTTTGGTTTGTTGGATTCCATAGTATTTTGTGCAGCTGCTTCAAGTTACAAGTTATCTTGAGGAGTTGTTCTAGGAGGGGAACCAGAACAGTTTCTTCCCTGGTGATCAGAGGTGGGCAGAGTCCCTGTAGCAATTGTCCTAGAGCCTTTTTCTGCTTGATTGCCATCCACATGCAGTGGTTGTCTGCTAGGTGTACAGAATCTCGGAAAATTTTCTGCTCCTGATGTGTCTGAAGACAATTTAATAATAAATTAATAAAAGTATCTTGGTGGTTAAAGCACTTGCTGAGATTGTGGAAAGTCTGTGTTCACTGACTCTTCTGAAGGGGAGATTGATTTCCTATTTCCTAACACAGTGACTTAGTCATTGAACTATTTTGAGGTTGTATGCTTAATCATTTTATTAAATTTTATTACATTTTCAAAGAGTTGAGGCCTAGAATGCAGTTAAGTTCTTTCAGTGCATCAGCTACTGACTATGCCTTGTGACTGTTAAATGTTCTGTGTGGAACGGAAGTATCACTGAAAGAAATAGAGGGAAAACTCTTTCACAATGATTTTATAACCTAGAATTTAAAAAAACAGTTGTGGGAAGGCTTGGTTTAAATCTTTGCTCAGTGGTTGATAAAATCAATTTAAAATAGAATCACTTAGTACAGTGCAAGTTATGTATCTCAGGCTGTTGTCTTGCCAATGTTCAAATAATTCTATAAAGCTTCAGGAATGCTATGCACTAGATATTCCCAGTTAAGATGCTGGGAGCATTTTTCTGGAAGGTAGGGGAATTGGATTTTATTTTCTTTGAAGAGAAAACACAAACCTTTGACCTTGCACTTCTCAAGTGTTATAACCCTCACATTATAAAAGGGTGATGGTATTAATGCCTCAGAAGGACTGTGAATCTTGCATTTGCTTTTTCATGGTGTACTTTAAAAATACTTGGAGACTGAACTTGAGGTTGAAGTTAGTCAGACTTTTTTTTCAATTTCATTACTGAAAAAAAAATCAAAACCCAACCCCAATCCAAAATCTAAGGAAAACTTACTTAGCAAGTGCTAGACACAGGTGGATTACTGTCTGCGCTGGAGTTTGAACAGTGTATTATATAGGAGGATAAGGGGAAGGATAATTTCTAAAATGAGTGCAGCAAGGCTCATCAGAGTTCTACTAGAGACCTCTAAATTACCCAAAGACTCCTTGTGACTGTATAAGCCCAAAATCAGCTGAAACGTGAACCATAAGTCAATGGATAGCCAGTTTAGGTCTGGAGGGACAGAGGTAGTAGTCAGCAGTTGAGGAATAACTACTTGTGCACAAACTGCAGTTGTTTCATTTTGCACCTGTGTGATATAGTCAACCTGAAATTAACAGCAGCATGAACTGAAGTAGTGAAGTCCATCTGGAGTTAAAAGAAAAGTTTGTAGCAAGTGATAAAAGGAATGCACTGCACACTTGCTTTGACTGGGAAATATTTGCTCTGATAATGACTAAGAGAAGCAGTAGTTTTTAAGTTAATTAGATTCAGCTTTTCTTTTAACACCATTTGGTGTACAGAGCAGGTTACCTAAAAGTGCAATTCTAAACCTCAAAAGAGAGGTTCCCACAGAGAGCAGGTGACCTTATGGAAATTATAACATGTAATTCATCATAGTTAATGTGGGTTTGGACTACATGACTGGAGAGGTCTTACTCATATGCAGTTTGATAACAGGTTCCCATTGTCAGTAATAATTTATACAAAAAAGAGAAATTGTAATATGCTTATTACCTCTCTTCCACATGTAAAGCAGATAATTTTTTTAGTCAGATGTCTGACATGTAATTTACAAGCATTTTAAAAGTGCATACAGTCACCAGTTATTCAAGGTAGCCTTAATATATTAAACTAAGACTTTTAAAATAATTTTTAATGTACTTGTAGTACATCAACATCTGTCCTAGAATGGAATCTCTCTTGTTCTGTGTTCTTTATCTTATTTTTTATTTCCTTTAATGTGAACTTCAAAACTGAGCAGCTTTAACAAATGTCTGTGTTATAGGCACTTGGGTTCTAAGGTAATTGAGGTGATGACAGCTGGTTAGACTTGCATTTAAACAAACTTCTATGCTGTAATGCTGCTCTGTGTTTGTATTATCAGAAAGATATTGGTTTTGGTCTTAATTTATTGTGAGATTCTCATGTGGTGTTTCAATTACATGATTTCATGTGTTTTTTCCCATCCTACTTTCTGTGTGGAGTACATCATGAGCACTGAAGGAGCAGTTACTTCATGTTACAGTTTGGCCCTGTTTCAATAGGAGGCTCCATGTTTTCTCTGTTGTATTATGTCCCACTTGGAAAACAAAGGTATTCCCTACCCGTGCCCACACCTATGGAAACTTTTTGTTGTGCTCAAGTAATTTTCACAGCTGCAGGGAAGGTGATGTTTTTCCCAGTTTAAAGATGAGGAACTGAGGCAAGGAAAGGTGTAGACAGAAGTACATAGAAGTAAGTACCTGATAACTTTAGGAATTCACTATGAAACATTTAGGTTCTGATTTTTTAGAATACACAGCATCTTGTGTCTTGAAAACGAAAAAATAAACTCCAATTCACCTGAAGTTCCAGTGGCCAAATAGATTTCAAATGGATGCTGCCCTTAGAAGTACTTGAAGCTGTATCTCTCCACAGCTGTTAGTGACTTTTCAATCTTTTAGTCACTGTTGAGCTGTTGCAAGACTAGAGATGACTAGCTGAAAAGAAAGGAATGAGAGTAGCTTCCAGTATGAATAATGTGGGCTTATTCTGTCCTAAAAGTTAAAAGAAAAAACTGATGATACTTGGAGAAATGTGTTACCACTGACTTCTGTCCTCCAATTTTAAAAAGTATTTATCTCGCATCTTGTATAACCTACCTGAATTTGTGAGCTCATACTTTCTTCTACCTTTTTAACTATGCCTCATACACTGTGCACATTATAGATGACACAATAAATAAGGCATGGACAGGTCAGACTATGTTATCCTTCATGGTGTAATCCTGATGGATCCATTCATCTATGATTTGAATGAGACATAGATTTTTTTCTTTTTAGAGAAAATATGACACATAATATTATCATACTCTAAGGTGTATGCACAGAGAGGCCAAGCTGAAGATCAGAGGCAACCTTCTCTGTCACTTTCTAAATTTAATGCTAGATTATTTTTAATCTTAATGCTCTTTTGACATTGAGGCTTCTTCTGTGCATGTAATAGCTTTCACTTTCTGAAAAAGTAAACTGCAGCTGATACTGTGTGTATATGACTCAGTGTAGTTTTGCTTGTAGAGGTGAATCTTAAATTAAACCATTTAATAGCTCTGTCAAGGGTTTGCTCCTTATGCTGCCTCCATGTTCTCAGGGTAGAACTGCAGGGATTCTCTCTGCTTCCTCTTATGTCTGTGCCAGTGGCCCATAGCCTGGCGTTCTCTTAGGATGCTTAACACACTCATCCTGTTTGTGAGTTTGTAGATGTGTGGGAAAACAAAACTGATGAAGTTTTTGATTTCCAGATGTTTAGCAATAAGCTTTGGAATTATTTTCCCTGTCCAGGGATCTCCTGAACTTATTGCAGTTTTTGCTTGCTAACCTACAGTGAATCTTGAGGTTTTTGTTCATTTGTTTCTGGAGGTTATGTAAAATTCTTGCGTGCACTGGTCCTATTGTAAGGAATTCAAAGCATCTGCTAACTGTTGTGTATGGAAATGGAATTTTTCCAATATAGAAAAATACTTTTATTTGATTATTTTAAACCAGGTTCTAACAAGATTTGTCATGCAAGTCCTTACTTCCTGAATTAGGGCTTATCACATGTTCTTTCTTTCTGTTTTCCTACCCAAGATTTATTTATTTTCACATTTGCCTGATTGCCTTTGCAGCTTGTCTCTCCCAACCTCTTGCATTCCCACTGTTTTGCTCAGTTTGAATTTCTGTGTCTAGACTAGCAAGTCCTAAACACTCTTGAATCTGTCTCCATGCTCCTTGATGCCTGCTTTGGTAAAACGAGTGACCTCAAGTCAGACTTATGTTCTCTCTGCATTAGATTTAGGGGGATTCTTCTGCTGTGCTGAACAGGACATGGATTTCAGTCTCTTCTGGTGTATGGATATGATTCCTGTGTGAATATCCACCTTATGTAGGGAAGTAGTGGCAAGAGCTCTTGCTGATTTAGTTGAGTATGTGTGAAGTTTCTTCCATGGTGTAATGAATGGGACTGGGACCTCCTTGGAAGGGTGGAAAATATTCACTGTTCTCCTGGGAGAACATTTGCCGTGGCCAGGGGATTTGTCCGGGGAGAGATTGAGAGACTACGGGTTAAGAAAAGGAAATAGTGAGCCAGGCCTCAGGGCAGGACCAAAGCCCTCGTAGGAACAGAATGGAGCATGCAGAGCTGCCTGCACTGCAAAGTCACCACGTCACCTGAAATATGGCAAATCCCGACTGCCAGGCATTAAGAATTCAATGTGAAGTGGGAGCTTTACTTAATAAAGCCTTACTTTGTGCTCTCTCACCTAATTGATTTTTCCCTCCCTAGAATTAACTATCCTACATTGTAGTCTGATGGAATCCTGAATTTTTTCTTTAATTTAAAGGAATTCTGAAATTCCAGGGTTTTTCTCCTTTTAAGTAAGTACAGACACGTGCATATTCTAGCTGTCATTTTTGTGGATGCTGAAATATTACGGATGGATTTTTGTGGGTGGCAAAATGTATATGCCTGGCACAAACGTATTGCAAATTTGATATTTTTGCTCCCAAGGCATGGAGCTGTGAAAAAATCCTGCATACCAAGCGTTCCAGAATTTTGTTACCTATGGGCTAAGCCATTTTGGCTGTTGGCACAGAGAAATTAGGGAAAAAAAAAAGATCTGAGGCAGATAGTTGGCTTGGAAAATTGCATTCAGAAGCTCTGAAATTTCACAAGATTGTGAGAGGGAAAAGCAGCAATCTCTTACAGCAAAGATCCATAGTCTGCAGTGCCAGTGCCAAAAGCAGCATACAAGGCAATTTGAATAATTGCATTTTTGCATAATGTGATGTGGGTCTGAGCTGCAGCCTTGTGAGGAAAGCATGTGTGAGATGTCCTTGTTCCCAGCTCCTGGTTCAGCACCGACACATGGACCAGACTCTGCCATTAGGTGGTCACTGGTGTCTGTCTGCTCTGAGTTTCCACAAGCACTGGCTTCTAATGTGGGACACCGGAGTGGGCTGGTGCTCCACTTGTTCCACATTGCCCTTTAGATGGGAAGTGTCAGACAGCTTTGATAATGGGTTTGCTCCTGTCTTTGCGTATTGCTCCTTTTTGAGTTCTAAATCTCCAACCAACTTTTTAACTTAGCTGTGTTTAATAGCTTCAGCAGTTCTGAAAGAGATGCTGAGACTGCTTTCAGATGGGATTTGTATTTCATGTATTAAAAGTAGTGGATATGTTGAAAAATATAGTCTAGCGTTTGTAATATAAAGACTTTTACCAAGTAGGAGAAATACAATTAGTTCAATTTACGGTGTCATCATTGTACTGAAGATTATACCAGTATTAATGAAAAGTTGCTATCTCAGTTAATTTAATCATCTTAGTAACCTAAGGCTGTGCAGGGGTACAAAGCTGAGCATATGTCTTGTCTTTAAAAGAGCCCAGTTCTGGTTTTGAAGCTGTGTAAAATGCTACTCTAACAACAATTAGGAAGTCTAAAATGGTAACAATTGAGGCGTGCTAATTGATTGTATTGTGCAGGTAGGTTGTGAATTCTTAATTATATGGTTTTTAATAAACTGTCTGCTATTGGTTTTGTGTAGATCATCCTTTGCAGGCTGGAAGTGCCAAGTGCAGGATAATTCAGTGAATGATGTGGACTATTTCAGCTTCTTGTTTTCAACCCTTATAGGTAATCCATATGAATGTAATAATTCAGAATTAACAAAATGAAATTTGTTTTGATAGTCAATTACTGAATTTAATTTAGAGTAAATGGTTTAGTAAGTACTTCCTGAAAGTAATTCTAATCTTGTTATATATTTTTGATATGAGATTTTATTTTCTTGATCTGATTTTTGACACTCTATTTTTACACTTTTCCATTTGGGCTGAATATTTGCATACTTTTTCTTCATTCTAGCAACTTTCTTAGGAAAGTATGAGGAAAGCCTAAATTCAGCATATGACATAAACAAGATTTTTTTTCCTAGCTTGAAGTAAATGCCTTTTATTGGCTCATAACAATATAAATGAGTGCCTCTGGGATTTCCTGTGAATGTGCTTACGCTATTAAAAACATTCCATCAACATAAAGTAATCATAGTACATTAAAGTGAGCTGGCCAAGGTCAGTGTGTGAGCAGAGCTGCTTCTGCTACTCTATTCTTACTCAGCTATAATAATAGTTGTATTCTGTGGTGATGCAAGTTTGGGAAGTTACAGTGGTTAAAATGGTGTAATATTGCTGAGAAGTAACTCCCACTAACTTGTGCTGTGGTAAAAAATAGTGTGTTTTCTTCATCACCTTGGTTATTTATCATGTTCAGCCACTTTGTTTTCAAAAATTACCATTTTGTTCCTAAAATGGTAAAAAAAGAGTGCTGAACTGATAGCAGAAGAAATGCAAGCAACGCTCAAGTAACTCTTGTGGAGTAGCCATCCTGTTTTACTAAAACATCTAATATCTGTCTAGAAATAATAAAGCAGATGATTTTTTTAAACCCTGAGGTTATATTATTTATTACTGAGGTTACTGAGTTATTGTGAACACATGAAATATTTTGCATTATACCCATTCTTGATACTTTTTAAAAGACACATGTATTGAAAATAGCATAACTCTGGCCTCCTAAGGTTTTTTTTGTATCACATTATAGTACTGTTGGGTTTTTAAAATATTTTTGTTTTCTGTCAAAAGTCAAAATTTGTACTTTGATAAACTTAGTTTATTAAACCAAGCAAGAGTTTTTAAGAAAAAATTGTTATGTTGACATAGTGTAAAAGACGGTGTTTGTCAATGATGCTGTTGAAGTAGAACACTCTTTGGCTTGTTTTGTGATCCTGTTGTACTGCTTCTTCTTCCCCAGGGTTTTCAAGAGAGGAGCTGACTAGTCTCCAGGGCATTAGAGGAAAACCACACATTAGCCAGACACAGCTTTCACCTATCCGTCTTTACCTTACTGATCTGGACCAGTTTTTACACCACTGGGCTGTGACAGAGGTAATACATCAACACTAATTCTAAATGACAGCATACAAACTCTGAGTGCTCTCCATCCCTTTTCTACAGATGCCTAAATCCTGTTGTGATTTGAGTTGAAAAAAGAATGAAAAATATAAAAGCTGTCGAACAGCCAACATTTTTCTACAGCCATCAGATAATATTTTGAAGGAAGCTGCTTTGAAAGTTGAATGTTTAGACATGTAGTGTGCAAAGTAATACTCAAGGAAAAAATTGGAAAATTAGAAACCTTGGTGGAAATTCTTAAGCACTACTATTAGGACCAGCAATAACTTTTGGCTTTCAAAAACAAATTAATTGTAAAAATACTAATTATAAAGAGTTCTCCTGGAGAATAAGTGCCACTATTAATTAAAAAGCACTTGCATTAAGTAAAATTTCAACTTGGAAGCAGTATTAAGTTGGCATTAGTCATTATTTTGAATGATGCCTGATTAGTTAACCAAAATGTGCTGGGATTAGAAACTTCACTCTGAATTCAGCACCTAACATCATAAGAGCTGAAAACTTAATTTGATTGTTGGTTCTAAACGGATTTAAGCCACCAGATTTTATTCAAAACAGGTGCTGTCTTTCTACATCGACTCTTTTTATTGTTTAGCTTACCAGAAACCTCTTTAAGGTGTGAAATATTTTTTAATGATGTGCCAATTTGACAGTATTTATGAAATCATAGTCCTGAATTTGGAAAGAAGAGCAAAACAAAAGGTTTTGGTTGTATGTTTTTTCATTCAAGAAAGCAATATAGTAGAGGTTTTCTTCTTCACAGTGTTGAAGCAACAATGTTCTGAAATTGATGATGGTCTGAGATACACATTGAATGTGTGCTGCTATATATTAGAAAGTATTTTAAGCAAGGCTGTTGTTTGGTACTATGACAGACATTTTTAGGTGTCCTGCCTTTAGTCATTTTGCCTGTGGAGCAGTTGAACTTTCTAATTTGTTTTGCTTTGTCTCTTCTGGACAGTAATGAAGTGTTTTCTCACTGAAATACCTTTCTCCAGTATGGAGGGATCAACACGCTCTCTTTCCATGTCCTGTTACTTTGTGAATGCACAGAGAGATTATTTATTTCTCAGACTTAGCATAATCCTGTGCAACATCTGAAGGATTTATGTACACCTCACCTGTTTCTAAAAATGTCACCTTTAGTGTTTTCTCCTTCCTCTTTTTGCTTTTATTCCATAAATCTTTCAAAGTTGACAGTGAAATAGGACTAGTTTCACACAGGGAACAGTAAAGTAGTTTGATTTCTTTTCTGTGCCTTTGGTTCCTGGTTGCAACTTTGAGTCTCTTCTACCATAATCTTCAGTGTTTTGGTGCTATCAAGGAGAGTCAGTATTTGTCAAAAACTTGAGACTCTCTTTTGTTAAAGTACCTTTTCTCAGGAAAGATACAAGGTGCTCTCCCAGATTGTTAGAAGGGGATGGTGGTCGCTAGGCAAAGAGCTGGATATCCTTGGTTAGTAATGAAGGATGATTTGGACATCCTGTGGAGCACTGCACTACTTCTACACTTATGTATCAGCTTGGAGACTATTTTATGAAGCAGAATAGGAGCAAAAATCCCATGCATCAAAAATCTGTGTGAAGAAGGATGAGACCTTCTAGACCCACCTGATTTTGTAGGCTCTTAACCAAAGAGAGCTCTGAACTGTTGCATTTTCCCAGTGAGGGTGGTCAAATACTGGAGTAAGTAGCCTAGAGACATTCTGGTTCTCATCTGTGGATGTACTCAAAAACAGGCTGGACACAGTATGGGGTGATCTGCCCCAGGTGACTCCACTTGAGCAGGACCCTTGGATTAGAGGAACTTGAGGATATTGCTTCCAAGTCTAGGGATTCTGTGATTATTTGAAAACTCCTTTTGAAAAAAAACCAAGGCTTTTTGTTTCACCATCAACAAATCTCTTTGTTATTTTTGCTTTTTAGACATAATGAAATTCACAGTAAGAGTAAGGGTTTGTTGTTTTATTTGGTAGGTTTGTTACACTTATATTTGATCTAAAAGTCAAACTGCTCCCATTAAAGGCCTGCCAGGTACTGCAATGCTGTTTGAGATGTTCCCACCAGGTTTGGCAGTTCTTTTTTTCTTCTCATAGAATTTTGTGAACAGAATTAGGGGCACTTCTGCAGTAGCTTGCTTTCATACTGGAGAAAAACTAAGATATTCTTGCCTCTGATCTGATAATAATGGTAGCATATCTGGTTGTGTTCCAATGAGAAGTGATCATTGGTATTGAGGGAACCACTTCCTTCTATGAGTTGCAGAATTCCGTTCACTTTTCACTTGTCTGGTTTTGATTTCAGATGCAGTCATAGATAAGGTAAATGATGCATAACCAAAACCATCCTGAAGCTCTTCAGCTTTTAGATTACTTTTTTGTCTGTTTTTAAATATCTAATAAGATTGTTCTTTAAGTTTTGGGGGGTTTTATCTTTTCCTTGTATGAGTACCATTCTCCAACCTCAAACATGTTGACCAATATGCTATATAATGCTCAGTTTCTGAAGAAATTATTCTGGGGACTGTAGTCCAGTAAAACCTTGGGATTTGGAGTCTGGACAATTTTTTAAAACCAAGAGGGCAAAGAAGAAAAAATTAAAAAGGCAGGCTGGATAACAGCCTTTCCATTCAAGATTTGCTAGAAGCTGCACAGGGATACTTCTTGTAGATCAAGTAGTTTTCACTAGGTACTGAACGAGCTAATCTGCTCTCAAAAGGGAAAAGAAAAAAAATTAAACAGCAACAACAACAAAACCCCACCCAAAAAAGTAAACCCCAGAGCTGTAGGCTCTGGGGGAAGAAAACTGCCTGCAAATCATGAGGCTCTCCTAGGGTGTCTGGAGAGACAGTGTGATATGAGGGTTTTGTGTGTGTTGAGTTTGAGGGAGGTAGGTTTGGAGACTGCCTTCTTCCAAGTGGACATAGTTCAAGGTGTGATAGAATTTTGGAGTCAAGGTATTTTTAGCTGTGGCAGAAAATTGCTTTATTTAGATAGAGAAGTGCTACAGGAAATAATAAACCCCAGCTTGAATTAGTCATACTTTTGGTGCAATTTGGTATAGTGCAGAGCTTCTGAATGCTAGCCTTTCATCTGTTCCCTTGCTGGATAAGGAAGTTTATGGTGATGCTGTAATGTTAAGCAAAATGTTTGTAGCAATTTTAAATACCTGCTAAATGAGAACAGTTCTTGTTGGCTGCAGACCAGGCCTCTACTCTGTGCTGAGAATTGTTTGTTTAAGAGTTCTCATTATGTAGTTGTAATTCAGGATTTCCTCTCAGTGGAAAAGTATTTTAATGTGTGTGAAAATAAATAAGGAACTCTGATGGAATTAGGATTTGATGGCCTGGTTTCCTATCAATAAATGAGACTAGTGATCAGATTCCCATTAGTCGTTCTTTCATCTCTTCCACCTCTAGTTTTGTCTAAACCATTGCTAGTTTTTAGCTCTTTGCTGAAAAGAACAAAGTTGCAAATACTAATTCCCCATAAGTTCCGTGAAAAGAAGCCGGTGGAAGAGGAAAAAGCTCTAGAGTAGCACAGGGTGGGTTATAGCTCTTTTCCAGCTTCCTGCTTGGCAGCAGCCAGCCTGCAGGAGCTGTTGCTCTGCCGGTGGGGTGTTGGGGTTGTGAGGCAGGAGCAGCCGGGGTGGTGGGACTGAAAAGGGTCCCAGGTGTGAATCTGGAGGCCACAGCTTGTGGGCCTTACTGCTTACTGCTCAACTTTGTTTCCCAGTGCAGGAGAAGGCAGTCCCACCTTCCTGTCCATAGCTGTGCAGTGGGTGATGTGTGTTTCTAAGAGCTGTAAGAGGGACTTTCACCTATAATATATGCATGCTGGAGAAAAAAGAGTGTGCCTCTGGAGAGGGGGCAAGTTCTAGAAAGGAATAGAATAACTTGAAGCATTTTCAAACAACAGCTTGGACTTCTGGAGTGCTACTATAGGCAGGGCATCTGGTAGCATGTGGACAACAGTAACAAATGTACTTCTGCTAGGAAGTAATGCTTTTAGGTAGTTTTTAACAAAATCTGTTTTGAGATGGATACTGTTTGTAAATTACTTTTCTTTTGTCTTGAGAGTGGTAATCGGAATCCCGGCAATCTGACTATGTAATTTTTGGGGTTTTTGGGGGGGAAGCTTTTAAATAGTGGTGATTTTCAGTTAAGGAGCAATGCTTCAGAAAACTGTCTCTTTAAATGCTGTTTTGCATAGCTCTAAAGGTTAGTCTTCATGATTTGTCTAAAAGAGATGTGAAATGTGGGAACTTTGGTTCCTTTTCTGGAGGAACTTCTGCTTAAAATTACTTCTGTCTTGTTAAAGCCAATTATTTAAAATCACCCCCCTGTAGCTGAAATAAATGGGACTCCAGAATAAATGGTTGCAGCCTGAGGGAAGAACTTCAGCCTTGGCTCATTTTAACTGTGCCCATAGTGTTTGTCAGTGATATTGTTCACTCCTCTGTAATCGAATTGCTCTGCCAGGATCAAATGAAAAAGTGCCCACAGAAATTGAAGAGTTTAACAAGGTTACCATGTATACATGATAATTTCTGTTGTAATATTTGATGTTTGTGATGGTTGAACATTTCAGAAGGGGAAAGCAAATGATAATTTGAGGCTTGGCTTGAAATCGAGATTCAGAGGTGTATTGAGCACACAGTTGACTCAAAGAAATAAAATATTCAACCAATTGTTTAAAATGTTTAAGAGCAAACACTAGGGAAGGTCAGCTGCTTTTAAAAGCAGACTTGAATTCAAAAAGCTTGAGATGCATGTAGTGTAATACAGTAATCCTTGTCAAAACTTGTTCAGTGTTATAAGTGAAATACAGTTGGGAAGGCTGGATCTGCACAGATGTGCTATGAAAAATTACAGCAAATCAATAAAGATAGCGAGTCAGTGCATATAAATTAAAAGCCCTACAAGGTTGTGTCTTGAGAAGTAAATGGTGGTGTTGTAGTGCTGTAGCTTAACTTGATGCAGAAATTAATGCTTTAAAAAAAACTCAAAAAGTTTTTACAATGTAAATTTTGAATAGAAGTTCCTGAAAGATTTCAACTAGTTGTCTTTATTGAGATTTACAGGTTGGAATTATTGGGGAGAAAGGGCAGCTAAGAGTAACTATGCTTCCTTCCAAATAAAATTCCTTCTAAACTAGGAATATGGTACAATTTTAATCTTAAGGAAGACAAAAAATTTTGTATAAGCCTGTCAGTGTTTAGTAAAGCTACATCCTATCCCAGCTTTAATGTTTAGAGGTGAAAAGAATTATTTTCTTGGAAAGTAATGCAAAATCCAGAGAAACAGAAGGGAAATCATTTAAGTTAAAAGAATGCCTCCTAAAATTAAGAAAACTCTTTTTCAAAGTTCTCTTTCATAAGACATAAAACTTAAACCCGAAGCAGACAAAAAGCACCAAAACTAGCCCTCAACAGTAAAACACAAACTTCCAGAAAACCTGAGTGATCTTCATGTCAGTGCTCTGTTGTACCTGCATCATATGCTTCCAGCATATCTTATAACACCTTGAAGCTGGGAACTCACTGCAGTGTTACAGCACATAACTAGCATGAATTTACAACTCCACAGGTACTGTGTATTGTGCTTTATATTCAAATCCTGGCTTGTGCTGCCTAACTTAAATTTGCTCAGAAGGAGACAGGCTTTGTGGGACAACAGCTAAGTGTAGAGTTTTCTGTGTTTCCAAGCCCTTTTGTTTGGAGAAGAGGCAGGCAGGTGAATTTGGAGACGTCAACATCAGATGTTCCTGTGACTATCCTGCATGTGGCCTGACAGGAGGCATCCAGAGAAGCAATTGGCTGTGGTAACATTTTATAGCTGTGAGGAAGCTGCAGAGCTGTGAAAGAAGGGCATATTATGGCTGCAAAAGGATGAAACAAAAGCTGTTTTGTGATGTCCTTTCTTTGAATTCTGTTAGTAAGATGGCTCTGAGAAGAGAACCCAAACTGTGGTGTTCTTCAGGTATAGCTTTGTCTACTCTTCGATAGCAAAGTGGCTGTTGAGCTTAAAACCTGGTTTTGCAGATAACAGTATTTTCAGAAATGCCCCTCACTTAGAGAACCAGAACTAGCCCTCTCTGCCCTGTAGCACCAAATCTGCTGGTACCCAGACTTGAACACATGATCAAGTTGTTGGACAGGAGGTGAGCTGTGGTGCTTGCCATTCAGGTATTTGTGTCCAGTGGCAATTAAAAGTAACTTCCCTTAGTTTGATTGGTTCTCAAATACAGATTTTGTATCAGACACTGTGACAGCCAAGGAGCCTGCAGCCATGTAAGCATCACAGTTAGCAGATGCAAGATGAATTTGTGTGCTGCAGTTTGTGACCAGGATGTGAACTGAGTGTCATAGTTCTTCTAAGACTTTGGAAATACTAAGATTCTGTCAATATGTGAGACACCATATATGTTCTTAAGCATTTGTAATTCTTAAATAAGTTTCTGCATTTCCATTTTGCACCCTGAATGTAAAATTAGCCCCAAAGTGCTTTTTTTTCCCCTTGTTGCTCACCTGTGTAATGTTCTCCTGCAGACTCTGTTTCTTTTTTTAACTTAAGTTTTGTTTTGTTTTATTGTGAATGTGTAGGGGTTTCATGTGGAGGTTTTTATGTTTTGGGTTTTTTTCTGGAGTCAGTGAATCAGGAATATCTTTCACATCCGCCCCTGTGAGCTTACCAAAGGCAGATGAACAAAGATCTCTTGTTGTACGCAGCTTTCTCAACAACTCAGGGCACTGTTAATATTGCCCTGTCAAATCAGTTTATTTCAGAAAGAGAAGCAGCACCTGTCAGGGGAGTACAGTGTCTGATAAGCGAGGGTGCTTCGGGGGAGCTGGCCAAGCTTCAGACGCCAAGCTTCATTGCCTGCCCCATCACCTGAAAACTTCTCGTTTTCTACGCTCTGCACTAACATGTTACACTGGATACAGTCCTGCTCCAAGCAGGCATTTCATGAGGGCTGGGGAATTCACCACAGAACAGCCTGTTACATTTTAGTTATCCATGTCTGAGGTACATGTCGATCTGAGTTGAAAAATATATTTTAAAGTTCACCTTAGGTTATAGTATCTGGTGTGCACCAACTTTCTTTTCAATAAAATCACTTCTCAGGGAGTCTGAACTGCCTTTGGTCTGACTCTACACATTGCCTCTCTAAAATACTCCATCCATTATCTTTCCTGCTTGCTTGGGTTCCTCTGCATGCTCTTGCTTGCGTGTGTCTTCAGAGGAAGGTGAGAATTTTTCTTTGAAAAAAGAGTACTTTGCAGCATGATTAAACTTGAAATAATAGGAAAATTTTCTCTGGACAGTTGCTGATACGTAGTTTCCTTGAGACTTAGAATCAGGATTCTGTTGTGTTACAGGAAGCATTGAGGGAGTGGGAACAGTTCAATAATGAATGAAACATTAGTCTCGGTTCATCAGGTGTGCTTGTTCCTGTTGCCATGAGGGCTCACACTGAGACTGGGCTTCCTTGGGTCATCCCAACTCTGTCTTCTGGAGGTGAGAGCATCCTAGAGACAAACAACATTACACTGATGAATTCCTCTGATTCTACTTTAGAACTGTGAAAAGCCTGTGTGGCATTGCATTGTCAGTCAGGGTGGCTGTCATTGGCAAAAATGCTTTTAACTTATCCAGTTGAAGTAAAATACTCCATGGTATCAGGATCTCCAAGAAACCTAGGTGAGGCTATGCTTTTGAGGGGCCTTTCCAGCCTTTTTTTTTTCCCCCTAAGTTTGTTTGTTTGGGGTGGTTTGTTTTGTTTTGTGGTGTTTTGTTGTTGCTGGGTTTTTTCCTGCCCTGTTGTGGTTGGCTGCTGTTGGAATTTGTTTTCAGTGTGGCAGGCAAGGAGGCCCCTGTAGCAATGACTTCCCAAAGCAGCAGAAGGGAACCTGCTGTTGTATGGTGTGGCTCATGACTTGGGCTTGTCTGATCAGTAGGGTTTGGTTTGAAAATCTGCCAGTGGATTACAGAGCTTGTGGCATTTGCTGCTTAGTGCTGACAGATAATCCCTGTGTTTAAGAGAATGCTTTTCTTTAGGTTAATATATCTGAGAATATAAAAAGAAAAGAAAAAAACACCCCAACAAAATGTCTAAGTCTAAGCCAAACCTATTATAAAATACTTGCCTCAGAAAGAAAATACTCACCCCTCCCTGATCAAAAATGCCTGTTCTCAGTCCATTCACTTCAAGATTGCTCTGAAACAAAGTAACTCTGGCTTTGGTCCAGAATCAATCTATGAATGTGCCAAAAATGTGATAAATGCTAATCAAATGTAATGTAATGAATCAGCTGTGACATTTTATTATGGAAATTAAACATCATGCAAAACCTTGCCTAAGGAAAATAAATTGTCAGGGAAAATACTAATTTTCATGTGATAATTAAGTTTTCTTTTCCTTTCATTTCCATGTCTAAAAACGTTTCAGTTTCACTTTTTATAACAGGCATTTGGTATGAAAGCCATTTCAAGCAGGATTTAATTTATGGAATTGAAAAGAATCGCCTCTCCCACTTAATTGCAGGAAAACAGAACTGATGTAGGGAATGGTGATGCTGATTTGAGGGTCAGAAAGATCTAAAAGATTGAAAAATCAACTTGCACTTTACCACAACCCTTTAGGGAGTTATGCTGCTGTCCAGTGATATTATGCCTGTTTTCCTTGACAGTTCAGGAAGAATCTTGAGTGTAGGCATATCATACCTGTAATGAAATGCTCCTACAACTTATCCTCTCGCTTGGAGCCTCAGTGGATGGTGGGCTTGTTTTAGGGACATAGTCCTAAGGGTGAAATATTAACAATGAAACTCTATTTTTGCTGAGGGGACCTGGCGGATTTGCCTTTAAGGTCTTTAGTTTGTGGGTCTGTACTGAATCAAAAGGGATCTTTCTGGCAGACTGTGTCTGGTGTGATGTGCTCACAAATACATGGCAAACCACTTTGTAAACTGCCCAAGCTCTGTCCTGTGAGCAACAAATGTCTCTTGCATTTTCCCCTTTCATAATTATCCTTCCCAATTTCCATCACATCTGCATTCCCAGCCAGCCATGATCATTGTTATGTTTAGTTGTTGTTTGGTTACATTTGTTTTGGTGCAGCATTTTTCACCACTTTGTAAGTGACAATAAGATCCCTTCTTGGGTGTCATTTTGCCAGCCCAGGCAGGCTGAGTTCCTTGCATTGACACCAGTAAGACAGCATCTCCCTTTGTGCAATTTTTCTGTGTCTGTTTGGTTTGAATTTGCCATTCCTGAAAATGAGTGGCTCCTACTTTGCACAGTATGTCAGAAATGGTCTAATTCTAAGTATGATCTTAAAGAGAAGCCACTCTCCATCATTTACCAACAGTCTTGGCTCACTGGCAAGGTTCCAGATGACTGAAAGCTGGCCATTGTGACACCCATTCATAAAAAGGGTGCAATGGAGGATCCTTGTAATTATAGATCAGTCAGCCTGATCTCAGTACCTGGCAAGATAATG
>VZSR01001854.1:2940156-3043654 GCA_013398615.1 Brachypodius melanocephalos | reverse complement strand
GTCCTGCACTTTGGCCACAATAAGCTCCTGCAATTTTACAGACTGAGGACGGTGTGGCTGGACAGTGTCCAGGCAGAAAGGGACCTGGAGGTTCTGGTGACAGCGGCTGAACATGAGCCAGCAATGTGCCCTGGTGGCCAAGAAGGCCAATGGCATCCTGGCCTGTATCAGGAATGGTGTGGCCAGCAGGAGCAGGGAGGTCATTCTTCCCCTGTACTTGGCACTGGTGAGGCCACACCTTGATTGCTGTGTCCAGTTCTGGCCCCTCAGTTCAGGAAGGACATTGAGACACTTGAGCATGTCCAGAGGAGGCAACGAGGCTGGAGAGGGGCTTGGGACACAAACCTTGTAAGGAACGGCTGAGGGAGCTGGGGGTGTTTAGCCTGGAGAAAAGGAGACTCAGAGGTGACCTTATCCCTCTCTAGAACTTCCTGAAAGGTGATTGTAGTCAGCTGGGGGTTGGTCTCTTTCTCCAGGCAACAAGGGACAAAACAAGAGGACACAGTCTCAAGCTGTGCCAAGGGAGATATAGGTTGGATATTAGGAAAAGGTTTTTCATGGAAAGAATGATAAGGTACTGGAATGGTCTGCCCACGGAAGTGGTGGAGTCACCATCCCTTGATGTTTTTAAAAAAAGAATGGATGTGGCACTTGGTGCCATGATCTAGTTGAGGTGTTAGAGCATGGGTTGGACTTGATGATCTTGAAGGTCTCTTTCAACCTAGGAATTCTGTGATTCTGAGTAGTATCGAAGAGATGATCCTTATTCTGTCTGAGCACTTCTGTTTGGATTATCTTTATTTTTACATCCTGAAGTAATGCCTGTTTTGTGGTTGTATCACAACCACTTGTGGTCAGCTGTTACAGAATTTCCTCCTTACTTCCAATTGGTAAAACTCATAGCTGCATGCAGAAGTTTTTATCAGTCTCCAAGCACGTGACCCACCACTCCGTTTTCACTGAATTTTTTCTGTAGCTGTTACTCATCAAACCTGTGCGATCTTTTCCATAGGTTAGTCCAGTCGCCCTGCCTTGACAGGGTTTCTCAACTTGGAGCTGTCATCCAACAGATTTCATCAGTGCAGCTTTACCTTTTGTGTAAGTGCTGCTCATTAAAATACTAGGTCTGATTAGTGTCACAGTTTGTCCTTGACATGACAGTCCCCAGTAACCTCTGTTCCAGCTTGACTTTATTCCTTGGCACTACTAATAACACAGGTGTTTTGAGGGGATTTCTTGGGAATATTGTAGAGTACTTAATATTTTATCACTTTCAAATTGCAGTAGACAAAAGCCCTACTGTATTTAGGATGATGTACTTAGTTTTAATAATAATGTTTCATTATAAAGTAAATGGATAGTAAAGGTATTCAGTGCAAGAGTGTATCTGAAATTGGCTTTCAAATAGTCCTGCTAGTAAAATTAAACACTTGCACTACACCTGTGATACTGAATAACATGAGCAATGTCCTGACAGCCCAACAAAGTTATGTTCCACTAACAGGAATGTTATGTTCCACTAGGCAGATGTGTTAAGGATCTCCTGAATTTGGCTGGCATAAGCAGGGCTAAGAACAGGTGTGGCATGTAATTTTGGAAAAAGCTGAGTACACTTCTGTATCACCACAAACTAGCACTGGCATCCACATTAGTTAAGGATGAGTTTTCATACCACAAGACCTTGAGCTAATGGTTCTTTCCTTAACCTTTCCCATCCTCCAGCTGCAGATGTGGACTATTATTTTTGACACAACATGGTTGATATATTCTGTTTTATTGTTATCTCATTTTGGTGTCTTGACCTGCCTGATTCAACTGAAGTCTCAAAACCAAAACACTATCACAGAATTTAATCCCTCAGGTCAGATCCTCCTGTGCAAGTTCTCTTTAGATTTTCAGTCATGAGGACTCACATCTCATAGGAATGTGTTTTGCTTAGTTGAGATATTTGTAAAACTCGTGGACTTGAATTCTTTCATCCTTCAAACATCTGATCTTGCTATTCTCTGATTCCCTTAAGCATAAAGAGAAGATTCCATTCCTCATGCATTGGTTCTTCCATCTTCCTTGTCCTTAGCAGGACATCACAATTGCTCATGGTCTGGTAACGCACTTGTGCTGTGCACATTGGCTTCTCTGGAAATTTTAGTTGCCACTCTGGTGAGATAAACAGTGAATGTGAACAGAGGGAGGGCATCCAAGCTCTCCAACTAGTTTGTGAATTATTGGAATAGAGGGGAAGGAAAAGAGGAACAGAGAAAGCCATCTACTGAGGATTGCAGAACAGCCTACCAGCAGTTCTACTGGAGCTCTGGTTTCTTTACCTTATCCAGGAGACATATAACATTTCATGATAGTTTGCTAGTGCCTGATTATATAAGCACCAGAAAGTTCTATGCCGTTTATAAAATGAGACTTTACATTGTAGTATTACATTTTGTATCATTTTTGAACATGACATTTTTGGCACTGAAGAGGAAAATACGTTGAAAATGGATCCTTGCTACATTCTTCTTTGTTGTGTTACTTTTCTGTTTCACTGTGAGCCCTCTGTTTCATGCTTGATACAGTTATTTGGGAAGTTGTTTTCTGAAATTCTTCAGCTCAGAGGAAAGGCATTTGGAGGCTTGGTGTGGCAGTCTAGCTTGATAAAGTACTTTTGGCCTTCTGTCACACAGATAGAATGCAGAGAGCCTTTCCCAAAAAACCTAATGGTGTAGACCATCATCTCTTTAAGACTGAATAATTTATGTTGATAATGCTATTCTTCTGCACTGTAAAGAATCAGTACTTTTAGACAAAGCGGCTGCGTGTCCCTGGAAGTTCTTTGGATTTAGGTCTGTCAGCAAAGTATGACTGCATAGTGAGTGAGTGATTGCTGGTTGCATTTGGAGTGCTTAAATACAACTTTGTTTTATTAAAACAGGTGATCTGTCACAGCTTGTCCACTATACCTTCACAAAGTCAGTGTTTTGACATTATCCAGACTGGCATCTGTAAATATCTGGTAAGTACCATTTTGTCTTCTATGTTAAAATTTCCTTGTGATAAAGTTGCTAGCAGTCTCATTAATCCTCAAATCCACTTATCCTATGTAATCCATGTATAATTTCAGCATTTGCAAAAGCTTTAAACAAGATTTGAGAGAGTTTAAAAAATACTTAAAAACCTGTTGGTATCTAAACTTATATGGGTAATTTTGCTCAGATTTGTGAGTACTTCAGCTTGTCTTCAAAGCAGTTTATCCATAAATGAAACATTTGGTTTGGTTTGCTTTGCTTTTCAAAAGAGCAACCAGCAGCTGTAGATGAGGTTTTTTACCTCATCTATGTATATAAGTATCTAAAGTATGCCAAGAAGATGGAGCCAGGTTCTTTGTGGTGCCGAGCAATAGGACAAGAGGCAACAGGCAGAAACTGATGCTCAGGAAGCTCCACTTGAATGTGAGGAAGAACTTTACTGTGTGGGTGACTGTGCCCTGGAACAGATTGCCCATAGGTGATGTGGAGTCTCCCTCACTGGAGATGCTCAAGAACTATTTGGACACAGTCTTGTGCCATGTATTTTGGGATGACCCTGCTTGAGCAGGGAGGTTGGACCACATGACCCCACTGCAGTCCCTTCCAACCTGACCCATTCTGTGGGTTTTACAGCCTGTCTTCTAATCCTGAATGTGCCTGAGCTGAGGATAAGGATGGCAAAGCCAGAGCTGGGTAACAGAATGGTCAGGGACAGAATCTGCAGTTCCCTATGATGCTGCCTGATGAGAAGACAGGGTCTGCCCCCTGCCCTCCTGTCAGGGTAGTTCTGTGATCCAACCAGTGTCTGTCATTCACTGCATGGAGCCATACTGGGAAGTTACTAGCCCAGAGCTTCCATAGGGAGTAGCTTACCTGTAACCATAGTCTGGATTTTTAGGGTGGATGTTGATTTGAATCAACTTTTAAAAAGGCTTATGTGTCCTACTGCCCTGTCCCTTTGAGACCAAAGCATTAAGTGGGTTTTTATGGTTGGCAGGGCTGCAGCCCAAGGTCTCCAACTGGCTGCTGACAGCTCTCAGGGAGTAAAGGCACCATGGAGGCAACATCCTATACAGGAACTTATCTGAGCAGCCTCATCTACTGGCCTTGTATAAATTGAAATGTCTCTGTTCCTGTCATCTTTCAGACTGGCTGACCAGCACATTCCAGCAGTAGTGTTGGCTCAGTTGGTCTTCGGGATGGTTCTTTATATACGTCTAGATCGATGCCACTATTTCTTACTTATGGTTGATCAGGAAGAATTTTATTTAATTGTTTGGTGCCTCAGTGTCCTGTAGTATTCAGCAGGGTTGTGGTGACAGCTGCAGTCCCACTTTCTGTCAGGCAGGACCATCATCATCCTCCTCCTGACTTGCACAGGGTCAGCCTGGGACAGCGATCCATGCTCATGGCCTAGAAATACACACAAGTGTCTTAGGCTGGAAGGATTTAAAAGTTTCAGCTTGTAGTTGTTCTGTATCTCTTACCTCTCACAAGTAAAGGTATGAATGAAATACATTTCACATTTCTGTAGCTTGTACTTTATTGATCTTTTTTCTAAATATTTCTAAAAGAATCAGCTGACCTTGTTAAGTGAACTGACTCCCTCTGTCAGCTTAAAACAGTGTACTTGCAGGTGAGCAAATTAGACTACTCTCAAACTTCTTAAATAGTTTTTTAAAGGTAATTGGTGCCACACGAGCAGTGCATGATTTTTTAATGGCTTTACAAGACAAAAACCTAGGGTACTTACTCCATAGTACTTCAAAATTTAAACTGCTTTCTAATTCACTACCTCTACAAAAACCAAGAATTTTTTCTAAATTATTTATCATGCCTATAAAATCCTTACTCAAGATGATGTTCTCTCTTTAACAAAAGCAGAGCATCACCCCACTTTGGGATCACCATATATTTCATTAGCTTTGATTTACCTCGGTTCATAAAGCTATTTGGGCTTAAAGGAGACTCACCCTGGTGACAATCCAGTAGAAGCTTTCCTTTCTGCAGCATAAATCAGAGTTTCCTTCTACCTCAGTGACTGCTCACTGCCATTTCAAGGCTCGGAAGGCCTTCCCAGTCCCATGATATATGCTTAAAAGGAAAGACCTGTTCTGCCCAGAAGATTGTTTGTGCCTGCACTGTCATTCAGAGCAAGGCTCAAAGTAGTGCTGTGTTTTTCAAATATGTTTGAGATGAATGTTTGTTTAGAAGGGATGGAATGAAGATGTCAATTTAACCTTCTGTTGGTATGAGTGGCAGTTGATTGGGAAAGCAGGGATTTGAAAAAATGCTGTGGTCTGTAGAGTTTGAACAAAGTAATACATGTCACCATAGGAAAGCTCTAAGTTTGCTTGCATCCCTGCAAAAAACCTTTTGTATAAAGTGATAAACTTGGGTTGTTGTTTTTTTTTTTTGTCTCATTTTAATACAGGTTGGATTGGTTGTAATACCTGATAGCACAGCTGGGTCTGTTCTATGTGCCATAAATAAGCTCTTGGATCAAGCCTGCATCATAAGTGAAAACCTGCACAGGTTCTTGGCGTCTTGTTGTTACAGTCTTCTGTACTTTCTGTTAACTATAGACAGAGAGGATGCAGAACACTTACAGAAAAGGTAAAGCTGCTGCTCTTACCGTCTTGTCTCTGTCGTTGTAGCCACAAGTATTTAGAGATGTGAAATGAAAGGATACTCCCCTTGCCCCAGAGGTTTTTTTTTCCTGTCTTTCTTTTGCTTACTTCAAATCAGTACTTAGATCTAAGAAAAACACCTGCAAAGTTAGCAGGAATTTCTTAAAACAGTAACTGAAAAAGGTTTAATTTTGAACTGTTCTGCTTAGATGTCAAAACCATCCTGATATTGTAAAGTTGGATATTTATACCTTAATATTTAACCTCAGCTTCATTAGATACATTGAAAAGCATCGTGCAAATTATTTGGCTTTATGAGTATGTACTCTTAACTGATCTGATGTTTCAATTTTAAAACATCTCAGGCATGATTACATACACTGCAAAGCCATTTGATTTAAAAAACTCAAAAGCTACAGATAACAAAATAAATTCATTTGAAACACAGAAATGTCTTTAAACAGGTCAAACTTTTCCATATACAAAAAAGTTGTTAAAAGCTTCCTGAAAATTCAAAGCTCAAGTCTTCCTTCTCTTACTGTATTTAATGACTTGCATATCACAAGTAGCTGAGCCCATTATTTAATTTCTTATGAATCTTAAATGACGATTCAGGTGTACCTGAAAAGCGACTGAATTAAAAACCTCTTTGCAGCTGCATGAAGCAGAGATTGCACTGCGTGAGAGAGGAAGCAACATTTGTAGCTTCCAGGGCAGGGCCTTAATTTTTTCCAGTGGTGTACAAAATTTTTGAATGTTTTCAAGTTTGGCATTTTCTGGTACAGATTTTCTGCTTTGCCGCTAATTATGGTATGACTGAATCCACAGGAGCAGGATTCCTTGTACAGCCATGCAGCCAGTTCACAGAAGCATCCTTGAAATGTGTGTCCTCAATCATTTCAATTTTGATTATCTTTTCCTCTCAGGGATATGCTGTGGAGATCATGCATTTCTGCATTAGCACTCCTGCCACGGTTACTGAGGCTGATGCTGCAAAGCCTGCAAGTGAGCAGGATCTGTCGGGAAGAGCTGCCTGTTGTTGCTCAGTTGCTTCGCTTACTAATGCAGCACGGGCAGCTCAGGAGCCATATGATCACAAATGAGTTTCTGGTGCAACAGATCATCAAGGACATCATGGTATGAAACTTCTTCTTGTTTCCCAGAGACCACATGTATGTCGTGTTTATTTTTAAAAATCATTGCAAAAGATCAAAAATAGCCATTTTCAAACACTGGTGGTGAAAGCAGATGTAAGACATTATGGTGAGGTTCTTTAACTTGCAGATGTTGAAAATGCCACAACCAATTCTTGTGCTGTTCCACCGTGGATGGGTTGTATTTGTTGTTGTTTGGTTTTTAAAGCCACCTACATAATCCTGAGAAGAGGGAATTCCTGGGCTGAGGTGGGGTGGTCTGTTGGTAACAATTCTCCCTAGACTTGTTTGGGGAGCTCCCCTGCATTGGTAGCACCACGCTCATTTGCATTTTAATTGCCTA
Organism: Brachypodius melanocephalos; assembly: GCA_013398615.1. Lineage (NCBI taxonomy): Eukaryota > Metazoa > Chordata > Aves > Passeriformes > Pycnonotidae > Brachypodius > Brachypodius melanocephalos. The sequence goes on along the minus strand of VZSR01001854.1, from coordinate 3,036,507 downwards.
TAAATTGCCGAATTGCAAAGTAAGTGAGCCACTCTAATTAAGAGTAAGGAAAGCACATCTGCTGTTAACTCACACACGTGGTAATGTAATGACTTAGTGTACCCAGCTGTAACACTTTATTATTTGACTTTAACAGACACAGTGTTGAAATGTATAAAAGAGAGGAGCAATGTCACTGTGTGCAGGGGGACAGGGCTGTCTTGTACCTTTAACAGTGCACCTGATTACCTGTAAAAACAAAGCCAAGTTTTGCAACTTTGCTGTTGGGAAAATTGAGTTTTACCTTTTATCTTCTTTCTAGACACTGAAGAGCGGTGAAGTTCAGGAGCAGTGGCTCACAGACCTCCATTACTGTTTCAACATCTACCTTGCCTCTCATCCCCAGACACCTGGCCCTATAAACTCAGTATATTGAAGGGGTCAAACTGCATTTATTGTAAAGCATTTACTTCTATTTAGTTTTGAATGGAAGATGTTGGAACAAAGCTTGTCAATTTTTTTGTAAGTGAAACAATAAAAATTTTACAGAGAACTGCAAATCCTCTGTTGCCTTTTTTTTTTTTTTGAGCAAGTAGATAGTACTGGAAGGTGTTTTAGTAAAATGTGGTGACCACAGTGAGGGGTGTTAAAGTCCAGTTGTTGATGCTGCAGAGCTTGCAGAGAAGCAGACTTAAATTGACTCTGCTCATCTATTATTGTGAAGCATCACATTATTTAAAAAATACATTTGTATAGTATCAAGTAGGAAAAAAAATTAGAAAACAGTATGCTTTAGAGTAACATTTTTTTATTTTTGCTGAGTTCATATTTTTAAATACTTTGTGCAAGGTAAATACTGTACACTGTGGCAGCTCCAAAGCTATTAAAAGAACTATTTTTTTTTTCTAGAGTAGGGCTCATCTTTTCTTGCTTCTCTCTTTAATGCACATAGAAAAAGAGTTATTAAAAAAGTTGGTGATAATATCAAAGGGTAGAAAACACAGCCCTAACAGTTTCCATAGGTTGTGAAAGCAATTTCTTTAGTGAGTGTTTTTTGTCAATATGTCTACATTTCCTTCCAAATCCATAGTTAGCTAAGGAACAATTGTTTCTTTAGTAGAAAAGTGGAGCATGAAGGCTGTTCTTCCATTCCTGCTTTAAAATTTAAAATTTTTTCCTGGATTTTAAAATTAATTTAATGAACTTGAGGTAAAATTGAACATTGGTCTCTCAGAACTGTAGTATCTTTAGTACAGTTTCCCTCTTCTTTGAAACTCTGTCTGATGAACACATTCAAAATTCCTACTTTTTGCAATGGAAAGCTTTACTTGCCCCTACAACATTATTGCAATACAGGGCTTAGTGCTTCATTTCTGTCTTCAAATGGAATTCAGATTTCATCCTATGTTGGTAAAGAAATAACAGTTGCATGTGAAAACCAGTTTTGCATTTAAAAACCAGTTTGTACACAAAATGAGTCCAGCTCCTTAGAAGTCTGTTTGGCATGTAATGCTGTGATAATACAAAACTGAAAATGTTCAAGTTTAATATGTCATAGATGGCTTATACATTATGAAAGATACCAGCTGTACTGGAATGGATTTTAAATTCCAAACATTGTTTTGCTTAATGCTTGAGTCTTGTATTTTTTGGTTTTGCAGCAGTGGTTGGTCTCATGTTGTATGAAAATTGCCTTGATTTTCCCATGTTCTCCAGCAGATTAACACTCTGTAGGTTGTTCACTGTAAAAGAACAAAATAGTTTTGATGAGTAACTCAGTGGGTGAAAAGCAGCTTCATCTACACTGTGTTCTAGATTTCATCAGCAGTGAATCCGCTGGGAGCAGAACATGCCTTTTTTCCTGGCATCTCACTGCTGATTGTCTCTCAGTAGAGTTTGGTTTCTGCAGCAGTGGGTACAGCTTGTGTGGAACATTGCTGATGCTGCTGCTGCCTGTGGGACCTCAGCAGCCTCTCATGGGGGTACTGAGGTTCACCCCCATAAATGAATGTAGGGCTCCAGAGTAACACTATACTCATGGCTGAATTTGCTGAAGCGCAGAAGGAGATTGTGTTGAGCAACCTTTAGCAACGTGAGATAGGCAGTGGGCTCTTGCTAGAAAGTCAAGGAAACTAGTCCAGGGGCTAAAGCAAGTCCTCTGAATTGCTCATGCAATGGGGTTTTTTTAATTTCCTGTAATGTGCTACAAATAATATGCATGTTTTCCTTTCCCAGGTTTGTAAAGATTAGCTGCAAACATTTCAATGCTTTATCCCATTCTAGCCAGGGTCATCCTAAGTGCAAATACAAATGTTTCATTGGGGGTGTGAACTCAGCACATCTTAAGGACGTCTTTCTAATGCCAAGAGTTGCAAAACTTGCTCCTTTGCAACTCTGAACACACTTTAATGTCCACAGTGAAACAACCATCAGGCTGTCTGGTTCTGCTGCAGAGCACCTCTTACATGCCACTTGCTGAATTCACAAAAGAAATCTATTTAGTTTTAAAAAAGCCAAACAAACCAGAAAAAGAACAAATTTCAAGTTCTGAAATGTTTTAATGGTAACAATCTTAAAGGGCCTGTCTGCCAGAATACTCCAAAGCCCTTACCCCATGCCTCTATATCCCATTCTCTTTCTACCTGTCACCTGCCTTACTGAACATTTCCTTTGAACACCCTCTGCCTATCCCCCCTTCCAAGTGTTTGACTGAGTTGGGTGTCAATCCCCGTTACAGAGTTGTCACCGCATGCTTCTTCCACGAGCTCTATCAACATTAAAACCTGGGCTGACAGTCAGCCTTCACCTTCCCAGATGTACCTTCTGCAAGGGAAGAATGAAACTGAACAGTCCATTCTGACCTACTCCAGGCACCTACGTCAGAAACGGAGTATCTGGCATTAGCCACTGACAGCTCTGAACTTTTCCAACAAACGTAATGTTGTCATGCACAAAGGCAGGCAGATGAAAAACATGTTATTGTCTTTTAAGTAAGGGCTAAAGTTCCCTGAGCTCCTATTAGGTGAATAAAAGTAGGTAGTGTTCTAAAGGAACTGGGCAGAGTTCCTATCACTAACCTATTCGTCACCAAGTTATGAAAGCAAAGGCCACTCCAGCCTCAAGAGAAAGCCTTTTTATGTCACAAGACAGGGAGATCCGTTGTCCTGAAAAGTTAAATGAAAAAAGCTAAAAGCTCTTTTAAAATTTAGATTCGTATCTGCATGAAGAGGTGGCAATCAAACACCTGTCTGGTCATGCCTCTTAATTAAAACAGTTCTCAGTGAAATAAAAAGGCCTCTGTCTCTTAGAGAGGCAGAAATGCACCTACACTTCTAACAAATTCAAGGATAGGTCCACTGTCAGATTTCCTTCTGACTTCAGAGTTGTGTTAAACTACTTGGAAAATGTATTTCACTTCCTTTGCAAATTACCTGAACTCCTGACTCCTTGAAGCAGTTGCTGTGTTCCCACCTAGCTGTGTCCTGTCTGACTGAGTGTAGCCCAGCCAGGAACACCAAATGCCCAGAGGGGCACTAAACCTTCATGGGGTGAAGCATCAACCTTACCACAGCTCCCAACCCCAAGTAAGTCCTTAATACACTTTAAAAAGTCTGACAAAGGGCTTTTAGTAAAGAAGTTTTTAATCTAAATTACTCAAGGGTGGAAGTGCAATGCTCAATTAAACCCAAAAGTGGTAAAAGAAGGAGTGTGCAATCACAACAGTTTGGCAGTAGTTACACATTTTGATAAGAGAGCCCAGTCCTTAAGCAGATTATTTTCTTATCCAAGAAGAAACAAATCTTGGGTATATAAACATCAAAATATTCTTAAAATGGACATGTCCTACCTGAGACCAGCTGCACATCAGAAAGTTTCAGCTTAGAAGGAGGTCTTGTTGACTGACACACTTTGCCTTCCTGAGAACGTCCTTTAAAAAACAATGTGAACAGCTCTGTGTTTATCACATAAACGTGGTTCTGTAGAGCTACTATTTCAGTAAACTATTTCAGTAAGCTTCAGTATTATTTTATTCTAAAAATTACTCTCATTTTGTATGGAAAAACATGTGAGACACTCCATATGACAGAAAATCATGACAGCCGCAACTGAAGTTTAACTAATGTTAAAACGCATTTTGCAGTTGCTGTACAAAAAAAAAGGAAAATAAATTTATTAGCTTTGTTTATTTTATCCTTTTGGTTCTCAAAACTACAGAGCCATGACAGAAGTGACTTACCACCTGTAAAGTTAAAATACAGTAACTATTTATCCTTAATCTATCAGTGATCCACACTGTAAAGGAACTCAAAGTCTAGAAGCAATACTTCTCCTCTACCTTTTCAGGAAGATGCATTCCTTTGCACATGCACATTCAGACACAGTGCAAAGCAGTGCAGAATTATAAAAGACAATCTTTCTCTTATCATTATACAGAAAGTTATCAAAATTGAATATATTCTTCAAATGAAAATACTTTTGAAACAGTAACAAATAAAAGTTTAAAACAGTGCTTTTAAAACGATCCAGATAGCCACTCTGCATGGATAAAGCCAGCTATTCCCAGATTAACTGCTCTATTCCACATTGATATATAGTGAGCAGCTCTGGCAATGGGGTTATCTGATTGCTCAAGATCTGTGCTGAAACAATGCTGTGTGGGGATTCAAACTGCTGTGTGGGGATTTAGCAGCAGCCATTTAAAATCACCAAGTTGTTTGGGTTTTTTAACCTGAAACAGAAATACGATTGCCCAGAACACCTGAGATTCAGGCTAATTTTTATAAATATTTGAAATCCTTAACAATTAGGTAAGAAGTGCATAGACAAATACACTCTGTTATAAAAAAGAAAAGCATAGTTATTCAAAATAAATTATAGTGAAAAGAAAATTACCATATATCTGCTTTAGGATGGACTGCTTGCTGTTTTTTATGGCTGAGCTGGTTTTGTTTAAGGATTTCAGATTTTTACATGAAGGAACTGATTTCAGAGGGCTATGGTTCAGCTGTTTCTTCCAAGCAACCTGAATGAAGAAGGCAGCTGCCTCTTGTCTCCATTTGTCTTCATCTTCCTTGCACTGCCGCTTAGCACTAAGGAGCTGAAACAACTCCTGTCTTAGCTGGTAACTAGAGAGGAGAAAAGAGAAGAGCACTTGTTTTAGGTGACCTGTTTTTACTTCCGTGCTTTCCACGCATCAGTTCACATGGTGGATTACATGAGTAACTGGGAAAACAGAACTCCCACTGATGTGCTAAGTCACTTGGATGAGAAATGTTTGTTCAGAAGAAAAAGGAGTTGGGGTCAATTTTGGATGCACCCATTATTTCACACAGTTACTAAAGAATTGGCATTACAGGTATCAAAAATTACAGTGCTTCAGCATCAACTGCTTTATAAATAGAAAATCATCAGAAGACAAAACTATAAATATTTATGGTAACAGCATAATCAGTACTGCTTCCTCATTTTCACTATATTCACAGCTTAATAACACCAAACTTTCTCGTGTGCCTTGGCACTTCATGTCCTCAGTCAATCAGTGCAAGAGACAAACCAAATCTGCCTCCTGTGGGTTCAACTGCACATTTCTGCTGCAGACAACGGAGCTGCTCTCCACCCCTCCTCTGAAGATGCTCCCCTCGCCTCGTTTTCAGCAATCTGTGTTTTCTCCCTTCCCTTCAAAGGCTCCTTGTCTTCTGACCCAAGCGTGTCTCAGCTGCTTTGATCTTACACACAGTCACAGCCCTCTGCGAGTGGCAGCAGCAGATTATCTGTCCCTCACACTCCGGTGGCAAATGGCACCGGCAGCAGGAGTTGTTTGGGGTTTTTTTTCCGCTTGAATCGGACGTGAGTATTCAATCGGATATTGGCGTTTCACACTCTCAAGTCAATTAACTGGCTTAGCAATTAACTCTGAATCCTCCCAGTACAAACCTGTCACAAATGAGCATTGAGTAACACTTGTAAAATATTAATTATAAGTGTTTGGTAACAGGCCAAAACACATTGATCATCCTCTTCCCTGGCATTCAAAAAGGCTTCTACTGGATGCCCGAGTAAAGCGAAGGAGGAAGGAGAGAGAAGGAGGTGATTTTTTTCTGTTGCTCCCACTGCAACAAGTTCTAAATTAAAACAAAAGACAACGAGCCAGATACAAGCTGTTTAAATATATGTTCTAAGCCAATGAACTACATAATTCAAACAAAGCAGCAGCCATATACAAAAAAATGAGTACATAAAAGCACAATAGAATGCCAAAGGGGGATGATATGCTCCGTTACAACCTAAATAATTTTAAACTTCCAATAAGCTTACTAAATTACCTCGGTGAGATTTGCTGGGTGAGACAAATGTATTTAATCTTAATTTAGTGAAGCTTCAGTATTCAGGCATGTACTGTTATGCAGCTCATTAAAGTACATAACAAATGCAGGCAGCAACTGCATCTTGTCAGGGCCTGCAAGTTGTGAAGCATGGTATGAATTCAGAACAGGAGTATTACTGAGACACAGAGGGAAAAAATGATCCAGTTTTCTTAAATAACATGCCACTTTCAACTTTTCAACGGGGTAAGAGAGGAAAATACAGTGAAGAGGGAGCAGAGTTGCAGTGACTTGCTAACATAACTTGAGCTAAGGATGGGTTAAGTGAATACTTAACAGCAGAAAAAACAATTGGGGAACTGTTTTATACTGGAGCAGAGAAGAATACTAAGCTACTCTCTTGGAATTCAGTAATTACAGCCAGATGCCTTTGCTGATACATGAAATGACCCATTCACAGTCACTCCACCTTTGGACCCAGCTGTGATTTCGAGTTTGCAGAGAACTTCTGGTAGTTTTTAGCAACAAGAAAACAGCTGTGAGGTTCTGACACTGAGAATATGTAGACAGTTATCTGTAGAGCAAGTGCACGTTGTTTTAATTCAGCTCTCTCCTAACAGATCATTCTGATCCTACTGAGAAAAAAGGAGAATGGGACCAAGTTTGATACAATGTCAATCTGACATGGTGCCTTAAAATATACCTGATGCTTAGTCATCAAAACTACTGCACATAAAAGAAAAGTGGAATAACCAAGTGCAGAACAACAAAGCTGGCAAGTGGTATTCTCACTCTTATTACAGAAGCTCCAATCTTAAAAACCACTGCTGGCCAAAGTATGCACACAGAAATAATATATTTTTAAAAATACAGCTTAACTCCAGCAGGAGAACAACAGTGACAGCAAGCAACTTACTCCAGCTTCTGTCGGCTCCCTGTGGGCCCTGGAGCACGGCACAGGCCCCGGTGCCCCCCAGGAGAGAGAACACAGACACAGCATCTGTAAGCCTCAATGAGCAGGATAAGCAATTAACCTTTGGCAAGCCACACACCTTAGAGGACACTTTTGAGGAATACATTTATAAAGTTTGCAGATTTGGGAATTGAAACATTCTCCTGAGAATGGCAAGTTTAATACACTTAAGTAGACCAGTACCACTCTGCTGTTGTGTTTGCCTTCAATAAGTAAATCAAGACTATAAAATTTGAAGAGTGAGACAAATGCATTTAGTTCTAATTTAGAGAAATTCAGAACTCAAGCATGTACTTCTACATGTTTCTAATGCAGAATTACACAATAACATTGTATAATTTTACTGCTGTCTACAGGTACATGCTATTTACTTTGTGCAAGTTTGGAACAAAAGCAAACACAGGACTGTGGAAGAACTGCCAAACTAATGTCTTCTGCAGCCTTGCAGAATTTATGATCATTGTTAGTGTTCTATGAGTTCTTGTAAACAGAACAAGTATATTTATTTTTCACTATGAAGTATTTAAATAAGAAATGTAACTTAAACAATCATTAATTCCCACAATTTCCAAAATGTAAAGTGTTAGTAAGCGCATGTGCTTCTTGGAGAGAAGGCACACCATCCCTGTTTCAGCAGGATTTCTGTGCAGGTAAGTCACCTTAATGCATGGCTTTGGATCCCAGTTCTTATGGGGAAATTTGTACAAGTGCACACAATGTGTACGTTGTTCTTTGTCTTAAAGCCATGGCATGTGCCTGCCCCTCTGTAAGGATTTTAAACTGATGTTGAGTGAAAGCAGCAGAGCCAGCAGCAGCAGCAACATCACCTGCAGATACACTCTCCTAACCTACTCCTTTAGCTTTTGGTATCTAAGTGATTTTAACACATAAGACAAGAACTTGGGATCTACATCAGAAAAGATGGCCAAGGAGCAAGCAACAGAGAGAGCAGAAGTGGTGGAACCCTGGGAGGAAAAGTGGCTGCTTTGCTTCACAGTTCAGAGGAATATGGCATGGAATCACAGAACCACAGAGTGGTTTGAGTTGGAAGGGATTTTTAAAGACCATCTTGTTCACCCTGCCTGCCATGGCCAGGGACATCTTCAACTCAGAGTCCCTCAGAGAAACTGTTAAGCCAGTGAGAGATCTGGAAATAATATTAGTAAACATAAGCAATTTATAGTTTTCTGCATCCAGTAAAATCAAAAGAAGTTTAAATTAAAACAAGAAATGAGAATAATTTACATACTATATATTTCCCTTACATATTCTTCCTACCCATTTTGATAAGAAACTGAATATTAAGGAGCATGTATTTTTAGAATGACTGCATTTCTGAGGCTGAAAGTCACACATTCATTAAAGCAGGATAATGCTGTGGAAAGCATTCTGTACACTCTTCTGTACAGCAGTTGTTCCTGCTTAATCAAGGTATTCAAACTACCTTCAAGTTTTGGCAACGAACACTCAAAGCTCACAAACATTCCGTGGTTTGGTAAATGTTATGCCAGAGCACAATTTCAAGTACATCACTGAACTCTAGGTTTAGGCAAATCCTGATTTGCACTCTGTAAACAAATATCAGTGCTTGAAGTAGAAGTTCAATGATTTCTCTGATTATTAAAAGTCATCATTTACCTTGCACTTTTTATGAACTTAATAATGTAATTCTAGGCAACAGGAACCCACTTCCCCTGGTGTGGAGAAAGGTTATTAACTGCCTCGTTTAGCACTGGCAACATTGTAAGCAAAATAAAGCACATTGCCAACAAGCCTCCTTTCAATTGCATCTAGTGGTATTTCACTCTTCTCTAGCCACTGAAACAACAGTCTTACCTTCTCCAGGTCCTCTGTATGACTGTGGCAGCGTAGTTCTTCTTCCGAAAAAGCTCTTTTCTTTTTCTTTCTTTTTCTATGATCTGCATTCGAATCTCTAAAGGGATTAGTTCAATATTTGTACTTTGCCATGGTACAGAACATAATTGATCATCTGCATTCCTGGATCCAATCATGCCTGTTTTTTCCAAGTTCAAACTGTCACCAGAAGCAGAACATGCTGTTGGGTTTCTTGGCACAGTTCTGGTAGGTTCTGCCTCAGCAGACAATAATGAAGAGGCCTTTTTTGCTATTTCATTGTTTCCCACTTTGACAGTTTGTTCTACAGCATGCAGGCTGTCATTTCTGGTGCTTACAAATATTGTTTTGGCACTTCCTGGTCTACTAGAACCAGCTGGTGAACACCTCTTACCATTTACCTCTTTATTTCTGGCTTTCTGCTGGTGCCTTTTGCCTTTGGAAGAAGCTTCACCCAGCTTTGAGTTCCGCGCCGTCCCACCGGTACAACCGGCATCGCAGAAGAACACAGCCCTTCCCTCACCGTGGTCCCTCCTGCCAGAGGGAGGCTGACTTGGATCGCTCAGCTTCTCCCCAGCACTGGCAGTCCTACAGGCAGAGGCAGAAAGCCTCCTGCTCCTCCGAGCACAGGCACCCGTTGTGTCGACAGCGTGTTCCTCGTGCTTTTCTCCGTCCACTTCTGCAGCAGCTGCAACCCGATGTTTCACTTCAACTTTTGTTCCCTCGTTTGCTTTGCCACAATGGAAATGGACACAACTTGGCTTCCCTTTGATGTGTTTCCTCAATGAATCTTTAGACAGAGAAATTTTAGACAGAGAAATGGAAAACAAATTCAGTCTCTGACCCAGCAAAACATAGTTTATGTCTGTGATGTTTTTGCTTTGGGGCACACTAGGATTCACTTAAATGAAGGAAGAATCAGAAGAGGACATGATTGCTGATCACAGTAGAGTCCCAAACACCTTCATCTTCTTAATGTTTTACAAATGGTTTTCTTTCTATCGTTACATTTGAGTTAGATGCCTAAAAACTCCTGCTCTACCCATGCTGTATCCTGGCACAGAATAGCCCACTGATCCAGGAAACCAAAGCACTTGGCTTCTCAATACTTCCTTTGACATCCTGAATGAAATTGTGAAGTCCTTCCTATTTCTCCCTTGCTGCTGTGTGATCACTGCTTCTAAATACTCTGCTGAGGGTGACTCAGAAGCCAGACTGGAGTGCAAAACTGAAAATTCCCCATCTTCCATTCACCTTCCATTCTGCTTGGAAATCAACAGGAGAATGAAAAAATAGAGCAGAGAGGATGAAATGTAACAGACAGGATGTTACAGGGTATGTAGGAGAGGAAAAAGAAAGATCTCTGATATACTGTCATTCCAGAAAATCATCTGGTTCAAAACCTGATTAAACCATGCTATTTGTAATGTGTTTACAGGATACCCTTTTGACTGGATAACCAGATCAGAAAACACCCAACCAATGAATTACAGTTTTCACAGCCCAAATGGTCTAAATTTTTATTTAATTCCAGTAAAATTACCAGTGAAGTCCATTAAAGTTTTGGTCACAAGAGGATTGATTAAACCACCTAATGAGAACTGACTTTACAGCTTCATGGTTTGATCCTTGTTGCATCAACTTTCCTTCAGTAACAAAAAAAGAATGCATACCTAAAAAAGCCATAGCATTCTTTCAAACACTGACTGTTTGGATTGAGCAAGAGCATAAATCTCGTTTAAAAACCAGAACTACCATTTCTCCATTAACATTCTCCATGTGTACCACAGATAGGTCAAATATCTTTTATCTTATTTTCTCTGAAGATTGCAAGTAATAGAACAATTGCCCACAGCCTGTTTTCTCACATTCTAGGTATTTTTATAGACTTGTAAGACACTATACTGGTGTTTTTCACAACTTCACAGAGAGTAAAAGAATCTATATCTAACTCTACCCTGCTGCACAAATTGCTCAAGTGATGAAGGAATATGAAGTCACAGAAAGACAAAATAGATTCTGCATATAAAATACCCCCAAGAAGTGGACAAAGTAGATGAACAGCACAATTGAAAAAGATCACAAACCTTGCCCGATCTTACGACCTTCGCTCTGAGGCTCTGCTGACATGCAGCTCTCCTTTGGGGTCCCTTTGTCATGACCAGCTTTAGGTGAACCTCTGCTGTTTCTCCCTGGCTGGACCTGTAAAGCATTGAGGGACAGAAGCCTCTTGCTCTGTGTGTCAGCTGCTTTGCTGGGTAACTGTGGGACACTGGTGGCCTTCTCCCGATTTGCAGGATTCTGTTGTACCCGAAACTTGTTTTGCTCCACATTCTGCATCCCTTTCTGCAGCTTGGCTTCTTTCCTCTTACTTTCCTCTCCACGTTTCCTGCAATTACAGTCCATACCATAAGAATTTTGAAGATTAAATCTTGGGAGCATGTATCTAACTTGAACACACTTCTCTCTAAAAATTTGACACTGCCGCAACAAATCCTTGACTTGACATCTTTTTCGTGAGAAAAGGACACATATTGCACTGAAATGTCTTAGCTTGATCCAAAACAACAACTGACTTGCAGCTACAGCCTGATGAAGGTTAAGTCCTTGTCAGCCAGCTGCCCATTCAGTTTGGAGTTGTTTTGACTGATCTTAAAACACTCACTTATTCAAAACATCTAAATTTAGGGGGTTTTATAAATATACAGAAATTAAAAGCAGGATTTTAAAAAGAATCATGACACTAATACCTGTGTTTGTAATTTGTAATGAGCAATATTTTCATGTGAGTAGTAATGCAATGCATTGTATCTGAAAAGCAAAAAACTTTAACAGAAGACATAATATCTTTGAAAATTATTTTTTCATATTTAAATGTGTTATAGTACAGACAATTATAAACCAGCTTTGAACTAGCTACTGGTACTAACTTGCAGCTATGTGTTTGTCATTGGTAGATAATTAATTTTACGTTAACACTTTATATGCCATATAAATGACAAATACTGATGAGATGTGAATTAAAAACTTGTGTGCACACAGAGTGCCATTACAATGGTGACACTTGGATTTCCAAAATGAAATAAGTCATGCATTTCTTAATAGTGTGGTCATAAAAGAGAATTTTGGGCAAACTTAGGAAAGGTGCATCCATCAAGTAAAATTTTGCAGCTTATTTTGAAATACGGGGGCTATCATTGCACTTTATCTTTTAAATTCTTGTTCCTACCAAGCAGGATAAACCCCATAGCACACAGCAAACGTCACATACCTACCTCCCACTGAATCTGTTTTTATAAATTAAGCCCTGGCTGTTGGATGAAGTGACACTTTTCCTGTTGGAACGGACAGGCGGTAAATGCCGTATCATGTAGCTGCCTGGTATTTTAACTTGCTTCCAGTGCTCCAACACCGTGTGCAGACTGTTGCCACATCACCTCCCGGCGTGGCGTGTGACAGGTGAGTTATGCAGCACGCCAGCCCCAGTTCCTGTGAGCGGTGTCACTGCCAGCGCGTGTCACCGCAGCGCGAGCTGCCAGCCAGAAGCCCTAACTTTATCTGTCAGTGCTATCTTATCAACTATGCGCTGCAGAAGAGGCTGATTGAACTTTGCACCTGAAAAGCTGCTAATTGATCTAAAAAAATACACTCCTAGCAGCCTGGGACTCAGTATTCCCTCTGGCACGAAAAAAAGGTGACCACTTTCAATTAATATTGGCATTCCACAACCGGACTATGTGGGGATGTTGGGACTGTGTACAGTATGGATCTCACTGCCATTACTGTGCCATTTGAGCTGATAAATCAGATCTTGCTATTCACAGAATAGTAATTTTCTATTCTTCAACAAGAATAGGCAGCCTATTACCAACATCCTCTATTCAGGGTATTAGAAAAGGAAGTGTGAGATAGGCTGTGTGATACACAACCAAGCCTGATGAGCAGATCAACTCAAAACAGTAACTTCAGCAATGTATCAATCATAAAGTTATTGAAAGGACACAGAAACCAAGAAGTAAAAAGGGTTGTTTTTTTTTCTTTAAAGGTCTTATCTGTGTGCTAATCTTTCAGATTAAACTGAAGAAAGAATAAAGGGATTTCAATGCTTCCTATTCCTAAAGCATCATCACAATTGTCACAGTACAGTTTAGTTGAATAATAGACTCCTGAATATATAAGAACCTCCCCTTGTGTTTTGCTTTATTTTATCAGAAATGTAGTTTGTATTATAGTGAAGGATCTTTTTGAAACTCAAATTTCCAAGTTTTCTGTTGTACAACTTGAGTGGCTAGGTTTCATTAACAAGTGAAGGAAGTAGACAAGATTCTAACCTCAGAGCTCTCAGTCATTCTCAGGAGGTTCTGGCGACCCAACAAGATCCAAATTTGGGCTCTCAAGTTAGACAGCTACATCTCAACAGTGGTAACAGAGCTGGCAGGCCAACATTTTTCATTATAAATGCAACACAATTTTGTCCTGAATGGTCATAAGCTCGTATTTTGTTGCAAAAGTGATAGAATGAAAACTGAGCCTTTAGCAGAGGGAAAGGAACAGTTTCAGTCTTACATGCACATTTGTGAAGACACAGAGATGCTTTGAATTTTTGATTCTGCTAAAATGAATTCAACCTTTTCTATTCTGTTAAGAATAGAAACTTAACTTTTTTTTATCTACACACTGAAAGATATTTTAAAGGACAGTGTTTTTAAAGTTATCCTTGCAAAAAACTGCCCAAAAACTTACTTTAAAAACCTCAACTGAAAATAGATCTCCAGGTGTGATCCTACCATGAGTAGAGCTTTTTCTAGACTAAGAGGAGCTACATTTCATGTTGTATCAACAGCATTTCCTGCTACACAATCTAGCGTGATGGTTATTTTCAAAAGAATGATACCACTGACTTATGACTTCTGATCTATAATAATCTTTTAAACTGACAGTCCCTAATAAAAATGTTAAGACAACAGCTAATTTCTGTCCAGTATTCCTATATTGACGGGTCTTCCCAAATGTGTAGAGTAGTCTGTTAGTTCTTACTTAAATATCTACTTTTCCCTCAGTCATTTCTTGTATGTATTTTACCACCATTCTGATTTCTAATTCAGTCTTCAATGTGCTTGCAATCTTCTGCATCTTGGTGCTATTTTCAAATTCAAATTTACTTTTTAAATGAAAATACAAATTCATGATGGATTTATGTGAAATTCTCATCAATATACACTTCCAGTTTAAAGGTGAGAAATGAGAAATTTCCCACGAGGAAGTATGAAGACTTCAGGCAAGTCCGAATGACAGCTACTGCTTCTCCAGGGCCACAAAACTTGTTATTCAGACAGAAAGGAAAATTGAGTTGGTTTGATGTAATTTCTTCTGAAGTAAAAAAAAAAAAACCCACAGAACAGTTCAGTCTCCTTAGCATCTCTAATTTCTTTACTGTTTCTTTACTGTTCCTTTTCCAATAAGTGTGTTTACAATGGTCTATTGTGATACCTGCCTCACATCCTTTGCCAGTTCTTATTCAGCACCTCAGCTTGTTTAGCTTTATCATCGTATGTTCTTATTACTGTCAATTTTAGTAATTACATCAAATTTCCAATATGTGCTTTCCCTTTTCAGGTTGCTGAAGAACTCATTATTTTCTCTGTTGCCACACTCTCCTATCTTTTCTCAGCACGCAGGGCTAACTACCAGTATTTTGAACAAACTCATAATCTACTAGTACTCTCCTGGCATGAGACCATTTTTCTAAATCTACTGAAGGCTGTTTAATTGAACTGCTTGTTTTCTTGCTGTTCTTCTCTTCCTAAATATCATGAGCTACTTACTCACTTTCATCCATTTCCCTTTCACATCTACATTCTCAGTTTCCTTCAACCAGTCAGAATGAAAAACAGAAGATGGATTCAGGAACTCATCCTGAGAAATTGAAAGGGGAGGTGAATAAACGAAGAATGAGTTCTGCAGCCATTTCAAAATCCAACATATTGGAAATTAGTTTTCTCTGAATATGTTTTAAACACCTAAATAATATTTCCTTAAATACCTGGTTTTGCTAGGTAAACCAAGTAAACCAAATAAGTAAACCAAAATCCTCTTTTTAAAGACTGGAAGGGATCTCAGGAAGTCAGCAAGGCTAACAGGCTGCTCAAAACAGGGTCAGATTGGGTGGCTCAGGTTTTTATCCAATTATGTCTTGAAAACCTTTAAGGACAGAGACCACACAACCTCTTTGGGCTGCTCTACTGGTTGACTGTCCCAAGGGTGAAAGAATTTCTCTTTATTTCCAGACAAAATTTCTTGTCGCAACTTTTGCCTGTTAAAAGTTCCCCAGAGATCACAAACACCAACCAGACTGCATTTCCCCAGATTATTTTTTTGGCCCTTTTTGAAACTGGGCGCAACATTTTCTTTCCTCCCATCATAGGGGACCCTTCCCTGGTCTCTGTGACCTTTCAAAGACATTGGAAAGTGACCTTTCAAGGGCATCACTTGGTTCCTTCTCTACCCTTGGATGAAGCCAACCTGGTCCCGTGGACTTGTCTGGGCTGAGTTCTCTTAAGCCTGACCTAATCCTCATTCACAGCTGACAGCTCTGCTCCTCCTTGAACCAATTCTCTCAGGAAAGAGGTCTGGCAGACCTTCTTCT
Source organism: Brachypodius melanocephalos (assembly GCA_013398615.1). Classification (NCBI taxonomy): domain Eukaryota; kingdom Metazoa; phylum Chordata; class Aves; order Passeriformes; family Pycnonotidae; genus Brachypodius; species Brachypodius melanocephalos. Next base: position 3,020,732 of record VZSR01001854.1, on the reverse strand, counting down.
GGCAGACTGAGGAACGGAAGGCGTTGAGTACTTCTGCCACACCGGTGTCTGCTGTCACCAAATGCACCATTCAGCAACAGCCCCACACATTCCTTGCTCAGCCTTTTGCTAATGTGTTACACTTTTACTAATGGAGAAGCACAAATTCACTCTGTAACCTTTAACATTTCTTTGAAGTCTCAACTCCATTTGAATTTTGATATTTCTGACACCATCTACATGCCCAAGCAATGCTTTTACACTCTTATTTTGCAGTCTGTCCCAGCTTCTGTCTCCTGTAAACAGCACTTTTATATTTGAGCTCTGTCAAGGATTCCCAGCTTACCCAAATTGGTCTCCTGGTGTGTCTCTTTGCTCAGTGACATAATAGTGTGCATGTTTTTTGGGCCTTCATCAAACTTCATTTTTATAAATGACAATCTCTTTGATATAGGGGAGAACATGGGAGAAGATGTTTGTATAGAAATATTTCATAGGATTTAAATACAGTGAATATTATTTTATCAGAAAATCATGTAGGTATGACATGCTGGCTGACTTTTGGTTATGATAAAAAGGAAAAAAAAACCCCAAAAACAAAAACAAAACAAAACAAAACAAAAAACCAGAAAAAGAACAGACTATCTAAACCCAAGTAGAATTAGGAGTGATCTATCTTAGAGAGATTCTCTAATGTAACATATTACAAAGCAAGTTTTAAGTATCTACACTGACATAGTTGGGGAGAGGGTGTGTGTGTTCATTCTAGGAGTTCACCAGCATTCTGGATCCCCACAATGTCTACTTTTATCTGGAGACCAGATTTTTAAACACCAGCAGGGATAATAGTTTTCTGTATGCAGGAAAACCCTGGCCAATTTTAGCTGTGGAATGCACAGATGGGTATGCAGAATGATGACAACATAATGTCCCCTTCAGTTTATTACAGATCATAAAATTGCAATTAAATAAAATTTGTTATGTGACAACCTGATTTGCTTGTACACTCCAATTGTACTGTAATTCTCTTTTTATGGTATTTGGTACACAGATTTTGTTTCTATTGTTTTCAAACAAATCAACAACAGCTAAGTAAGTTTCAGAAACTCCATCAAAAACTCACAAAGGAAAACTATTATAAAAATATCCCCAAATTTCCATGAGTCAATTCTTTTCCATTTAATCTTCTACATGGTGGATCAGAGATTCTTCTAAAAATGACTGTCATCACAAAGGATAAAACTATCTCATTTGGTAAAGTCAGTTGTGCCCACACAGCAATAAGCAGAGCTCTCCACTTTAAAAAGAAATATTTTCCAAGGCAGCTTCTCCATGCATGGTTTTGACTGACACTAACTTCAGTAGAGAAGGCAAACAGTAGGAGAGCTACAGGTTAGAACTCCAGGATGTAAAGATGTGAGTAAGAGATGAGTTATCTAGCTTTGGTTCTTCCTGGGGAATAATATTTGTTTTACAGGAGCAGCTATCAAACCCAGTGAAGGTCTCACTGGTCAATTATGCAGAGTGGAGTGCAGCTCAATTTGTCTGTGACACACAGATGCAGCAAAAATACTTCTAGGTGCAATAATTATGTTGTGTGTTTTTTAATATGATCTCTCTTTATCGAAATAATCCTCCCAAATAATGCAGAATTTTTTTCAGACTATTATGTTTTTTCATTTCAGAAACAGATTTCAAGACAAACCAGGTGCTATTTTCATACTAAGAATCTTAAGGATAAACTCCAAGCAAGCAAGGTATTGTAATAATCATTTACGTACCTTCTGATTTTAGAATTTCACCACTGTGCTACCATTACCACATTTAAATTGGGTTGAAATTCAGTCAGAACCTACACATTTTACTGACAATTTGAATTGCATAAGTTACTTACCTGTAATCCAATATAACTAATTCATAGGAATTCTCTAATTCAAGACCAGAAAATGTAAGTGCAGAGAATGATAAGGCCCAAAATGAAGTTGCAAACAGGAGTTCAGGTTGCTAGAGAAACTTTAGGTTAACCCTTACTAAACCAGGCTTCCCTCCTTTGTATAGTATTTTGTCCCTCAGCTACTGATTAATTTCTGTTCAAAACTGATGCCAAGGCTTGATAGGCAAATATTTCCAGTGCCTTAAAGTGATAAATGTTTTCCAAGCCTTTTTATCATCATACAGAATATCAAAGATTCACAGATGCTAACATGCTATTTCCTCAGCTTTTGGTATTTTGCCTTGCTACGGTATATAATATAAAGTTTGTTATTTAAACTGGGATTATATGGAAAATAATTTCCATCTGTCCATAGTTATATGGAAGTTATATGATTCTTTCAGTTTAATGAATTTTACCAAGAGGAACAAAAACCAATGAGCAACAGATTTATCATACACTGATAAATACAAACTTACAACAAATGTCTATGTGCTGGAGTAGATTTCAAATCCCAGACTTACTTGGCAGCAGCATCTTTTCTCAGCTGTTCATGTTTCATTAAAAGATTCTTCCTCTCTTGAAAAGCCTTTCTAACTTTGTATCCTTTGTAGACAGCCTGAATTTTGAAAGCAGCAATATCCTGAATGGCAGCTATAGACAGAGCCCCGTGTTCTAACATGAACTGAATCACTTCATGGTGTTCACCAAGCAAGGCGTAATCAAGTGGAGTATATCTAAAAACAAAAACCCAGAACCACAACAATTACTATTGATCTAGAATTCTAGCTATAATGTGTGTTTCTTCACCCTCATTTTGTAACAGAGCAACTTCTAGTATGAAGACAGATTAAATACTGTTTCAGTAGGCTGTTTCTCTCATCTTTTTAGGCATTATTTTGCTACCTTATTAATTCTACACACCGTGGTTATGTTTAAAGCTTATTTTAGCCTCCTAATACGTAAAGGGGGAGAGGGGGATCTGAAGCGCTTGGACAAAATCTCCCAAAGTCCTATCCACAGCATTAACTGCTTTAGGAAAGCAGTCTTTAAAACATGTTATTGAAGTTTTCATACAGTAATAAAAAGTAAGTTAAAATATTTTTGTGTTATTTCCACATGCATTTAAGTTTTAGAAATCTACTGTCAAATCTGGCTTAGCTTCTGTAACATCAGCTGAAGACATTATGACTGACAGAGCAGCAGGATTAGATCCATATCAAAGGATAATATCTTTTTTAAGGTACTAGGAAAACTTAAGTCTTCAAATGGACACAGGTGTTCAAAATATTAAATTGCTTTGGGTTTTAATAGTGTCCAAGATGCCTAAAGCTTTTTCAAAATAATTCCCAAATTTCCCACTGTTGACACAGGAGCAAAATTTACATATCTCCCTCACCAACACTGAAACTTCAGGGAAAGACATTTAGTGACTGAAAATTATCAGTCACAAACCATAATCAAGACCATCTAACACAAGACTATCCAACAGCAGGTGTCAGTGCATGTGATTGTGAAAATTAGGGCTCTTGTTGATGGTAACTTGCTGGGACACAGTGCTGGTAAGCAAAGAAAGACAGAAAGCACAATTGGACCTGCCACACAGCAATGGTTTGATGGAAGGATAAACAGAATCTGAACTGAAGTGTCTGCAGGAATAAAGACAATGACATAACATGAAAATTTGGATGTCAAGGTGTGCTGCTGATAGCACTTAAAGAGATACAGATTTTTGATAACCTAGAAATGGGAACTTCAGAAGGAACATTATTTCAGAATAAAAAAAATTTGAAGTAGTCCTAATTTTGAATACTTCAAAGACACAAAAGATACTAAAGTAAACTTAACGCTATACCATGTATCTACCAAGATAATGCAGCTATTGCAGCTCCCAGCCACGAAGATCCATATTTTTAAATGTGGATTCTCTAACTCCAACCAAGCTACCTTTGAAAGTAAAACAAAAAAAAATCACTTAAATCAAATCTGAAGAGAGGTTTTATGACTGGACACCCCTCTGTCGTGTCAGTTCAAAGCTTGATGTAAATTTCCTTTTCCCTTGGTTCTCTCTAAAGCAGATAGCTTTTAAATCAAGCTGGCCTCGCAGGGAAACACATGAAGACATCAGCCATCAGCTGTTATAGGCAATTTAACAGGAAGGTGGTCAAGCAGCAGCTTGATGCACCCAGGACATTAGGCTGGATTACAAAATAAATTTGCAAAGAACAACAAACCCAATACCCCTCAGATTAGCATTTGATCACATATTTAGCGAGTGAGTGGGCATTCTAAAATTCTGGGTGCAATATCAGCTCTATCTTTTCTCTGATCTTTTAGTCATAAGCACTATATTTGAACTTTTAACTGGTATCTCATACTACACTCTAAGAAAGTAAAGAAGGGAAAGAAGGGAAGGTTTTTTTTTCCTATAGCAATATTTGGGGAAAAAAAAGTCACTACGTAGTGAAATTGTTACTGATTAAAAACCAAATTCATCCAATTACAGGTGAACCATATCTATGAGGTTATTTTTCCTCTCTCTTACAACACTCAACTTGATTTTCCACTTTCCAAACTTCCAATCTCTTAACAATAAAACTAGGTTTGTAGATATTTATTAAGATGTAATTGTGCAATTTTTATATGTATTTTAGGAGAATCATATTTAAAGATTGATCCATCTAGAAATACTGGGAATATCTTTTGTTCTGCACATGCACCAGTGCTTATCAGCAGACATTTAGAACACTGCTAGGTGTATTTTGAATAATCTAGATTTATACACTGTATATACATTAATTCCAGAAGAGAAACAAAAATATATAGTATCTGAATGACTGTGATAAAGCACAGCTAAGGTCTTTTCTTGACATTTGAGCATCATTAGTACATTTCTACAAAGTAAGGATAACAGCAGTCTCCAATCTGGCAAAATTGTGGCTTTTAATCTTACTTACTGAAAGTAATTTAATTAAAACTGTTTATTCAATTTTCTATCAAAAAATTACTAAAGAGAGGCTTGACACTACTTAATTAGAAACTAGTTATATTTTCATTTGTGTTTCTCAAGAAAAAGTAAGAACAGAAAAGGAAGAGAAATCTGAGTGGTTTAGAGTGGAGAACGAAAGAAAACAATTAAAACCAGTTAAGTACAGAAGTCTCAAATTTAGAACTGAAATATGGGGTTGCAAACACCTTAAGTTATTTAAAATGCTGAAATATTCAAATTTATATGGTATGCTGTTCATAATCTTATAATTATGAGGAGGTCATCTACTCTAAAAAAAGGCATTAGAAATTTCTGCTAATAGTAATTATCTTCATGCTCAGGTGACTAATTTGAACTCCACAACCCAAACCACTTTTGAAAAACTATTATTTATATGTCAATGAAAGACAATGAAAAGAGCTGCAAATGTGCTGTCTCTTTATGATCATAGGAGACTTTATTTTTAATACAGGCCTTAATACAGCCTTTAGAATGCAGCTAACCACCAGGTAGTTTGTAATCACCATTTTAAAACATAACATTTCATTTCTTCCATTTTCTTTCTTCTTGCTGTATTTGTATCAATTATAAAAGAAAAATTCCAGTCTATTTCAACAGCACCAGAACTCCGTTTTCATCCTTTGTCCATATGTATCTACCATCAACTCTATAGAAATCAGAAAGATCTTTAATACTCCCAACAAGACTTGAGTGAGTAAAGACTTCCAGGAGAATTCATGGTTCAGAAGTATAAAAGTGGAAGTTGCAATGTCTTAGTCAAAGAAGGGAACTTCCACTTTAGGAAAGCTGCTTAGGCTGAAGCCCAAGGTTACAGCACTCCTTGGAGATGATACAAGATGATGATTCTTTTGCAGCATCTGAACATTTAACATTTAAAAGAAGGCAGGGCTTTGGCACAATTACAAACTAACACCTTCAGACAAGCAATACCTCTCCTCGCTGTTCTCCATGTGATTGGGGAAAGCATCAAAGCCGAGCAGCAACTTTATAGCATCAAGGTAGCCATTGTTACACAGCCAGTGCAGGGCAGTTCTGCCCTGGAAAACAATAGAACAGAACAAGAATAAACATTACCCCCAAACTCTACCATGCCACAATAAAAGTCATAAATCATAGTGTAATTCAATGCTTTTCTGGACATGAAGAACAAACAGTTCTTCTAAATAAACTTCCTTGTTAAAATAAGGAGAAGACAGCCCTTAATTTTTTTTTTTTTAGACAAGATTTCAACACTAGTGCCTTTTCACCTAAAACAGCTGAAAAGCAGCATTAGAAGACTAGCCTTAGAGTTGCTTTCCTCACTAAAGATGTACAGCATGCTCTGTGGAACCCATTATGAGAACTACATTTCTATTACCTGGAATTATCTATGACCTACAACAAATAGCTACAGAAAATTTCAATAAATTGGGTGAAGCACTTTTGACTGACGAGGTTCTACTGACTTCTGAGAAATTACGTCACATAACAAAGAAATCTGTTATAGGTTGCACAATTATTCTGGCTCCTAATTTCAATTACTGCCTGAATAATGGCACAAAAGAACACATAAACCAATCAGTGTTCTTCTTTTTTTTTTTTTTTTTTCCCCACCAGGAAGAGTGATAGATGTTTGGGTACTTAATGTGGACAAGTAATTGAAGCAGTTTTTGCACAATCTTACTTGCCAGTACCTCACTCTCTTACTTTCTCTCTTTCTCTGTATGCTGGAGAACAGACTAAAATCACATTCCCATTTCAGCTGTCAATAAGGAATGATATAAGAAATCAGATCTTTAATATGACTCCTCATACGATCACACTTTGATAAGAAAAAACCAAAAGTGATCCAGAAAGATACAAATCTTTAATTCATGCTACATATTAAAATGCTACTTTTCTTTTGAGATTTTAGAAGTGAAGGCTTAGGGAAAATGACATCAGGATGCATTTTCTTTCGTGACAAACAGCAGCACAGATGTTTCTATGTCCTGGAAAAGCAAATGACCTTGAAGAAAAGGAGAGTGTTTTGATTTATAGTTGTTCTAAAGTTAATGATATACCTCAGTGAAGACCAACATACCTCTTTATCCTGAATATTTGGATCTGCATTGTTTTCCAGCAACACTACCATGCAGTTAATGTAACCTCCATAAGCAGCACACTGTAGAGGTGTTCTACCTGCATAATCCTGCACATTAGGGTTGATTTTATTTTCTATCAGGATTTGGCACACGTCAGCATTTCCTCCCAGGGCTGCCCAGTGAAGGGGTGAATGGCCATCCTGGTCAACCAAATCTACTCTTGCTCCTCCTGTAAAAACAAATATATTTTTGAGCACAAAAAGAAAATACTGTTGAATGCCAAGAAAAGAGTGAGTTTATGTCCAACTAGAACCTACTTCATAAACTGACAAGTTAGAGAAGTATTTCAGAAAGCAACTTCAATTTTGTTACTCAGATCCTAAAACTTAAATCAAAATTAATTTGGAATTAAATAGTTTCAAAGAGGGTCAGGCATCTAAGTTTTTTACAATCTTCTGATTATCCTCTAATACGCTTTAGAATATCCAGACTTATCAAATGTCTATGAAGGACCTATTTTATTTGTTTCAGGTCTGTGAATTTTCAGTAGAACTTTTCTTTCTCAACAACAAAATAACTTGTAAAAATTAGATTTCAGATTAAATGTCTTTTTAAATCTCTAAAGCAGACAAGATAAAATATTCACAATGTAATAATAATTTTTAAAATAAGCTTTTTTTAAATTCAAGCATGCTAAGACTCTTTTATGCAGATAATTAATTTCTTGTTATGTTATTTCTTGTATGTTCTTGCAAGACATAAAAATTCTGCACAAAAGTAAAACTCCACAAATACAAGAACTTGAAACAACCAGCAACAATGACTCTCAATATCATAAGACATTTAATTAAACATAACCTGGATTCTGATAGCCAAGCTTCTTGCACCTACAAAAGCTAAATGGCACAGGGAGTAGGAGAAAGAGCTTAACAGGAGGTCAAAATATGCCCAGCAGATCATGGAAGGAAGAACACTTTTCAGTAAGAAAGGCTGGTTGATGGAAAACTTGCAAAATTTAGCCTGGATACTTCATCTATCCATAAGTGGGATAATGTCTGAAATAGGAAGGAGATGTTTCTGGGAAGCTAAAATGACAGAATTTTGCATCTAAGATGCCACTGTTCTTTCACTATATTTCTTACCCTTCAGTAGATATTTTACAATTATCTAAAACTGTGTGATTTGTTAAGTCCTATTTCTGCCTACAAATGAAATACTGCTTTTAAAAATCAACCAGAAGAAAACATTAATGATATAGGACTTTTCATATCTATCTACATTTAAAAAATATTCACTTAACAAGTCTTCAAAGAACCCTAAAAACGTTTTTTCACAAAAGCAAAGAAAGCTTAATTTGGTCTTATTTACTGGGGGGAAAAAAAACCCCAACAAAAACAAAAGAAAGAAAGGACTTGCTAGGGGAGAGTTGGTTTGAGAGACTAAAATGTACTTGTAAAGGCTTAAGCAGAAATGAGCTGTGAAAAGAATAATCCCAGTTTTGAGTTTAGTATTTAACACTTCTAGCCATTTTGCACAACACTGATAATCTTTTAGATTCACTAGGGCTATTTCACAATGGGAACTCACAAACAAAACCTGCTTTAGGGAAGTAATTTCCTACCCCACCTCTTGCCCAGCTGTTTATTTCCCATTCCCACAGGAAGCAGCAGCACCAGAACTCTGAACAGGTTTGTAAAGTCCTGAGAGCTGACCTTTGATGAGTGTTTGAATCACTTCCTTGTGACCCATCTCACAGGCTCGGAAAAGCGGGGTGTGTTTCATCACATCCAGAGCATCTACCTGTGCTTTGTGGTCCAGCAGCAGCTTCACTGTGCTGACGTGGCCAGAAAGGGCAGCAGCGTGCAATGCTGGAAGAAGAAAGCAGTAGGGAAAGAGAAACCACAACACCATGAGATTTAGAGTTTCACAATTAGAACAGTCAAAATAAAAATTAATTACAACTATTTGGGTGGATAAAGTACTCTTCGACCTCAAGGAACTGAAGAATCATAATATGTGATGATGTAACAACACTTTCTTGCCATACAAGCAACAAGCAGAAAAACTGTTATCCCTGAAATATGTTTCTAACTTGCACAAATAGAAGTTTTACATTTAACACCACCAGGATTGGCTTATAGTGAGGATTTGTGGAAGAACAGCAAATTCAGATTAAGAGAACATAACATGATTTACTTGTACCTCTCTTTTGTTGCATTTCTGACATTTCTCACCATCAGTGAAATGAGGCATTATTTCTTCAATGCTTTCCTGAAAATGACTTTTTCTTTCAAATAAGCAAAGTTGTCTCAATTAAAACTAACTTCAGAAAACTACCCAGCTGTTCCTACTCCTCCCTGCCCCTCTTTTTTGTTTCAGAATTACTTGGAGAAAATTTTATAGGAAATTATGTAGCAAGACCATCACATCATATCTTGCACAGTATCTCTGGCTCCCTGTTTTCTTCAAGAAAAAGATTACAGAAAGACTAGATGCTGCTGCCTCAGAACTCAGGTAAAGATGTGGTGTCCTGTAACTGGAATTGCTATTGCCTAACACAGCATCCTGCAGGCACTGTCAGCCAGAGTTGAGGATGACCAGTTCACAGCTCTTTTTGAAGGAAAGAAGAACTGCACACAGCAATGAGATTCCAAACCAATGGAGAACACATGTATTTGGTGGTTTCACTTATAATTTGACTTCAAAAATGCTTTGGGTTATTTCCTGTAGCCAGCAGTCAAATCAGACAATCTACATTCTCACACTGCCTTAAATGTAGGATATTTTATAGACAATAAAATCAAAATAATATAGAATAAAACCACAAAACAACGCAGTTTATAAGTGTGCATTTAATAAGGTGAAGTCACACTTCCCCATGAAATTTCAGAAATATTCATGCTTAGTGAGAAGTGAATCTGCTCATGCAAACAAAATGTGGGTCTGTAAACACTACCTACATGTCCACATTTGTTTAATGTTAAAACAGACAGGGTCAGGACCCAGCAGAGGCATTATTCAGAAATGCACACCATAAAGACCAGCATTAGAAGGAGCAGCTTCCTGAACCGTAGCCAGAATATAAACCCAGCATTTTTGTATTTGCCAGCTACTGTTTACATGAGTACCAGCTTATGAGACAGAAACCCAGCACAACCTGTTACACAGGCCCTGCTAAAATGCTCAGGTTGTTGATGGTGTCATTGACCCGAATCCAGCTGGTGCGTGCTGCCTTGAAACAGAGTCACAGAATAAGTGATAGTAACACTGTGACACGGACTAAGCACTGGGGTCAGAGCCAGAGACACTCCGAGGAGTGAAAATTGAAATCAGGATTTGCAGAGGACGCTGATTGAAGTTGAAGCGCAGCAGCCTAAAAGCGCAGCGGAGCTCATCGCGCTGGTGAACAGCGAGTGCCTGTGCAGCAGCCACTGCGGTGGGTGGCTATCAGTAGGAATTGGACAAGGACGAGATCCCTGCAGCGTCGCACAGTTGGATGGGCCTGGTTTTCATGGTCTGACCTCACAATAAACTCTAGGTTCTGTTTTTTGTCCTGAATCCCTTATGAAACCAAAGGCAGTAAACCACTCCATCGGATGACACATGGGGTGTGTGTAACAATACAATAGAAAAAGAGCTGCTGTGTCAGCTTGGCCCGTTCTTCCCCCCATCACTCATTCTGACGCAGGCATCTTGTTTCGCACTTTGTGCTCAATATTTTCTTGTAAGCCAAATTTTCTGTGATGGAGTCACGGTGACTGAAGAGATTCTTCAGCCAGCTGGTCACAATGGGCCCTTTGTTCAGCCGACAGACAGAGCCCTCTCCATTGTGCGCAGTGACGGCAGAGCTATAAAGCTGCCCCTGTAATGCTCCTGCAGCGCTGATCTCCGAGAGGAGGGAAATTCCTTTCCCTTGGTGTCATTTTCCTACACAATGCCGAGAGTCTCGATGTTCTAGCAGAGCTCAATGGAGAGCTCGCTCTTTTTGAGTAAATGCAAAAGGCTGCGTTAACGCAACATTACAACCGAGCTGAACTGAGTCTGCACACAAAAGTCAGAAAAACACAGCCCTGAACTCTGCTCAGCAACTGTATCCCAGGCACGGAGGCATGTGCGCTAGTTTCTATTAATGCATAGTTGCCCGTCCGAACGCAACACCGCTTTACCCTCACCAAAACTTGGGAATGATTAAAGTCCTTTGGGGAAAAAAGAAAAAAAATAAATAAAATCACAGAATGATTTACTGGTGGGCTTCCTTTTATGTTTCGAGCTGGCTATAATAAAGCCCATGCTATGCACTCGGTGGCACAATGGTGCAGCTCGGGCTGCTCGGCAGCACAGCTCCCCACTTCCAGACTGTGCCTGTGTTCTACACAACGGCACCCTCAAGCAAATGGAAAATCCATTCATTTCCTCGGATTAAAAGCCCTACAACGAAACCGAGATTAAAAGGTGATTACAAATCACCGCTACGAAAGGTTTAAGAATGAAAGACAATAAACCCAAACAACACCTGAATTATTCAAGCATGAAATACACACCTGAGTAATTTCAGAAACACAGTATGTGATTACCGATTACTGCCTGCAAACAAAAAACCCCTTTGTAAGGAGGTTTGCACAGTAACAACAACATTGCTGCACCTTAAGGTCTGAAACAAACACTGAGAGGTCTTTGAAAGGGAACTGTCACAAAGTAGCAAGTGTAGGTGAGACTGATAAAACATGCAATAAAGACTAAAGTTGTAGAATATTTAGTTGGTAACATAATCAACATGAAGACTGAGATTTTATTTATTGCACTATTTCTTACACTCAAAAATTTCAAACTCTCACAACTTGGAAAGACTGATTTATTTCGTGTGTGTTACATTGTAAGAAAAGCAAGAATTTAGATATTTAAACAGGTTTTTATGTTAACTGTAAAATGCTTTTTGTTAAGATCCAGCATACCATCGAAGGAAAATCTTAAAATTCAGTTTATAATACGAAAATAATATTGATGCATACTAAGTTTCAAATCCTGAACCACACAACCCTGACACATATATTTTGCACTTCTAACTCTGTGACTGTATCTGGCATTGGGTAGCTCCTGATCTCCCCACACACACCTTACCCTGAAGCCCCGCTATCAAACCCCTCCAAATTTATACCAAATATATCAACATTCTCCTGTTTTTTCGCTCAGATGCCATCAGCATACTATACAACTCAGCTACTTTTCCTAAATTTCCAACACTGTTGAATATATAAACACTTCAACACCTGTCTCTCTCACCTGTCAGAACTGTTTTACTGTTTTTCTGTTTTTTGTTGAAAGCATTACATAGGTACAATGTTTCTACCAATTTTTTTTTCTCCTTAGAGGAGATAAATTCATAGTTACTACAGAAATTCTGTATTTCATTACTTGCATGTTTGAATCCTGAAACACTGTGTTGCCTACTTATCTTTTGTTTCAGGCAGATAGCAGGATGATAAATTTGGGGTATATCAAGTTTGATCTCTTGTTTGGACAACAGAGGTGCAATAGCAATTTTTATTTCATTGTCTTTACAAATAATTATGGAACGATTTTCACCATGACAATTTAGGTACTTCAGTGGTTAGTGTGCTCTATATTGTTACAAAATATTTGTGTACTGTCAAATACATTTTTGAACAGATATTTTCAGGAAGAGCTTTCTATGCAACTATGTTTCATTTTATCCTTCTTAATTATAGAACAGCTCTTCCTTCCACAGGATTACAGAACTAACTAAGTAGCATTGCAGTACCTTTGTTCTTGCTACATTTCAAATGAATTGTTCCAATCTGTGCAGAAAAGGTTTGATTCTTTTCCACAACAAGGCAACGAATTGACTCATACATACAATTAAACAAATGCAGAAATGTTTTCAGGATTGAAGTACACATTCAGAAAAACATTAATATAGATTCTAACAATGTTTCCACTTGGTGGAAATCACACAGATTGGAAATATGCAGTGGCTCTCTACTGTAAAGCATCTTACCTGTGCCGGCGTATTTGTCTGTCATATTGATATCAATATCCAATTTTAAAGTCAGCATAGTCCTAATGACATCATCACTGCCTTTGCCAGCTGCCCACATGAAGGACGTTCTTCCCTCAAGATCTGAGTCATCTTTTACAGAAGGATGTTTCAAAAATACTTCAACTGTTTCCTGAAAAGACATACTGTTGAAATTAACATTAAAAGGAATCTGCAACAACAAGAAACTATTGTCTCATGTAGCTGTTTACGAAGCAAATCAAAGCTTCATTTTTCCTTTTATGTTTATAAAGAGCACAGTATCTTCTGCTATGCCTTTTCCCTTGCCAATGATCATAGTGCATCCTTAACTATGAGTTTAACACTGTCATTTAACACTTTTTCTTTTCCGTGTCAAATACGACGCGTTCATCGCAAGGAAGCAAAAGACATTGCAGTCTCTGAAAAAAGCAAAGGGAAAAATATCATGGGTTTATCAAAACATGACTAATACTGTGATGAAAAAATTAGAGACTCCTTTAGGTTGGAAAAGGCCTCTGAGATCATGGAGTCCAACCCATGACCCAACACCACCGTGTCAGCCAGACCATGGCACTGAGCATCATGTTCTGTCTTTCCTTAAACACCTCCAGGGATGGTGACTCCACCACCCCTCCAGGCAGCTCATTCCAACTTCCCATCAGCCTTTCTGTGAAGAAATTCCTTCTGATGTCCAACCTGAAACTAACCTGAAAACAATGTTCTTTCAAAATATTTTTCCAATATATTTTTTTCTCTTCAATTATAAATACAACTGCACATGCAAATATTTTACTTTGCTGACCTCTAATGTTTTGACTATTCAAAAAAAAAAAAGGTCAACATAGACATATTTCCTAGTGTCTAATAACACCATCAGGTTACTAATTACTGAAATATTATAAATCAGAATATATTAAGGAAATCTTTACACCCGAGTCCAGTCTTTCCACTGTAACTGTTAAACTAAAATATCAAATCAAGGCAAAAAATAATTATTCCTTTAAATTCTGTGTTTGCGTTAAGCTGTCAGAAAACAAGTCCACTTGTTTAACCTGCTGCTAGATTCTCAGTGAGTCACCCAGGAAAGGAAGGAAGAGAAAATCACAAGTATTAGAAAAAGAGTAAAAGGAAGATTTTCCCTTTTCTATCTAATGCCTTAAAAGGCCGTGTATGTAACAGCTGGGAAACATCTGATATGAGTCAGATGGTAGGCTATCCAATAAAAACACGAAAAACCCCCAGGTTTCATTATTTTACTTTATATTTGTATTTTATTATTAACACTATCTTAGCCTTTCCTCTGTGTAACCCCATAACAGCTCTATCACAGCTCTGAGTAGGACAGGAATTTCCTGGCTATAATGAAGTAAATTCTTTTAGCCATGAAGTTATTTGAGTGCCTAAGTACCACTGATTAATTTGAATTTGTTTTTTCACTACTACTTACTATTTCATCCCCAGAAAGAAAGAGGAAATTTCTCATTTATGCTGTCCTACTGATCTAAGATTCTTACAGCTTTGTAAATTTAGATCTGAACTACCAGTTTATTGTGAAAAGGTCCAGCCAGAAGCAAGGAGAGGTGGAAGCATAAAGCTTTCCACACAAACTCAGCATGAGTTTATAGCTCTGTGTACTCACACTGACCACCACTACATCTCAGACACAAACAGCCTCTCATTAGGCTGAAACTCAGCACCCTCCCAGGGCTCTGCACGGCTGGAAATCCCGCAGAGTGAAAAGCACTGCAAAGGCTGCACTTCTTCAATACTGAGGCACGCGTTCTAAAAAAATACAAATATTTTATTTTTCCATTAATTTTTGGCAAAGCAATGCTTCTTTCAATGATTCTTTTTTTCTACAGCTTTTAGTTGGAAAAAGTGGAAGAAAATCTTACAGTGCTATAAACATTATTTTCCAAAATGAAGCTACAACAACTTGAAAGCCAAACAAAATTAAATTACACCAGGATAATTAGCAAATCAGGAAACAAGTATCAATCAGTTTAATTCTACATGTATTTTGTAATGGAAGATCACATGTATTCTAATACTACTAAAAAAAATGGAGTAAACAACATAAAAACAACAAAGCTGAAAAATAACAGTTAAGGAGCGAGCTAAACATGAAACATTTAATTCTGGGCTATCAGGAAAATGAAAAATACATATTATTTTTTAACATTTAAAAATAAGACAGGGGTATCCATATTTCATTTACTAGATCAATTGATTTAAATACATGAAAGGAAAGTACATTGTTTTGAACACCTCTGGGAAAATTCAGGGAAAAAAAAATCAGTCCTGCATACTAAAATCAACATGAAACATCTTAGCTCAGTTGATTAGAGCATGGTGCTAATAACACCTGGGTTCAATCCCTGTTTGGGTCGTTCTCTTAAGAGCTGGACTTGATGATCCTTGTGGGTCCCTTCCCACTCAGAATATTCAGTGATCTGGAAATAAAGATTCTCTGATCTTCCTTTCACATGTGAAGTTCAAAAATTTAAATAGCAATGTTTCCCCCTCCTGTGGGATACCCAAGACATCTAAATTTGTGTGGTTATATTAGGTAATGCCTCTTCTTCTAGAACTTTTCCTGTCTATAGTAAGTGAGGATAAGTTAGTCTTAGGGAACAAATTCTTCATATAAATTAACTACCGGCTAAATCTCTTCAGTCTTTAAAAAACCCAAAAATGTCATGTCATACTAAGTAACCCACAGAGAAACAGAGCAAAGAACAAGACATCAAAGAAAATAAAACTGAAAATCATGCAAATATCTATCATAAACACAAAAGAACAGACTTTCTTCTTGTCAAGGACTAAGAAACATCCCATTTTAACTGAGAAAAAACAGATCTAACCAAAGTTGGGCAGACTGAACAGAACAACAATGTGGCTCTCAAACCATGAGTATAGAGATGCTACTGCCAGAACAAACATGGATGTATGTCCACCCAGTTGTTTGACCATGTATACGGAGTGCAGTGGTGGGAATTACTCAATGATATGCATGTAAAGGAGAAAAAAAGTAAATAGTGGTGCTCAGAAACAGCTGGACCGGTGAAAACAGACTCCAGACATAATTTAGGCAGGGGCTGTTGAGTACATCACCAGCTAAAAGAGGCTAGCAGATCAGAATGAAACTCTCCTGTGGCATTTTTCATGCAAGATGGGAAACAGTACATTCATTGTAAGTACACAAGATTACAAAAGAATGTCTGATTCTGCCATGTACTTTATTTCCCCTTAAAACACAGATGATATCACAGTTTGGTTGGCTGATGGGATCAAAAGGTAGCAACATAATGAAGATGTTTCATTCAACTGAATCAAGCTCAGGGAAAGAAAGTCAGTATGAAAAATCTTTTTAGGAAAACATCAATATAGAAAAGAAAAAAAAACCCAACAAGATAAAAGAATGTAGAGATAATTACCAAATGGTAAACAAAAACTTTTTTCTTTCTTTGAGTTTAACTCAAACATGAAAGAAAGGATTTTACAACACAAATATTTTACATGTGTGAGTTAAGCCCAAACTGTTAACGGCCCTAAATGGACAAAAATCAGCATCAACAAAAAATTCTCTAACGTGAAGATTACACAGAGAGATATGCTTCAATAGAAGCCTGAATTTAAAAAAAAAAAAAAAAAAATCTGGATGGTCTTAGTAAGCCCACCTCCAAAAAGACCCCCACCAAAGCTCCAAAACTCACTCTTACAAGGGAGCAAAGACGTTGGTCTTTCAATTCTACTTCTAGATTTGCTAACTTGAATTGTTCTCAAGGGCATTTAAATTTTCCTTTTTTATTTTCCTTGTTAACATGTAGGTATGCAAGAAAGACTCAAATTATTATCCCTACTAAGAAAATGTTGCAATGTGAACTACATAACTGTTACATTAATTAGGCACTAAATTACCCTTTCTGTAAAGGGAGGGTATGAAAACAGTGAGAGGTAAAGGAGCTTAAGAAAAGCTTTCTTAATTTCCAGTGCTTGAGAACTACTTCTGCAACATATGTGACTGGCAATCATTGAAGTGCTGAGTTTTATACTTGGCTCTACTGTATCCGATCTTGCTCTGGGAAAAAAGCTACCTATTATACCAAAGCAGAGGAATTAAGCTGTCTGAGAAACCAACATTCTTTATTGTCTGAGTTTAAAAAACAAAAATTAAAAATATAGTGTTCCTGAAGAATTATGACAAAAGGCACTCAACTCTTTAGCCAAGCTTCACGAGACAACAGTTCATTCATAATGCCAAATATTCATAAATTAATCACCTTCTTGAATGCAAAGACTGGTTTGACTGGTCCTGCAGCAGCTGTGCAAATACTCCTACAGGTCATCTTACTCTAGATACCTTATAACTGCTTAGACTTCATTATAATGAGCCCTAAAACCTGAAAGCAGTGTGAAATAGTAGGTGTCATTCTGCTTTCTGTTGAAGTAACTGAATGACTATTGTGTATTCTGATGCAAACATATAGCTCAAAGCACCTTTTTTTTTGTACAGAAAGTTAGTTTTTGCAGATCTATCTTTTAACAGTTTGAAATTAACCACATTTGTATCACATAGCATAGGAGAACTCTGAATTAACTCACGCCAACAATACTGGGTTTATATGATTTCAAAAACAACTCAGGCATTCTGCTAAACTATAAAGATTTCAGCAAAATATATTTACTTCATATTTAGGGTATGTTCTACTTACAGCAAAGTTGCTCTGAGCTGCATAATGTAGGGGTGTTGCACCTTGACTATCAGATGGGATAGTTCCAAACTTATTTCTTTCTAGTAAGAGATGGACAATCTGTGCATGACCTGAGAAAAATAATATAATAAAAACAAATTTGTATCAGATCCTGAAGTCAATAAACAGCTTAGTTAAAAAAAAAGTTAAAAAACTCCACTGACAAACAGAAAACCTAAACTCAAACAAAACAGAAGAAAATGAACAGATTTTAATAAATAGTCATATATTTGTGTTGTAGCCATTATAGTTTAAATGTAAGAGAGAAACATAAGACCTGATATTTGTTCTATTAAGTCTGGCATGTACTTTCTTCCCAGTAGTGCTTCAGTGCCATACTCTGTATTGTCATTTTTGGGGGGCATCTATAAATCAGAACAACTTATAAATACAAAATTTCTTTTAACAGAAATTACTAAAGCTTTTCTCTAAATAAAGAAACCAGCAGATAGCTATGGCCAGATAGCTATGATATTAACTTTATAATGAATTGGTTGAATATTTCCAGGAAAAGCTTATAATAACTCAGTTGAGATGCTGCATTTGAGTGACAGGTCAGTCAAAAACAGTAAAGTGAACATAGGCTGATGATGATGAGCATTTGTCCATCTTCATTAAAAGACAAGCTAAACCAATGCTGACAATTTCATCACGCATCATATTGTTTCACAGAAGTCAAGTGCAAATTCTTCACTTAGGCTTTATTTAACCAGAATTTCATCTGAGAATGTATAGCAGAATCAGAGGCTAGTCTATTAGCAGCTGCTATAAACAAGCTCATACACAACTCCTTCCCTAAAAACAGATTAAACTATTTTGAGATTAAAATCACAACACTTTTGGAGGATGGGTAAAATTTATATTCACTTCACAGACAGGAACACAAAGACAGATACAGTTTATTGCCACTAAAGTCAACCATTCCATTCATATACTTGTTTCTGTTGGCATATGCAGCTCACAGAGTATCTTAATGATTTGGTATTTTAGGCAATACTATAAAATCACACTGATTTTACAGGTGAAAATTCCCAGTACCTCACATGTCAGAAAAGCAATCAATTTTGCAGCTTGTTACTTTTGCACAGTTGTCTTAGAATAAATGAAAAGGTAGGTAAACCTTCCTGCTAGCACTAGACTATTTTTAATGAAAACACCAACAAATACAGAATGAAGCTGTGCTACAGTTGTGATCTGTAGCTCTTAAAAACCTAAGACATGGAGGACTAGACAAGCTT
The DNA here is from genome assembly GCA_013398615.1 of Brachypodius melanocephalos. Classification (NCBI taxonomy): domain Eukaryota; kingdom Metazoa; phylum Chordata; class Aves; order Passeriformes; family Pycnonotidae; genus Brachypodius; species Brachypodius melanocephalos. Next base: position 3,001,718 of record VZSR01001854.1, on the reverse strand, counting down.
ATGAAGTGGCACTTTGAGACCTAATATGTACAAAAGTATCAGAAATGAGAGAAAATGGTAACTTGAGGCAAAAAGCATGAAGAGTTATGTGTGCATTTTTTTTTTTTCTAGGGGCCTTAGGGTATACAGGAAGGCTTCTGTTTCCTGTTAGGCACTAAGAGAATCCTGGATGCAGAAGATCACATTATTCTGTCCTTTCCTACAACCAAAAAAATCCCAGAAAGAAGAGATATAATGATGCTATGCTATTCCTACCTCAAGAGTATAAGAAGTAAATTGAGATTCACTGGAAGGAGTTGCTTTGGAGTGGAATCCTAGCAGAAAAAACATAGGAGTAGTGAGCCTGAAAAAAAAGATTTCTGAACTTTCAGGATAGACAATTAGAAAAAGGGAACCTAACTCCACAATCAGGGCAGGAGGTCTAGCTAAATTATCTAGGAGAATAAGGCTTGAGGGAGTTGAAAGAAAAAAATTGTATTAGGTGCAATAGTAAAGAAATTGGTGCAAAAGTGGATCTCACTTGGTCATTAATGTAAACATTAAATCTCATTTCTTGAGGTCAAGAACTGTCGTTTCTGTTTTACTTGTATTTAGCAGAGATGGAACTTGGCTGAGACTTTTACCTACACAAAAGAAAAGGTAAGAGGAGCAACAACGCCCTTAAGATGTGGTCACATGCAATCCATCACATCTAAGAAAATGTGTGGCAGCAAGTTTTTAAATCTTTAAAGTTCCCTGCACTGCTTTAAATCTCCTACTGTTAACCTATATAGTAACATCTTACTCTCTTTAAGACCTACATAGAACATTAACTTCAACTTAAACTCATTACCCTGAAAATTTATTATGATTTACTAACCAGAAATTTCCAAAGAGCATATGCCACCTAAAGACCTCATCAGGTTCACAGAATAGTCTGGAGGTCTTGGCACATCTTCCCCCTTCATTCTACATTGATTGTCATCTACAATGACAATCCATTTTTCCAACAGACAGAACTTCTCTCTTAAATAAAATCAATTTCAAAACACAATAAATTTTGCTTCTTGGACAGAACCAAGTGACACCAACTATTTCTTTGGAAAGCTGATCCTATGACATTTAAAATGCTTTATGACAATTTCTCTGTTAAAATTCAATATCCCTACATACACGTAAAATTGAGAATACCCTTCTCTCTTTTTTGTTTTAATAAATATAATTAAACTACATGTATATTGCCACTGAAGTTGCAGTAACTCGCTCCAGTGAACATCTGATTCTTATATTGGCATTCTTTGTCTGCAGCGTCCCAAAGGATCATTGGGATGAAGCCTGTTAAAAGAGGAGAGAGAGTACTGGAAGATTCTTTTATCCAGTGGTTATTTTTTCCTCCTGAATGGAAATAGCAGGTAAATTTTCTAAATCGTATTATTTTTGTGTCTGTCATTTTACAGATTGTGTTTCCCTGCATTTAGATGTTTACATTTAATCAGGTTTTAACTTGTTTTGCAAGGATCCACTTTTTGTAAATCCAAACCAAAATCCACATACGCAAGGTTACAATTTACAGAGCATCTGAGTCTCTGGGTAATAATCTGAACAGAGAAAAACTCTATACAAATAAAACTCACTGTCAGATCTGATTAGATTGTCATAGCATGTCTGATGAAGAGCTTGTACTAGAAGTGTCAACTCTGCCATTTTTTCTTTTTTACTTGAGCTGGCATTATCAGAGTATCTGCATTTTCTTTGTGGGAATCTTCTTAAGCCCCTTATTTAGTTGGTCAGGAGTAGTAGTTTAATAAAAACTAGATAATATAATCATAAATCCATTTAACCAGGCAGACATACACTGCAGTACATCACAATAGGCTGAAAATGAGCATGTGACTCATGATGCCACCATCAACCACTCTGCATTGTGGAGCAGCTTAGTTCCCTCAGGCACCTTGCAAACCCCATGTGACCATCTTACATGTGGACCAAACAAGGGTACTAGCTTAAATCTGTATATGAAATATAAGTCAAGTTATCTTTTTAGACAAAAAATAAACAGAAGCTCTGATATTTTCTTCATGCACTCCCATAGATTGTGTTGCTTTCATGCTGGGTTGTGCAGAAACCACTGTTCTAGAGTATCTGGGGTTTTTTAACCTATGATCAAAGCTGCATGTGCAGGTCAATATACCCTAATTGTTCTCAAATCATCAGCATATATAACCTCTTGATGCAATGCTTTGTGCAGTGCTTTGCAGAATCTGAAGCTAAAACAAGCAGTCTACACACAAACTTCTAATCCTGGTTGAACAGAAACTCTTATTGCTCTGAGATTAACTATTATACTGCCAGGCTGGAATTAAATAAAAATCAGAGGCAAAGAGTAAACAGTACAGCTAATTAATGACTGAGTGACTTCAGCACTGTCCAGTTTACCAAGTAAGGCTGCCCAGTGCAGGGGAGTTCGAAACAAGTTGTCGTAAGATGTCACGTTGCAGCCTTCGTAGGAGGTCAGGACATCCACAACTGCTACATTCCCATCTGCAACAGCAAAATGCAGAGGAGTTCTTCCTTCATAGTCTTGCCAGTTAAGCAGAGATTCTGTAGGTGCAGCTTCCTTTAAAAAATAAAAGAAACAACAAAAATTTTAAGAATATTTAAACTGAAGAGAAACATATACAATCTTTACAGATGTTTTTTCAGAGAGATACTCTGTCCTTATTCAGTAGAACATAGCTCTACAACCAAATGCTTTTCTTACACATAGGCTACTTTCAAGTATTTCTTATGGAATGCTTTTTCATACTTAATTATTGTACAAGATCTGATTTCTGGTACATACCCTGTAGTTTTACCAGTCTGCTGTGCAAGTGGTTCCTTAAACAGATCTTTAAAAAATTAACTCTGGCTCTAGTGAAAATAATGAGAAATTCTTACATGATTTACAAGTTGAAAATGACACATATATCCTCATATTTTCTCCAAAAACACTTCTCTTTTTGCACAAGTTAATTTTATGACTTTCGTTACAATATTTTTTTAGCATTTTATACCCCTAAAAGTATTTCCAAAGGAGATGTCTACATCTATAGCTGACATGATAGAAGTGAGAGTACCTCTAAAAATGCAATGTACCTCTACTCCTAATGGGCTTAATTTTGAATTTAGAAAGTCTTTTGAAGTTTCACGGTTAGTCGCTTGATCATGTAACACAGGCATTAATAGATATAAGTTGACTTTTCATCACCTTTTCTTAAAAAATCTGCTAAATTACTTCCACATAAGGACCCTAGCTATATATCTTTCTATTATGATAATTTCATCTCTCAAACGTTTTTCTATACAGATTTCTCTTTGTGATTTTTTTTTCAGGCAAAAGAGCAGAACAGGTACAAATTATCATCATCATAGTATTTGAGAGATCTTCAAAAGGCAAATATCATAAAGGCCCAGGAGACACAAACTTTAAACTTCACTTTTCTGAAAAAAAAGGTATTACTAAAAAAGTGGCAAACAATAATACAGTAGAAACTCAAGATACAGGACACTAAACATCTAGAGTAAAAGCAGATTGTCAAAACAAGAGTTGAAGTAAACCAGAGCGAGTGACTCTGCTTTTCTACCTCAAACAATTCAGAACAATTCACTGAAGTCCTGGGAACCCTGTGCAGAATTAAAAGGGAATGTAGCCCTGAGATTTTTAACTTCCAACACTAGAGGGGATTTTAAGCCATGATAAGTGAGAAAAGCAATCCTCCTGAAAATACAGAGCTACACTACATATCACAATATATTTATGAAAGAGGAGCAAGGGATTGTGATCAGTGCAGCTTGTTAACAACAGTTCCTGACCCCTTTCTCACTCAACTAACTGCAATCTTTCCTTTTGACTCCACTAGGTACACAAACTGGCTGTAGAATCACTTGCATTTGCATTATTTGATGTGTAGTAACTATTACACAGAAAACAAATATCTGATATTGAGAACAATAAATCAAGAAGAAGAAAGGAAATTCCAGAATTATGGTTTCTATGCAAATATTAATTGACCAAAGTTGCACATTCTATATTTCCTATGTAATGGATAAAAAACCCCTCAAACCCCCCATAACATTTAGAGTTATGCTTCCCTGTATTTTCTAAGAGCAATCTGGCTAAGTTAATACAGCAGCAGTAGCTTCAACTCTGCAATGCCCTGATTCTTTGTTTCTTACTGTTTACTTTCTTACAGTGCCAAGTTAAACCTTCTAATATTTGGTTAATATAAGTTCTCTAGATCTAAGGAGCTACATACTTTGTACACTGTATGTAAATCACAGAATCACAGAATGGCTGGTGAAAGGATCTCTGGAGATCACCTAGTTCAACCCCCTACTAAAGCAGGTTCAACCACAGCAGGTTGCACAGAATTAACTCCACGTGGGTTTCAAATATCTCCTGAGAAGACTCCACAACCTCTCTAGGCAGCTTGTTCCAGAGCTCAGTCACCCTTCATCTCAGTGAAGATGCTTTCCTTCATATCCAAATGGGAATTCCATATTTCAGTTTGTACCCATTGCCCCTTATGCTGTTGCTGAGCATCACTGAAAAGCATCTGGCTCCCTCCTCTTGACATCCACACTGATGGTATTTCCAATTAATAAGATCCCCTCTCAGTCTTCTCCAGGCTGAACAGACCCAGCCCTCTCAGCCTTTCCTCATGAAAGAGATGTTCCAGATCCCTCATCACCTTCATAGCACTTAGCTGGACCCTCCCCATTGACTCCTGGTCTTCCTTGAACTGGGAAGCCCAGAACTGGACACACTAGGGCTGACCCTCTAGGGAAGATCGCCTCCCTCGACCTGCTGGGAATGCTCTTCCTAATGCATCCCAGGCCATCCATCGCTGGATGTGTTTAAAAAGAGACTAGATGTGTCACTCGGTGCCACAATCTAGTTGAGGTGTTAGGGCTGGGTTGGACCCGATGATCTTGAAGGTCTCTTCCAACCTACATATTCTGTGATTCTGTGATCCTAATGGCCTTCTTGGCTCCTAGGACACACTGCTGGCTCATGGACAGCCTGTTGTGCCCCAGGAACCCCAAGTCCTTCTACTGGTGCCCAGTGTGATTCCTCTCCTGGTGCAGGACTGTCCATTTGCCTTTGTTGAGCTTAGATGAGCCTTCTCTCTGCCCAGCTCTCTGGCCAGTCCAGGTCCCACTACTGGCAGCACACCACAATGGGGTATCAGCCACTCTTCCCAGTTTTATATCATCAGCAGATCTTCTGGGTACAGTCTTTCCCTTCAGCCAGGTCATTAATGAATAAATTAGAAAAAGACTGGGCCCAGTACTGACCTCTGGGGAGCATTTCTAGACACAGGTCTGTAACCAGACCCTGTGCCACTGATCACAACCCTCTGAGCTCTGACATTCAGCCAGTCCTCAACCCACCTGCTGCCCACTCAGAGAGCCCACCCTCCCTGAGCTCACCTAGGACAATGTTATGGGAGAGTGTCAAAAGCCTTGCTGAAGTCAAGGTAGACAATACCCACTGATCTTCCCTCATCTACCCTGCCACTCCTGCCATCACAGGAGGCTCTTATTGGCCAAGCGTGATTTCCCCTTGGTGAATCCGTGTTGACTACTAATAACTTTCTTTTCCTTCACATCCTTAGAAATGACATCCAGAAGCAGCTGTTCCATCACCTTCCCAGGGATTGAGGTGATACCTGTAGTTTCCTGGGTTGTCCTTCTGTCTCAAGGCACTGGAGTGACATTGGCTTTCCTCCAGTTCTCAGGCACCCTTCCTGTTCTCCATGACTTTTCAAAGATGATGGACAGTATCTTAGCAATAACATCTGCCAATGCTAATTAAGTTAGACATCTTAGACAAAAAACTTCATCAGTTTTAGATTAGGTAACAGAACTGTCAGCCATGTTTTGTTAGAGTCAAAAATTAACATACTTAAAACACACTGGAGTTTACTAATATATCTAGTCACCAGTACAGTAACACATAACCTATTTAAAAATTTAAAAATTGATCAAAAAGACTCTCAACTAAAAATGCAATCAAAGTTAACATTGTTACATGCACAAACCCCAATAATCAAAGGATGTGTAACACTTTTTTTATAAGCATTCAAAAGCACTTATCTGAACCACTACAGTGAAAACTTGTAGGTTCTTTCCTAACTTCAACAATTCTCAAGAGAAAGCTAACTGATAATATGCTTACTTTTTGTCTATTCATAGAGCTCAGCAGGGGGAGCATAGAGCCTACTGCAAAAATTCATTTAATGAGAATCACTTTAAGAATGGCTAAACATGAATTATGATAGGCACAGAAGTTATTACTGAAATTCTAAATCCACCAGAGGAAAATGTGTTTGAACAAAATGGACAAACAAGAAAACAAATGCTTCTTCACTTATAATTTGCTGATGTAATCCTGACAGCTAATTTTCAAGCCTTCCAGAAGCACAACAACATCCTAAATAAATGAAGCCTAAAACTCCTGGCTTAAAGTCATTGATGTTGCCAAGAAATATCCCCATACTCAAAAGTGCTATTTTTGCAAAATGGTACAGAATCTACAATGACAAAGCCACAATTTATATTCTTGTTTAAAACTATTCATGTGTTTTGAATTTTTTGGCCACTTAAATTAAAATTTTCTAGGCCTGTTTCTGCCTACATTCATGAGTATAATTTCTTTAGATTTTAAGTGGGTTTGGTTAGCTATAATTAAACTGTCATACTGTATTAATATTTTAAGCACAATACAGAGAAGAAACAGAAGCTAAACATTTTTCTGTGCCAATTAGAACAATGGCATTGTAGTCAATAATGGAAAGTGTGGTATAAACAAATGTCATGTCTCCTACCATGAAGAATAAATAAAGAGAAGAGATACAAAATAGACAGTGAGTACTAAGCAGTAGCTTCCATAATAATAATGGAACCTTATTCTGTTCTTTTCTCCTTAAATCTTCCCAACATTTTTCACATAACCAAGCATAATCTGGAAAGGTGGAAAAGGAAGTAGACCATGAGAGTTTCTCTCTACTTCACATGTTTACTTTCTACATATGTCGAGTTTCATTTTGGCTGTATTTCATGGATTTCAACACCAGATGAAATCAATTTGTGTGTAATGTCACTCCTGCACACTCAACTTACTTTCTCAGCATTCAGCTGAGATCTTTTCATAATTGTTTATTTTGACAATACCAATGGACTATGTACTATACAAATATCAAACAGAAAGATGATCCTTAATTTTAAGAATTTATAAACAGGAGACAAAATCTGGTCACACCCAAAGGGCAGAGTACAGAAAAACAAGACAGTATTTTCCAGTACCATAGACTGTGGTCTCGATAAAACCAGCAGCTAAACTTTCATCAAGTTTTTGTAAAGCAGCACTGGACAATCCCAAGCAGGATACTAGAGAAAATACAACTTTCTGGTGAATTCTTCCACAGTGTCAAAGATAAGAGAGAAACAACAGCAGTGTTGTTTTTCATAACCCAGCCAGCAGGCACCAAAGGTAGCCTGGAAGCAGACATTGATACCTCACTGCTGTCTGGGCAATGGCACAATGGTTAGAGAAAGCAAAGACAAATGGTTTGGTTGGATGTAATTAAAAATGGGGAAGCAATAGTGACACAGACACTTGCCTTTTATACTGCTATCATCACAAGACAGTCTTTTTGTGAACTTAAAAATGCAATTATATGTTAAGACATAAGATTATAGAAATTTTCACTCTGTGAGTACATCCAGTAGAAATACAATGAAGAATGTGAAAAACTATAAAGTTAGAAGACCTAGAGAGGAATGAGAATCAAGTGTGATGCTTAGACAATAGGCTTGGAGCTGGATAATACTGTAAAAAGCAGCTAAGAAAGGAGGGGAAGACTGAGTTCTGCTGTGTCTGCACTGTGCTGTGAAGCTCTGTCACTTCAAGACAAGTAAGAAAAACACTTCAATTTGGAGAGAAGATCTTACTACAGGATTAAACTCAGGGCACCACCACCACCACCAAAAAGGTATTCATACACAACAAAAAATTCAGTCAACAGATTGATTACCTAATAACAACATTTCTGTATCATCAACTTTACAGCACAGCTAAATTACTTTTCATTCAAACTTGTTATTAACTTACTCCATTAGTAAGCACATATAGATGTAACTAATTGCAATATAAACAATTAAGCTGATGCATGAAAAAGCCTTGATGAAATGAAGAATACACTCTTTTCAGCCCAGCCAAAGTGCCTCTATACCACTGCACACAGCATGAGAAACAAACAGGAAGAGTTGGAAGCCTCCAGGAGAAAGCTATGAGCCAGCTGCCACTACTGAAACTTGGTGGGATGAATCCATGACTGGTGTGTAGCTACAGGCTGCTCAGAAGGGACAGGACAGGAAGGGGGGTGAAAGGGGATGGGACACAGCTGGGACATTTGACACAAACTGACCCAAGCAATACTTCATACCATATAATATCATGCTCAGCAAAAAAACTCAGGGACAGGGGGAGGGCAGGAAGGATGCTCATGGCTACACCATTTGTTTTCCCAAGCAAGATGAAGCATGCTAAAGCTTTTTTTCCCATTTTTCTTGAAGTGACTGACATCTGCTTGCTGATGGGAAGAATTAATAAATTTCCTTTTCTGCATGCAGCTTTTGCTTTCTTTACTGGGCTGGCATTATCTTCATCCACAAGTCTTCTTGCCTTCCTTCTATCTTGTCTGTCTTGAAAGAGGTGAGTGAGTGGCTGTGTGGGTGTGATGCTCTTGTCATTCACAACTTTCAGAAATACTTGCCTTTTGACTACTTTAATGTTTGAAAAAGTCTGTAGTTAAATACAGAGATCCTTATCTACTTTCCAGCAAGTTTACTTCTTCAGGGTAGCAGAAAAGTAAATATAAATTTAAAGCTTGTGACAAAATTGTTTGTAACGAATTACTTCACAGCTGAATACAAATTACACATTTATTGAATAAACAGCAGTAATACAGAAATACAATCACTTTGATGCTGGAAACTTCTCTAAAACTATTTTTATAGTAAAAAAGTATCAGTAACTGCAAGATTGTCAGTGTGATTTGAAAAAAAGCAAGGAAAGTTTTCATTTTCATATTTAAGTTCTCAGCTTGCAAGCTAATCAGGCAGACATAAAAGTCCTTGTAGTTAAAGCACAATCACTATGTGTCTAGTTCTGAAAGACCTTTGAAAGACAGATACAGGAAGATTGTTCTAATGTGACAGAAAATTTAAATTGGGGCTTCTGTATCTTTCCATGTTAGTGGAGCTCAGAGATTTTCACTAAATAAAAATCAAGGTAAAAATCAAGCTGAGCATTTGATTTCATTGTACCCATTATAACTGTCACTGCAGAAGATAAACTGAAATATTGCAGAAAGAGAAAATATGCTATCAAGGAAACAGTATTAAATTCATACACAAAATTACATAGAAAATCTCTCAGCAAACTGACTGTGAAAAACTAAATTAAATTAATATTTTCCATACAGATAACTAGACATAAACTTTCAAATAATGAAGGAAAGACACATAACAAAGAAATCAGCGTGCAAAATGCAAATTAAATAAGCAATATGACTGGCCATTTTATCCAGGAAAACTTTAAAGTCTTTCCTTCCACCCCTTACAAGACTTAGAGCAAAGACATTCACACATCAAACTCAAACTCTTTTCGAGAGAGAAAAATATTTAAGATTATTTCTTACAAAGTTCTGGATATTATGAAAAGCAAATAATTTAGTTCTCAAAGAGTCAGTGGACCAAAATAAGAAATCTCAAAAGAATAAAAAGTATTTTTATCAGAGGAAAGTAGTAAGGACAGAAAGTGTTATATACACATGTAGCAGACTTTCTTACCAGAATACATTTCACTGTGTGGATTGCACTAGGGTCCTTGTTGTTAGCAGCCCAGTGAAGTGGGATTTTTCCTTCAATATCAGGAATTCCAATATTTGAATCATGTTTTATGAGGAGTTTCACATGCTCTGGGTTATTGTAGTAGGCACTCCAATGCAATGCAGTTTGCTGCAATACAATTTTCACAAGCTTTTTCAACACGTTGAAAAATTGTTGGAACATGAAAATTAAAGTTGGCTAAAACCAGCTTTATACAACACGTAAATAAGCAAACTTCTGCTACACTTCAATAAAGAGGACTGACAAAAAACTGAGCACACGCACCTGGGGTGGCTGATAACTGAAAATTTGTAAAAATAGGCTTTAAGCAAAGCTGAACAAACAGCCCATCTACCTTAGTAAGAGCAGATCATCATACACATTTGCTACTGAGGTCTGAATTAGGACTAAGCTGCACCACCTCATATGAGATCCAAACTGAGACACCCATATGCTTGGGACCTAAGTATCTCTGGTAGGAGATTAACTGCTTTTCATGAAGATTTTTGGCAAGAGAAAAATGTGCATGCCACTCAGCACTGCCCTGATGGCTATTAGGTGCAGCAGTTCACACCTGGAGAAAATATCTGTGCTTGGTATTAAGCAATGACATTCAAGCTAGAATGATGATCTGCACCAGACCTCAGCAGCAGAGCTGCACTACAGAACAGCTGCAGTCACTAGTGTTGTTCTCTTAAATTTCACATTCTGTCGGGATAACACAAATTGACAGAGCCTACTCTCCACTAGGGGAAGGTGACACTGAATGCTGACACTGGACTTGGATCCATCTTGAACAGAGGTTTTGACTTTACTGTCTGTGATGGCTCAGAATTCTGAGGTTGAATATTAGTGAATCTAATGCCCAATGACCCAGGGCAGTCCAATAAAGCACCAAAAGGCAATCCGTGCTCCTGCTGCCAATTCCTGACTGCCAACAGCTTTTCTACAGGCCTTATCAATGTTCATAACTACATAAGCAAACCAATGTGTGGGAGTTTCTTAACCAGCAAAACATTGGCATATTAACAACTATTTCATTTACCAGACACACCTTTCCCAAAGGCCAACTAACAGAGAGTTATAAGATAAAGAATGATATTTTTTTTCCCAGCTCTCTTACCCCCTCACCCCTACTAAACATTACATTCCTTTGATTGGAAACTGAGAAATAACTCCTGCAGGACATTTGTGTATAGAAGTACAATACCTTGGATTAGCATCCTTAAACAGTGACATGGAATATGTAAGTTGCCTATCATATCCTTAACTTCTCTGTAAAGGAAGAAGGCAAAAAGGAGCCTCTTTGTCTTTGTTGCTGCCAGCTGTTAGTTTAGTACCATGGTAACAATAATAAGATAGCAAAGCTTTTTTTTCTGCTTGCCACTCACTGAAGAAGGGCTCCACAAAGTGCCACTACATCCTTGTGCCAGTAAAAACTTGTAATAAATTAATGAGTGTTATTTATTAAATGGAGTTGACCAGTATTCCTGGAAACTGACAATTGCAATGAAAGCAGAAACTTTTGGTTACCAGAAGGCCAAAGTAGCCTTGCTTCACCGACTTCCCTCACCTACAACCATATGCAGTCAGTTACCCACGTGGAAGCACATGCAAAAGACACTTGCTCTCCCTCATGTTCAGGAATTATATTTGACAATTTCGATGTGCACAGTTGCAGCAAGGAAATCAAAAAAGCCATGTGCCCAACAGGGTCAAACAGGTTGGATTCTGTGCCCAAGATCATCTTTCACCAACCTGAATTCCATTTTTGCTACTGTGACTACCCATGACACGAACCGGGAGAAAAGTGCTCCATGTTTTGCGGGGCATCTGGCAACGCTTTAAATACTGGCTTGGAAATCTGCTGAGCAGGCAAGGTTGCTAAATGGTTTTGGCTGGTTTATGCATACCTTTGTTAATTAATTAGCATGGTCATGAAGTCAGCCTGATTTCTCTAGAATGACTGCTGCAATTATAGGTGGTTTTCTAATGACTCTTATCATTAAAGGATTCTAAATGTGAGGTTTTTCAAAGGAAGAAAAGCAACATAAGCAAATGGTATCCAGACTCTAACAAGGATCACAATGTTACAGAAAGACTTGGATGGTTTTTGAATCCTCTATTGTTGTAATTACTCTTAAGAAGAATGTCAGTGGAGCCCATGCAATGAACTTTGACATCATTACCATCAGGAGAATATTAATACCTCTACTTTGAAGATCTGGAAAAAGTTTATGACAAATAATTTTTTGCACAGAACTGCTTGATGTAAAATTTTGAAAGTTGCAACAAATCTTAAAATAAGCAGTTGTCTTAAAATAACTGATCCTTTTACCTTGTTTCTGTCCTGGGTATCCACTTCTCCAGGTGCCATATGTTTTAACAACAAAGCTAAACATTTTGGGCTTTTGTGACGTGTAGTTAAATGCAAGGGTGTCATATCCTCTAAGTCCTTCTGCATCCAGTTCCCTCTCCGAGCCAGTAGAAGTTTCATGAAGCGGTAATTTCCCTGGACAAAGAAAAATATCATAGATTTATGTCAGTTTATCAAACCAAATGATGATACTTAGATATGTTTTTATATATTTATTGTATTATAGTGCCTAAAAAAGCTCGCAGCAAAACAGCTCAACACTTTGGAAACATCTAATGAAAATTTTTTGTTGTTGTTGTTGTTAACATGAACTCTTCATTTCTAGGTCTCCTGTGCTACTTGGTTTTAGATATTTATATACCATTAGCAGAACAAGATAGGGTTCATTAATACTGAAAATTCTGCAATATTATCAGAGTTTCTTAACTGTTTAACCTTAGTAAAAATCATGTAAAAACTGAAATAAGATCATTAGATGCTGGTTTCAGCAAGGTAAACAGTTATCAGATGAAGAATAAAACTGAACAAGAAGAAAGAATATAATTTTCAAAATGAAAGTAAGAAAAATAACCAGGAATGATTCAGAAGGATAAAATGTACTCATCTGAATACATAGCAAATATATGCAAAAGTGATTACTTCTCACATTTTAAAATTGTGAACTGTATGAGTTTTGGTCTACAATATATATAATAAATGGATGGGACAGTTAGCTTTACAACACATTCAAAATACTTCACACTACGACTTCCACTAGGTTTTCACTATGTTTTCAAAAGAAACAACATATACATGCTTCTTTGATATAAATATAATGATATAATAAGTGAAGGTGGATCCCAAAACACCCAATCTGGTTTTATTTCTCAAATCATTGAAGATGCCAGTAAAAAACTGAAGACCTGAACACGCCATCATGAAGAAGCTGCACTGATTTAGTACCACAGCCAGCCTTGACTTGCTACTACCCCTTGCTTGAAAGTTATTTTCTGTATAGGAGAGATGCTACGTACAACATTTTGATGCTTCCACTTCCCAAAGTCTGTGGGTTAATCTAATCACATTCAGCAGTTAAGTTGGAATAGAGGATCAGCAACTGCTGGAGCAATAACTCACTAAAGCAAAACATCTGCACCTACCTTTAGTTATGGCTTAAACACCTCTGCCCTTTTCACACTCTAAGTTTTAACCTTTCCTAAAGTGAAAGGAGTGTGTTGTTCTCCTAATTTCGCTGTCTTCCAATGTTTCCCCAAGATATGAGTTTTTGCCAATGATCCCATATAGATCATTACCTATAACTATAATGAAAATAGAAAGCTCAGAAAAGAAAATAAATTGTACTATTTCTCCCTCACTCAGGGAAAAGCTGGAGCATTTGATGAAGCATTATTAGACAATGTACACAGGAAAGGTGATACTCGAATCAATAGAAGTCATGTCTTTGGATTCTTCTGCTTATGAAATTCCCTGCAAATTAACATACTTCAATCTGCTACAATTCTTTTATAAATTCTGCATGTTAACTTAGTCCCCTTAGGCTGTCTTTGGAAAAACAACGAAAAAAGGCAACCAAGTAGAAAAGGGCAAGCAGTGCTAATGAACAGGGGCACTTTGGTATCTCATAAGGCTCAGAATTGCAAATCGCTTTTGTCAGCAGAATGGTAGGATGGAGACAGGCCAAAGGATCCCAGAGGCCTCCACAGTATCCAGTGCCAGGGCATAAAAAATAGCCAAATTTCATTTTTCAAAGCAGCCATGAACATTGGAAAGGGATACTTTACAAAAATTACTGTTCTGTTTTTTGTCTAATAGCAATGGAAGACTTGAGCTTTACGGATGCAGAATGGATTTCACCAGGTATGGCCAAAATAAATGAATGCGACTTTTTTTTCCCCTGCTAAACTATTTTATTTTAAAATATAAATCAGGGAAAGCAAATAATGAATGAGCTCAGATAAAACTACCTCGTCCTGCTTCTACTATTTATTGTTACTAGTCCTTGCTTGTCAATGACAGCTTACAAGAAAAGTCTGCCACAGAACCTACCAAAAACCTGCCTGAACATGCAAACTTCTCTTGCCAGAGACAGCACAGCTACTACAGCATTCCCAATGAGAAGTGACCAAATACACCTTTTTTCTTCTGCTGGGTGCCAGGGAAAGCACAACTTCAGGATTTTGTCCCTTTAGTACACAGACACCTACCAAGGCATACTCAGAAGTACAGGGGCAGAACAGCATGATGTCTGCAGAGCTCCTAAACCACAGACAACACACTCAGAATTAATTCATGATAAATCTGGGGTGGAGCTAGAGATGAGAATATTCCTCTTTATTACCATTACACTGTACAGGCAAATATGAGAAAAAATTTACAAAATTCATTGAAAAAGAAAAATTAAAACTAGCAGAAAAATCTCCATGCATCATGATGTGGTTGGCAATTAGACTGCAGGAAGACAATATTAAATAACTTGAGAGAATATTAGTCTTGGAAGAAATATAGCTGCTTTTCTCCATCACAGAGGATAATGCATTTGGGTTGTTTGCAATATTTCCTGCACAGAGTGCATGCATACCCATGAGAGGGGAAAAAAAAAAAAAAAAAGTTTTTGTCTTGTTGATGGGCCCTTATTGGAGGATTTACAAGTATATTCTGCTTTTTGAATGAATCCCACTGTAAAGAAGACTGAAAGTTAAAATAATGCATAAAACTAAGGAAACGTGCCCTTTTATTATTAGAATTTCTCTCCCTATACTGTATTTTATATTTGCTATTACACATTTTCCATCAGTTACTACTACATTATTCTCTTGCATGCTTAGCAAACAAATCCTTCTCCTTAGCAAATGAATTTGTAATAAATCCCTTCATTCTGAAACACAAAAGATTCTGTTTCTTCCAAGTGATTTAAGGTTTCTTTTTAACACTACCACAGAAAACACCTGTACTTACATTACTTATTTGAATTATCTTACTCATGCCTTTGCTTCTGACTGCTATTCTTTTCTTTAGTAATACCATGAATTTTGCTGTCTTCCTTTCACTTGTTAAAAAACAATACTGTGCTTTTTAATGACAATGGAAAATTTCCCCACCTTCAGCTGATTACTGCTTAAATTTGTAAGTATGGAATGGATCAACACGCCTTGAAGGCAGACGTAATTTAGGTCTTATTATGTGGACAGAGGGAATGCTTAATTTGAAAAGCCAGTTCCTCAGTTTTTATAAAATTTTTGTGTATATAAAGTATTCAAGCTGGCTAGGTTTTTATTCATAAATAATGCACTTAAACATTCCTGGGCAGCATGAAGATCTCTGAGTCAGTCCATGGTCTCTTACCATTGAGAGTGACTCAAAATGTATTCTATTATGAACAGAAAACATAGTGAGCAAACAGGATTAAATACTTGTACAGAAAACTTGGTTCCTGGCAGCCAGAATTTACCATTCCAATGCCAACTCTTAAAATTCCTTTAGATTCTACTAAAATGATTTGAAAAATTGACTCTGCAAACTACAGCAGAGTTTCAGAGCACAGCTGACTTCAACATAATCAGAAGAAATTCTTCTGCTATTTCAAAAATTCAGCCACAAGTACTAACTGCAGTGATGTAGAACACATTTTTTGGTAGACAGTTCAATAAGCAACCATGGCTCTGCCATCAAGTAATAACTTCAAAGAAAGTTCTGGACCCCAAGCTAAACTACTAAGCAGCCAGAAAAACTTTCCCTTCCTAAATGTTTTAATGGAGAAGAGACTTAGAGAAGAAATATCTTAGTCAGAATCAATGAATTTGTCAGAATTTGAATTGAATTGAAATTTTTTCAATTTCAGAGATAATTGAAAAAATTATCCCCAAAATTGCAAGTTCAGTAATTAAAAAAGCTGTCTAGTATATTCAATATGATTCTACTGCCAGGGAAAGGTTTCAGTGGAAAATCACTGGTACACTTCTCTACCTAGTTTTCTGGGTCTACAAGAAAATGTGTTTATTTCTTTATTAACCTAAAGCAGCTTTTTCCGTTTTCTCTCCCTGGCTTGCTGAGGAAGTGTAGTGAGAGAGCAGCTGGGTGGGCATCTGTCAAACAGCCACAGTCAGGCTGTCCCATATGGTCACCTAAGTGAAAGGCTAAAGAAAAAATGAGCTCTGTTCAGTGGCGCTATAATTCTAATCATAGGTTGAGGCTGAAACTACTGGTTGTATTAGCCAGTGCAGTAAAAATATTGGCCTCACACTTCACATCTTTCCACTCCATACAGGCCACAGAGTCCTGCCCTGGGTCACCCAGTGGCACATGCTTCTTTCAAACACTTCCTCAGAAGTTCAGTACTTTTCACAGCAAATTTTAAGTATTTCACAAGCATACAAACTTGCTTTAAAGACCACACCTGGGTTCTAGAAACACTCTGCTGATGTGCAACAGAGTGCTGTGAAAATTTATTTCCATTCTCATCCCACTCTTTCTTGGTGAGGTAACTTGGTCATTACATTAAACTGTGTGCTTCTACACTCTGACTAACCACTTCTCCTACCCTGCAGTGTGGATTCATCTCTGACACTAAACTTTTCGTGTTCAGATTTTAAAACACTGCATAGACAAATATAACACCTTTTATAAGGTGAGAAACTGAGCTGTACAAGGTAAGGCTAAGAGTCAGAGGAATATGTGCATCTCTCCAAGCACTTGAAAAGCTCACCCATAGTTAGGCTACCATCACCTCGTCATCAGTGGGTTAAAAGGGGACAGTGTATGTAGAAAAACTGCTTATTTCCCTATTAATTGGTGAGACCACATTTGCAAAAACCGTAACAATTCTAACCCACGTGAAGTACTTCACACGACTTGAAAGACTGATCTGTAATAATTTACAACGTAGAGCACATGAGCTGACAACTGCTACAGTACAGCGAGGCTTGATTTTCGGAATACCCACAATGGGCCTGTGAAGATTTAGTGCACTGTAAGGGTTGCTAGAGGAACTGGGGGAAAAGCAGCCCAGCATCTCTATACAACCTCCTGGTAAAAACAGCAGGGGTCATTAAATAGAATGCCAAGCTGTTAAACCGTGAAGATGCTACTTTGGCTCCACTCCAAAATTACATACCTGCTTTCCCAGGACTGGGAACAGACAGACCAAAAGAACACAAACCCTTACAAAGGAGATGGTTTTCAAGGGCTTTTCATTGCTGACAGTCATAAGCACTGAAGATGCAGTCAGGACAGAAAGCCTTAGAAATATTTACAGATAAACCACAAATTAGAACTCAAGGTTAAAATTGACCCTCTGGATTACTAAATCCATCCTCCAGCACCATAGGGAGTAAGAACACCTAATCCTTTTCAAAAAAATTCCTAGTGATTTCTTTTAAGTGGAATTACAGTGTTCGGGATCTTTTTCCTCCCAGTTCTGTTTCAGGCTGGGGCTTCTAGGTTTTGTTTCTTGTTTGTTTTTTTCCTTTTTTTTTAATCCCAATGACACTTGTCTACTGCTAGTGTATACATCTTGTCAGATATACTTAAAAGTGCATTTCTCCTATAAATTAAGTGCATTCTCCAATCAGTTAGCACATTACATTCTTCTTAGTCATGTTTCAAATAATAAATAATACATAGAATAAACAATTACATCTGTCTCCCTCCCCCTCCCCTGGGGGACTTGCCTTTTGGACTATAATATTTCTAATAATTTCAATTACTTTCAGTATTCCTGTTCTTCTTATAAGCCTAGCTACTGCCAGCCTCTCTTTGACTGACAATCATGCCTAACACTGTGCCACTCTTAAGTATCCTTTAAAAAAATACTACACATGATTCTAAGTTTACCCATGAAAAATATTGACTAATATTAGATTCAAGTGCAACTGTTAAGTAATTCTAATACATGCCTTCTAATCTTACAGCTCATATTTTAACCGTCCTGTTTTCAGTTCATTATCAAATAATAATTTACCATTCTCTTGCATTTTGTGTCCTAATTTCTAATTAAGCTTGCAATTTTCCATCTAGCACTACAGTTAATATTTTTGTACAGGCCTAAAAAGGCAATCTATTGAATTTATTTCTATGAAATGAGCTAACTAAATATCCAGTTACTCTTAAAGAACCTACTGCTGACAGAAGGTGCTCATTTCACCCAATTTTGCTTACATATTTATACCAATTTTCACCATTTTCACCAATTCTGCTTACATATTTATGCCCATATTTATCTCCATAATTTCAAATTCTTATATGGTTCTGAGGTCAAATAGGCTGCCTCTCTCAGCTACTTGCTTCTTAAAACATTACTTACCACTACTGAGAAATGTTATTGAATACCCTAAATTCTGTAATGTCACAATTCCTAAAGAATGATTCACCGATTAAAACTCTTTTGCACCCTATCCCTTGGTGTTTCTGTACCCGTGAGATGAGATTTATCAAAAATCAGGCACTAGCCACTGACCACAGCCCCAGACAGAGAGCCCTGCAGGAACTGAGCCTGGTAAGCAAGTGTGCAGCACAGTGCAGGCAAGTGGCAGAACAGAGGGCTCCACAAAATCAGAAGCACAAAGGTCAGCCTGTTGAAAGGGGTGTGTTTGAAGACAGCAGTGCAGCAATCCACCAACCATAACAGAGAGGATTTCAGAGATCTGATAATTATACATCTCTACCATAGATTAATAATTTATTAACTTATTAAATTTTGATTGTTGAAATATATTCATTATTAATTAAGCAGCACTTATGTAAGACGTTTTAGCAAAATTTTCTTAGCAATCTTTTGTGAAAAGATAGACTACTTAACAATCAATAAATCCTCTTCAGAGGAATATAATATATAATTCAGTTACTTTTAATCTTTCACAAACAGAACAGCACAAAATTATTACCGTTAAATTAATTGCAAAGATAAAACATCTCCTGTTCTAATACTGCACCAATCATAGCATGGACAGTGATTATATAACTATTAGGTAATTATTATTGTATTTAAATATTATTGATGTTTTAATTTTTCTTTTAAACTCTTAAACAGTATTTAAGACAGCAGAGCTGGATATATAATAGCATCTTGAGAACAGAAAAACTAATTATATCATGGGTTATTGCACACATATTCACTCATGTACCCTGTTCATTTGCTTTAGACCCAGATTAAGAACTGGTAATGTACATTGAAATTTACCATAACAAGCCACTGATCTCCTCTTCCAAAGAACATTCTGTCCCAAATATACAAATATATAAATAAATGTTAAAACCCCAAAACAGATTTGCTATGATCTTTCAACAGTCAGATTAGTTTAGTTCAGCCTTTTAAACCCAGGACTCCTTAGAAGCTGGAGTCAAGACTTAATTGTTGCTTATGCCTGAAACACAAAAATGTCTGTACTTTTTAATAGTGAGCCATCAGTTTCTAAAGCAAGTAGAAACTATACACTGACAAATACTAAATCATATTTTACACTCAGATGCTCACGGAGGTAAAATATATACAACATGAAAGTATTTCAGATTTTGCCTTAGAAACCCAAGCAGAACATATCATCCACTTGGCACTGCATTAACACGCTTTGCCAAAAGATTAGCACAGATGCTAAAGCCAAAGTTGAGAACAGTTCTTTGCTGTCAGATGCTTTCAAGAAGCACTGAAAGTCAAAAAAACTTGAACTCCTTAATTGCTAGCTAAGCCTTTGAAAGATAAATACATCCATGAGGTTTCTCTTGAAAACAAAAATGGGAAATGAATTTAACCTGCTTATCTTCACAGAGTAGAAACCAATCTTTGATCTACTGGATCTTACAGAAGATAATCTTGCTATAAACACAAATGTGCTCACTCTCTTTCCAGTGAGGAGGTGCTGAAGACAGGATGCTTCACCCCACAAATAAACTTTGTACAAAATAAACAAATTTTCAAACTCCAAATATTTTAATAACTTTGGAAAGCAAAGGGGCTGTGCATGTGGTTTCTTTAGATGTGTTTCAGCTTTTAGTGTCTCATTGAGAAGAGGCACATTCTAAGAATATCAGAAACCACTTGGAACAATGTGGACTTCTGTCATCAACACCCACCAGTTTCAGTAGCTTTTCAGGAAACAAACTTACCACTTACAAAAACCAGAATCTGTTCTATCATACTTCTAATTTGATATCTATAGGAACAGACTACTGTTCCAAAAGTAACCGAAGTCCATACATCAAAAGGAGTATTTTGATATGCTTGTATTATCAGTTACTTGCCAGAAATCCCATAAGAATTCCTCAGAAGAAAAACTACTAAGAGAGGCTAGCAAGTAGATACATGAATTTAATTGCAAATAAGAACTACTTGGATTTATAAATTAGCACTTGTGTTTTGAAATCTTACCTATGCATGAAATACTAGAACTTCTTATTTTCTAATTTTCTTCTTTTCACTGAAACTGAATTTATATTGCCTGGTTACAACAGCTACAAGCCCAGTAAAAGCTACTCTTTACTGTATATGACTGCATCACTCTTACATTCCTTGAATATCAGTAGATTTGCTTAAACAGCTTCTGAAAAAAACAAAGTCAGCATAGCTACTTTGAATCCCAGTTTCTAGCTAAAATTAGTAAAGTCACCATGAAAAAAGCAGGCTGTCTCTCTGGTTATCACTAACTATGGGTTAACTCCTTGATTAACAATGTAACTGAAAAATAAAAGAAAGAGAAAATCTTTAGGATTATTGTTTTAGACATGACCCTTAGCAGTTATCCATTGGATTACAGTTTTGAAAACAAAAAATCTCTGTGTGGACAAGAATGATGCCATGCCTTCTATCTAACAAACCACTGATGGATTTAAATACGTAATGCTCTGCTAACCCTTTCAAGTCAACCATGACAAAAACATCACTGATTTTTGACATTGGGTTTAATCTCGCGAAGTACCCTTTTAGCAACTTCCTCAGCAGCATTCTAGACTCAAAAGTAAAACACTCAACTGGAGAAAATCTCTCAGACGGCTGAACAGAAACCTTATTTACCAGTTTTCAAGCTGAACATGTTCATCTGTCTGGCAAAGCATCTTAGGCAATACATCAGCGCAGAACATCAGCACGACTTGAGGCCAGTTCTGACTATCAGACATTTTGACTGAAAGCAAGGCAGTGTCTCAGCTAAGAGCAATTCTCCCTAAAGCCTCTTGCAAGATTGGCTTTACTCTCTTGGTTTCCATAGGAATAGACAGAACTATCAGCTGGCACACAGTTAAAGAATACAACAGAGAAGACAACAGACCAGTGGCTGTAAAAGCCAAGGTAAAACTGTTTCCCAGAGTAGGCTGAAAGAAAATAGGTGTTTGTATCTCATAGACTTTGACCTCATTTATCCATGGCCTGTACATGTTGCTCCTATGTAGTGTTCTCAGCTCTTCAGCAATAAATGTTATGGTCTACCTATAGAAATTAGCGGCTTTCGTGTAAAAAAACACTTCAAGGATGAAAATGCAATTAGCATTCTCATTTCCAGTTGATCTCTTCCACTGTTACTGAACTTGTTTTCCTATAGTGTTCTTTTAAAGTCACTCAGGCAGAAGTACCCACAACACACAATCTCTGGGGATTTACAACAAAGCCTGAGACACATCATCTGTATTTACAGGATCACTGCCCACCTCTCCATAAAGAATCAAACACTAAGCTTTCAAAAATTATTGTATTTCAAAAAATAGTGATTTGAAAGATTTGTCAGAAAGTACTGACTCCCTCTTCCCCCCAAAAAACAAGTACTAGAAAATAGTTACTACATTCATTTTCTTCATCTTAATGGCTTTGAGTTGAATTGTCTTGAACTAAGAGCACTGTGACAAAACTAAGAAAATATATCCCTAAAACAGATGCATGCCTTTAAAAAATCTAACAAAAATGTTACAAATCACAGTATAATCCATGACAGAACTCTATCTGAAAACAAGTCTAAATAACAGCCATTAGTCCAGTCCAAGTCTTTTTATCCCACCTTTGTGCAGTACTATTTCATTCTGGAAGCAAACTAATTGCCATTACGTCTAAGCATCACTCTGGCTAGTACTGTGTCACTACTGCCTTGTACTTCTTAATTGCACCCCTCGATGTGCGTGTCATGTCCTTACAGACTGCTGGAAGCAACCACGCTTGCAAAGTGAAAGCACTGCATACATGCTCATTTCTGAGTACAGCTGCACGGAATTTTTTGTTATTATTTTAGCTGCTGGTTTATCCGCAAATCAATGCATGCCTTTTATGTGATTTAAATATATTTCAAAAGGATATAAAGTCCTGTAACAAACCATTATGTGAAATAATTGCAAATCTGCCTATCAAATTCTATCGGGCGAGAAAAGGTTTCCAGCCACAGCAAAGTCTCCAGAACTATTACAGAAGTAGACAGACAATCCATATTGAAAACAACCAGCAATAAAGGTAGGTTTTCTCTTAATTTAAATAATTATTCAGACACTTCAGGCTACTTTTACATATGGCATAATTTTATAGCTTCTACAGACAGTGATGTTTGATACTTAAAACGAAGTCATAATCTACTTACAGTACTGGTAAATAAATCAAAGCCTTCATAATCTACTCAAACTGCATCCTAGCAGTAATAAAAGTACTAGATTTATTTCTCTTTGTTCAGACTAGAGGCAGATAAAATAACAACTCAAGGTCGGTGTTGCAAAGCCTTCCCAAATCCACACCATATTAACAATGTCAAAAACCCACAATTTGTGTACATCTCTATGTTTAAATGTTCCCATCATAAGGCTGAACACACGATATTCATAACATAAATCAGTTAATATTTCAACAAAAATTATTCCTTATTAGTAAAAATTGGTAGCATTCTTCCTTAATCCTTCATTAATTAAAAAAAAAAAGGTGTAACAAAAGAGGGTTCCAAACTATTCTACAAAGAGGCAAGAAAATTTAGGATCTTAATAGGCAAGTAAAATTAATTTTGTATTTTATGAAATGCTGACATTAGCTGTTGTTTTTCAGGCAGCAACAGAATTTGCTTATGCAGTTCATACATATCCATTTTGACTTAAGTGTGATTCACTTAATTCTCTTTAATCAACAATTTAACCAACTGTTTACAGACAAAGAGAGAGACAAATGAAAGATTAGTGCTCCTGGAGTTTGTGGCTGGCCATAAGATCTGAATTTATTTTTCAAATACCTCCTATAGCAGTAGCCTTGCATGCTGAAGACATCCTATCTAGTATCCTATTGATTCAAATGACAAGCCTGAGCATCAGATTAAGGATGTGTCAGACACCTGATAGAAGATTCCTGGAGGTTTCAGCAGAAAGGTGTCCTGTTTCAAAATGATCTGTTGCTGGTACTTCATGTATTGAAGCATATGTGGATACATTTAACACAAAACTAATTGACCTAAAATCAGAATAACATTTATAATCAGTGAAAACAAATATCTTCCTTTTTTACTGCAGAATAGCTGGAAAAAGAGACCTTATTCCAACAGAAGTCACCCTACAGTTCACAAAATGGGACTAAACCAAACTAATGGTTAATAATAGTGGAAGTCCTGCTTTAATTTGTCAGTGCCAAATCTGGACACAAACAAGTAAGTGGTTTCTTAGTCCCTACAACAGTATTTCTTCTCATAACCATTAAAGATCAGTCATGGGGTCAGCTGCAGAGGGGCAATTAATGCAAGAATGATGTTTTAGAAAGGACACTCAAACAGGGAAATGTCTTTGTCTGCAAAGGTACTTTTAAAGGTACAGACTTGGCAGCAGACATCAATGTCCTGGGAGAAGAGCTCGACAAGTCTCTCGTGCACCAAGGGATGCCACAATGCTAAACATGCTCAAGGAACAACAATAAGTGACACAAAATGAATTCTATTCAGATCTGAAGTGTAACTCTCCAAGTACTGTAAGCACCATGTTTAAAAAGAAAATACCATTTTTAAGGTGCAATCATTATCTTCAAGATCAAATGATAGAGAAATTTTCACCTGTCCTTTGAACAAAGCGAAATGAGAGAGAGAAGGCAGCTGTTTGGTAACAGTATGTAGGAGACAACCAGCAGCTGAAACCCAGTATAATTAAGTCAACTTAAAAGAGCCAAATATCAAGCAATATGGAATAATGTTCTTATAGAAAAAGCACTGCTCATGCCTGAACAAATTACTTGTCTTTGCTGGGCATATTTATATCCTGTTCAGTTCTAGTTGGTCTTTGCAACAAAACCTCTGAGTTGAAGTTATGGACCAACAGTTTTTAAGACTTAAGTACTCATTTAAGATTTTTTTTTTAAGACGGGATCATTTTACCTACTCATTCCTGGTAACTGAGAATCTTCAAGAATTAATACAAGTTACTTCATTTGTTGATAGTAGCTGGAAAAATTATTGTTATGGAAGAGGACTTAGCAAAGATCAGAAAAAGTAGCAATAGGTGAGTCATCGGTCCAGAAGCTCTTCCAAATTTTACTCACAAAAGTATGCACTGAACTCAACATATGAAAATAAAGTAATTCTACCAGCTGGTTGTACAGATATTTAAGATACCATTCCATATGCTATGCAGAATTAGTTCCTTTTCACTGAGATACACAACACAAGCAGAGCTTCTCAATGTTCTGCCACCATGGTTTGCACTTAAACCATATTTGCAAAATCTTTTAGAAAATCACTGCAGTTGGAGACATTTCTTTTCTTATTATTTTAATGGAATTTCATATTCAAATTTCAAGTGCTTGAGAGCAAGACTGCTCAACAGAGGCATGAGGATGATAATACAATATATATATTCTGGGCCTGACAATATCCTCCTTGGATTATTTCAAGAACAGAAAGCATGGTAGCAAAAGATATAAAGCCAAGTGGAGGAAACGAGGAGAGTTACCAGAGCAAGAGATGTAGAAAAGTAAAATTACATCAAGTTTGAAAATGGGAGAGAGTGGTTTGTACAATGAAAATAAATCAATTAGGTTAATGAAAAAAACTGGTACTGCTGGAGCAAAAGAGAAAAAGAAAATCACCAATACTGATGTTTGAGCTGGAGAAAAAATGGGAAGAACTGGGGAAACCCCAGATCATTGTCATGGAAAGGAAGCTGTCTGGGAAAAAATACTGGGTAAAGATATTCATACCAAGTGTTAGGTAAAACTCTAGAAATTAAGATACTGAATTATGACACTCCTCTTATCACAATAAGTAAAACAAAAGATGGAACTTTGCAAAAATTTTTTTTCAGAGAAATGGATAGTTTTCAAGAAGCTAAACATATAATCTAAAAAAAAAAAAAATAGGCCTAGACTTATTTTATTAACCAGAATAAAGCTCATTTTATCACAGTGTGTCTACACAGCAGACAGCCACACAGTGCAGAAATGCTGGGTCAGCTTCATGGATATTATGGATACTGAAGCCAACCAGGCCACAGCAGCACAATACTTCTGTAGCTCAGCAACCTTCAGCACACTTCAAGCTGTGAGAGTAGGCTATGATGTCACTTCTTCATCTGTCCATCCTGTAGCTCACACCAGAAGGTTAAATGTGCTTAAATCAGATTACTCAGACTCAAAAATAAATAAAGATCATAAAGTCTGAGTTGGGGAAGCAATGAAACAAAGCAGAGAAAGGTAAGTCAGGAGAACTGTATTATCAGAAAATAAATGACAGAGGTACAGTACCTGTCAGATAAGTAATTGCAAACCCCAAAATTATTCAACACACGTGAATCCAGGCTCTCACACAAAGATGGGTCTTTGAGAGCATGGTAGTTAATCTCAAAGGGTTAAAACCCCATGATTTCTGACACATAACACCACTGAAATATGATATCAGACAATCTGTTCAAGATTTCTGCCTCTGGAATACTGACACTATTGTACTAATCTACGAAGATAAACCTGAGATTAAGGATGGGTTTGCCAGTATTTACAGTAGACCACCAGTAAAAACGATGTTGCAAGTCCAGATGACCATCAACAAGTGCTGCAGAAGAGAGGGGAGCAGCAGGGGAATCAATCCAAACTGAAACAACGACAGTAAAACCACTATTTCAGAATAAATGACCAAATGTATAAGAAACAAAAATCTGTGAGTTTTGAAATACCTACGAGTCCATTAAAAAGAAGTAGGAGAATATAAAATTGTCTTTTGTTAAATTAGCTGATGCAAAATAAAGAGCTTTATTCCACCATCTAAAAACCTTGCTATTTCGAGATCTGTTATATACAGATAACTATGGCCAAGTACTACAGATCCCCAGGCAAATGTGTTACTTAAAGACGGGGAATACTGGCATGGTTACAGTTAAGACTTGCATTGAAGAAAGTGGCAAAATAAGATGACAAATAAAGAAACCACAATTTCAGTAGTTTTATAAGCAAAATCTTCATTAAAATGTAGTCCTATTATTTATTCTGGTAAGGTAAATATTAGCACATTTGAGACCTGAAATCATTTGTTCTACCAGCATAAAGGGTCTTTCATTTGATTTTCTTATTTAGAACAACAGAAATCTTTCTTCAAGACACAGGCAAAGACCAAATGCGAGTGTAAGAAAATGCAGACAAAATTCAACTGATGATTTTAAAGTCCACTGCAGGACTGGATCATAATACTTACTCTACTTACAGCAACTTCGAAACAACTGTTTATATCTCAAAAAATATACTGGTATTATCAGACTGCCATATCTTAACAACCAAACACGAAAATAAAACATTTGATTGCCTTACAGCTTCTATTAAGTGATTCCTTCCACTGGTGGATATTTTCCTCCCCCATGTCATAACCTTTGGCATTCATATTCCCTATCTGAGTAGTTAACTGTTTTTCTCAAGACATAAAACCAGTCTGATCTGGTATAACGCTGCCAAATCTGTTTCACACAAATTCTGCCTGTCTCAGAGAGCGAGCGAGAGAGCGCACACCACGCACCCTCATTAACTAGAAAGATCCGTAATTAAACAAGGAAGGGTTAACGCGTACGTTAGCCCAGTCTACTTTTCTATCTATTACTTTTTAAAAAGCTTTCATATGTCTTCTTCCTTGTTTCTGAAAGCTAACCATTCCTTCTTCCTTTCAGGAAGGCTGACATTTGACAGCTTAACATAGCTGACAGGGTTACCCAACAGCTCACCCTCCCTATTCTCAATCCAATTAGACCTCTAATCCTCCAGATGAAAGGCCCAACTACTCACGTTCCTCATGACAACGACAGCTATTGATTATTTGTCACTACAGCTAACACCTTCTCTGTCGAGGCCACTCTGACAGAAGCAAACCTACCAAATTAGACAGCACTTTATCTGCCCTGGAGGCCAAATGGCACAACAAGTAAAGGCTAATAAATGGTATAAAAATGAACAAATCATAACATTATGACAGGTTGATCGTTGCCAGCAGCTTCACAGCTCAAGCTTGATGCTCTGTTAGACCTGTTCCTTCTCTTTTCTCTTCCACTCCTGCAACAACTTTGACTGAATTAAAGGCCAGAACAATTAAGGCATTTGACCAGCAAAGATAAGCTAGGATAGAAGTATCATCAAGGGACACGAATGTCAATAGCAGACTACCGTTTGTCAATAAAAACATTCCAGAGATGCAAATGCTCATGACTCTGCTCTCCACTAGGCTGTACTGACTCCCTTTGTACAGGGCTCTTCCAAAGCCCAGGCACACTCCAGGAAAATTAACCCCAGAAAACCAAGCTTGAGCTGGGAAACATTAAGGTGAGGATCTGCATCACCGAAAAAGGAATCACAATACCGTGCCAGATGACAGAAAGATGTTATAGTCATTATTCCATTTAATATCTACATTTTTTTTTCTTTGTAGCAGAGTGATAGAAACCAGGACTACATAATTTGTATTTATCACTATAAATTTGCTTCAGTTGTTTTTTCTAGGACAACATGCAGTATCTAGTGGCACAGGGCCTCGCAAGTCACATCACTCCAAGGCAAACTGAGAACATTTATTATTCTCAGGGCAGTACTATCCAAAAGCAGTGAGATCAGAGGCACAGTCCCTAAACTGAGGCTGTTTGCCACAGCAAAGGATAGAAGAGAACATTAAAAAAACCCAAAAAATAAAACACCGCAACCACAGGAACGTTGTTAAGATCAGGCAACCAAAAGAATAAGGCTAATAAAAATACGCGAGTTATTAAACAGTTAAAAAGCAATTAATACTGCTCTGCCAAAATTAATTAAATGATTCCTCAACTATGCTAAAAGGAGTGTGTTTTCCAGCAAGGGATTCCTATGCTTCTCAAAGTACTTAATAACAGAAAAATAGTATTAAATCAAATTACATGAAAACTTTATTTAAACTTACAGTTTTAGTTAAAGACATAAAAGATAAACATCTGTTATTCTACTTTAACTGAGGAAAATGTTCTTGCTCAAAATACAGGTTGCACAGATAAAGAAAACTATATACAAGTGCAACACAATATTATTTTAAGAAATCTAAACACTGTGAAAAGATCTATTTAGTTTAAAAAAACCAAAATATGTAGTATTTTATTGTTTTAGGCTTACAAAATGTTTCTGGGGATGAATACATATTTATTAATCGTTTCAACCAGACACACATGATTTAACACTTTAATTATGGGGAATACAGCACAAAATACAGATACTTAAATAAGCAGTTTGGCAAACAGATCCTTCGTGACTACTACTGCCTGAAGAAAACTTCAACCTACAGGACATTTGGGTAAGTTGGCTCTCACAAAACTCAAGCAAACCTATAAATAAAAATTCAAACAGTACATAACATTTCTATGAATAAATTGTAATTATTACTATTCCACTCTAAAATGTACTCCAAATATAATGTATCACTGCAAAGAAGAGATGAATAGTGTCATTTTCAAATACCACAGAGTAACATTCAGTAGATGCATTTTTATTTACATTTTACACATTTTTAATAGCCTCCTGTCCTTTCCAAAAGGAGGCCAGTTCAGAACTCCTGATGCTGAGCCCACAGAAGCACCTGTGTGAAGGAGACCTACAGAGGTGCAACTGGCCTGGCCCAACCCTCCACACCAGGGAAGACTGAACAAACTCCTTCCAAACTCTCATTCATGTAAAGGCATTTATGCCTGTGCTGGTGACAGTGAGTCCACAGTGTTCTCGGAAGCTGTCCAGGTTTTCCAGGATCAAAAACTCCTTTATTGTTTATGTTACAAATCTCTTACTTATCCTAGGTTATAGTCACTGCTATGGTTTGTTCTTATTTAGCAGACTATCATTCTTTTTAACACATACGTTGGTCAAAGAGAAATAGAACATATATTCTCCCAATTTGCTTTTATTTTTAAAAAAATACCACAACAATGCTATGGTAGAGGACTAGGTGGTGCCAAATAGAGAAGAAAAATTACTGTTTTTAACATCTAATCTTATCAGCAAAACCTGTAAATGTCCATAAGATCTAGACTTACTAGCCCAATGAGTTGCCTATCTGTTATCACTTGTGACTTTTCTGCTGCAAGCCTTATTTATAATATTTGGTTTATGATCACTGTTCTTGATAAGTGAGTATCTTTTCCACTATTATAAGTCAGAACCAGAAATGATACACCACTCCATTTTTCAAGTTGTGTTCCAGACATGCCTCTTTGAGAATCATACTGAACATCCCTTAGACAGAGCAAGAACTAATCCACACATCTTCCCAAAAAATTGAGATGGATTTATTCTTTCTTCTCTGTTTAGATTACATTTGCAACCTCACAATTAAAATAAAATCCTTCAAAATTTTGTGGATGCTACAATGATGGCTGCCAGTCAACAACTGCCCCAGGCAAATGGAGACCAACACTTCAAATGCATGTCAAAGGGAACACACTACACTCAATCCATCCCTTTCCATGCAAATATACTCTACTATTGGGGTAAATATTCCATACATGCTCCTACTGCAAACCCTCTCCTTAAACATCCTCCATACTCCTTCAGCTTTTACTTTTACTCTTCTAAACGGGGGAGAATACTATTTTGCTATTCCAGCTGGAAGCAGATAGGACCATTCTGTCTACAGCAGGCTATAGAGAAAATCTGTCATATATTTATAGAATAATTCATTTTAGCATCTCAGCCAGCTTTATTTGTTTTCTTTCACCATCCAATCCTAAACACAGACAGTAACAGATGCTATTTGGTTAGCCATGCTATAATTCCTGTGATGTGTAAAATGTCTGCTGGAAAGTAGCTTTAGTCAGGGAGGTAGCCACAAATTGCAAGCAATACTTTCAAACATGTTTTACCAGAGTAATTTAGTTTAGTAACCAACTGTTACTAAAATAATTTAAAAATTAACTCTACAAGTGCCATTGACTATAGACATTCATACCATATTTATCAGTGAAGTTTGTATAGAGACCTAGTTTGATCTTAGAGCTAGTTTGAAATTCTGATCTTGAACTTCAGTCAAAAGAATACTTTGGCATGTAAATTTTTCTATAACCTTGTCTTAAATTATGGTTTCATGCTAACATAAAACCAGTGAGAAATGAGATTCAGATGTCTTAATATCTGCTGTGCAACTGAAATCTAACATGTAGAACAGCATTTCCACAGTTTTATCTTCTGCAGAGAAAAGAATTGGCTGGATTTTAACTCACATTTTGACAGCAGAGACAGACAATTGCTGGATACCATATAATTATAGCAGCTTAACACTTAATGAGGAAACAACAATGTGCATGTTCTTGCCTTTTTACAAGACATGACAAAGTGTGCAAGCTGAAAATGCACTGCCTGAAAATACGAGAATCACATCACAGTCTTGCAAAGTAGCGCCCAAATTTCACTGTGAATCAAGACACAGCAGAGGCAAAGGGAAGTATTAATGAAATCTAAAGAACAGCCAAAAGCAGAATTAGGAGAGACATACAAGATCCTGAGAGTCACAGCTGCAATTTATAACACACAGAAAAAGATCTATTTCAAAAGGGTTCCCATTCTTCCTGAACTCAAATACGACACTAAAATTCTTATCTATGGTTTTGAGAATATTTTTCATCATGTCAGTGTTCATTTAGGAAATTCCAGCCTTGCAAAGTCTCTGTTTTATTGTTCATTCTCTGCAGTGACAGCACAACTTTCATGGGGAATGTACTGGGAATCAGATCTCTGTAACAATGTGAGTTTTCTCTTCTTAAATTTTTCCTGTACCTATTTTTTACCATTTCAATAGGGCTTGCAGCACAATCAATGGTAGTCTCAAAACAAATAGCAAAAAGCATTTGGAAACATGAGATCTTGTAATAAATAGGCAGAAAATTAATTGTTCTTTTGCAGAATTCATTTTCTGACAACTCACTGTTCAGTGAGCAGTTGTACAGCTGTGAAAAGGAGTTGGGAAGGCTGTGGATGGTACCAACCCCTTGGTAGCTAGGACAGCTTATCTGTAGTATAACACATAAATTACATAAAAGGAACTAATCTGCCTTCCACCCTTCAGCAACTTCAGGCTGCATTCACTAGAGAGAACTCATTGTTCAGGAAAGTAAAGAAAACATTTGTATCATGGTTATTGTCTGTGGCTTAATTAATTACAGAGGAAACTACAGTCCCACAGGTTAAAAAAATCACCGCTTCTGGCAGGTCAGCAAACACTCCTGTTTCACATCCTGGTGTGTTCTGATTTCTCACATTTAATCAAATTGTATGTTCACGCAAAAATATCACTGAATTAATGTAAAGCTCATTCACATTTCATGAACCTGCATGCATAGAATTAGTATTACTCATTATGAGTTCTCACTTAAGGGGGAACATCATAAAAGGTTATTGGCCTGAGTCAAAAAGAACATGAACTGGCCACCATTGTCTCTGACATGATCACTTATTTTCATTATGTAGATTGGGAAAGAAAGTTAGCAGCACATGTACTCTTTTATGCTGATGAAATAAAGCCTTATGAAAGATCTGACAGACTACAGCTCCAGGAAATACATCTTGGAAAAGGTAACAAGGAAAAAGTGTATAGATTCGCTCCCAGACGTGTTAGTTCAAGAGTTTTTAATACAAACACCTTTTATTTGCTCAAGAAAGGGGAAAAACTGTTTTTGCAGCTCTTGGACTAACCTGACTGTACTCACTAGATAAGACTTGAAAATAAACTTTCATAAAATAAGTGAACTAAAGACTACATTGTGTTTCTAATTTTCTGCCATGTCTAATGCTTGCCACAGGCTTTTTTTACTTTACCTTTACTGTTACTGCTGAGTATACATGAACAGACATTTTTTCTAGTTTAAGAAAAATCAAAGACCATTAAAACATATCCTCCTACTTTATACAGAATTCCTAACTGCATCCTGGATGTACTGTTATTTATCAACAACCATGTCAGCAAATAAATAATATAAGCTACACAATATTTAACGTTTCTGAAGTCACATTTCCCCACTGGAGTTGTATTAATCTTCTTGAAACCAAAATTAATATCCTCCTGACATTTAAGCATCCTGATAGATTATTTTAAGTGCATATTATTAGAAACCAACAACAAAATATTGAATTTTTTCTTCTAGCCCTATGAACACAAAAGGCTGTGCCTAAAATATTCAGAAAAATTCAGATAGATTACTCCCCAAAGTAAACAGATTGCTAATAAGTGAACATCCCCTATAAGAAATTTTGAAAGAGGCAGGCCTTTCCTACCCCACCCTTAAATGAAACTGGAATTACTTAATGAAAGATAAATGACAAAACATATACAGGTATTTTGGGTATGCAGAAACATTTCCATTCATAAGTATCACATGTGGGTGTTTTAAAAAAGTTGTAATTTAACACTAGAGGCATATTGCTACAAATGCAAATGCTTACAATTGAAAATGAACTCCTGTTGTTAAACTGTAATCCCAGTACTCAAATCTGCATGTTTATTTCACAATAATCTAAGTTCTACAAGCTTAAACAATCTGTACACATACAGTACTATAATTCCTCAGTACAAAATCACTAGCAAATTATGCTAATGATTCTACTTCTGTTGCAATCAGTCACAGTTTCAGTTCCCAGTAAATGAAATTCGTGTTCAGGAAGTCACAATCACCCTCTGAAACTGCCATGGCAATCTTTGCAGGTGCACTCCTGCAGTAATTTGTACCATTTTCTGGTGGGTTTGGTTTTTTGAGGTGGGGGGGGTTGGGTTTTTTGTTGTTGTTGTTTTTGTTTGTTTGTTTACTGCTTTTAATTTAAATTTTATTAAGTTAATGACTTGACACCCCCACCCCCCATTCTTTTTTAAGGGGTGTGCACCCTTTCAAAATTGCTTGTGAGACGTGACCATCTGAAAAGAGAGACCAAAGGAGCGGAACAGAATAAAATCCAAAGGGAAAACCACCAAGTAACTTAATTACATGACCTTCTGCCTACAAAGACTGAATCATCTCCATCATAAAGCTGATGAAAAAAAGACAGATCCTATGAAAGATCATGTCAAGGACAACTGGAAAGCAAGTTGCTAAAAGAATGTATGCCTTGGGTGAGAATAATTTGTCACAATTACAACACTGACAACACAAAAACCTACATCAGACAGATGCCTAGAAGAAAGAATCAGCTAGTCAGTGTGCCCTAGAGGACTCGTCTCACTTTAGGGTGAATGACTGCACTCTCAAGTGCACAACTTTTAAGTTATCTACATGACTAGCTTATACGTAGATGTCTGCAATGTAAATTTTTAGTTACATGAGATGATTCTCAGCCCATCATCTCACATTGCACTGTACTATATTATGTTCCATTGAAAGAAACATATACTTGTTACATTTAAGCACACAGAAAGTTAAACCACCTCTTTATTCAAGCTAAAAGTCTTTTTTCAGACCAACAGATGTATAAAACTTAAAAGCTGTAAGGATGCCCATCACTAAACAGAAGACTGACCATTCAGAACATAATTAGCATGAAACACCCACTTGTCAAAGGTTATTGCATCAATATATAACCACAGCTGTTTTTCAAAAAGCATTAGTATTTCTAATAGTAGAACTGAAATTTTTGACCTTGCCTTACTAATTTCAGGAACTTTCTGCAAAGAAAGGCGTGAGAATGTTTAGCTTTAGAAAGGTGACAAGGGAAGTAAGAGAATATCCTAAGCCAAACTTCTTGCAAATAGCCCAGAATGTCACCAGTGAAGTCTGAGACAGATAGATTATAAGAATCTTTTGTTGAGATGAGAACCTGACAGCTTTTCACCTAACTGTTGCTTTGTAGACATGCTCCAGTGACAAAAGCCATTTGAATGAAGCATGGCAAGACCAGGATGACACAGCAGCTCTGAGTTCTGAGACAGGAGTTTCCTCATTAACTGGTAAATACGGCCTGGTTATTAAAACAGCACTAGACAGGGGTACAGAAATCATCAGATCACCTTCACTTCTTACTTGTGTTGAAACCATTGGAACAGAAGGAACATCTAAGAGCACTGGCCAGTCTGCCTAGGTACGCTATCAGAAATAGTTTTGGTAGAGATTATGAACTGCTTTTATGTCAAGTGCAAAAATTTTGGTACCACTTATTGATATCCAAATCAAAATAGAGTTATTTTGACAAACCATGGCTCTGAAAGATGTCCTCTAGGACATTTGTGAAACAAGGCAAAGGCCCTTGGAGTGCACCAGAATATTGAGAGGAGATCAACTACACAACTTCAGGTAACAAAGTAACCATTTCAAAAGGACTTAGAGGTGCCATTAGGAAGAGAAAAAGGATTAAGGGACTACTGTGAAACTATCGTATCAGATAATGTTTCATATGACCATATGGATAATGCTGAAATCTTCACCTATAATTTCGGAAGAACTCTGTACTATCAACAAATAAGAATCTGCATTTTGAACACTGGATGTGCTTGTTGGCATTTTGAAGGACTGGGAGAAATGTTTTTACAGAATGAGCTCCTTATGTAAGAGTAATGACAAACATGATGGAAGCATAGGCTGTCTCCTACTCTGAAGACAATAGCTGGAAGCATAAAACTTGCAGAGAGGTGGATGTTAAGAATAAAATACAATGTAGAGCTGATATGTACATATGTGTATGCATACACACACTCACCCAATACAGCCAGGTTTGCAACTCACACAGGTTGAGTCAGAAGCTAGTTATGCAAGTGTTAATGGCATGATGTGTTACAGTTGTTCATTTAAGTCCTATCCAACCAGAAATCCATCCTAGAGAAGAAAAGCAATTGGAGCCCTAATTCATTTTAGTTAATACTGATGATTTATGACCAAATTCAGGTCAATGCCACATTTATGAATATTTGTTCTATTACAGGCATTAAAAATCCCACAAGCAATTTTACTAGGACTGAAAGACATGAACTGGCAGTTCTCTCACAGTGAAATCTCCAGAGAGAAAAATGGGAACTGTTTCATCTCATCCTGCAGAGAACAAAACCAACTGTTTTTATGATAAGCAGGATTACTAATGGGAGAGACACCATCTTGAATTCAAACACACAAATTAAGACATTCAGCTCTCTTCAGTCCAAGACAGCTAAATCATTGCTTCTGTTTGGCATTAGAAGAGCATTTTCTCACAGATTCTTTGCCTATGAGACAGTTTTGTGGTTCCCAAAGAAAGGCAGCAGAGAACATTTTTTGTCAAATCAGCTGCAAGATTGTTTCAGAGGAACAAGTGTAAAGGAAGCCTGTAGAATGATGACCTAAGGAGCCTCAAATATTCTGGCAACAAACTCTAGCCCCCAGAATGTCAGTCTGCTGTGATCTGATGAGCAAGGTATCCCAAAAAACCCTTCAAAGAGACAGTAAAGAATTGCAAAAGTAATCCTGGCACTTAGAGAGGAAGGTCCTGACTTAGGAAACCTTACTTCGTTTTATCTACATCTGTTTTATTTAGCATCAGTGTAGAAAGAAGTTTCTTTTCTTTCCTACCTCTTCACTGGTTCCATGTAAAGGTCTGTAAATCTTAGCTTCTCTCTCCAAAGAAAAGAAAAATTAGGATGCAACACAAGTACAATTTAGGAATCTGAATCTCCAAGCACTGCCCTTCTAAAAAGCTTGTAATTGTGACTACCAATTAATGGGGATTTATATAGTCATGTGAATCTGTTTTTGATGAAGCACAGGACAGCTACTGACTCAAGTTTGAACACAGCAAAAACCATAGAGTGGCCCTGGTAAATATGTATATTCATGATTAACCAGCATGGACAAAACAACTTTGGAAATGGGTGATCTCACAGCATGTTTCTTTTTCTATCTGAAAGTCAACTGTATTGAGAAATTGTATTTCAGGAGAAAAAAAATTAGAATATAAACCAAAAGTATCAGGAAGAAATAAGCAGAATGCAAAACATTATTTAAACAGCCAAAACTGCATGAAACATTAAGTTGTTTTGAATTTTAAATTTACGTATTTTTCAGGAGACACTTGTGCCAGAAATGTAGATCTTAAAATGTTAATATGGAAAGACTACAGACAAAATTTTACACATGCGAAATGTTCATTTCATAAGCTGACATCAATAGCTAGTAGCTGTTCAGAAGACAGAGCAGGGAAATTTAGAGGGTAGCTAAGGCAGATGAAAAGCAGTTGCAAGGGCTATTTCCTGACCACTTTCAGCTATGGAGTGAATCACATCTATCTAGTACATTAGGCAGTAAGTGTGTGGCAACATAAAATCCACTGCCATAATCTTTTTCTCATGCTGTTTTACCTTCTTTTTCATCTGCCCAATCAACTGAAAACACATCTAAGATAGTCCAAGTATCCCATGTTACAATTTGCACTTTCAGGATTGAAGCAAGGCATAAAGGAAATAGAGAACACATGCAGTTAGGGGATGTTACACCAAGGCAAAACCTCTCTTGCCTTGAATTGCTATAATACAAATATCCACAATATGAACATTCAGGCAAAGATTTAGACAAGAATTTATATTGTTTTAATATGCTAAAATGTATTTTAAAAATTTGGGGAAAACATAATTTTTAAAATTAAGTTTTTCATTAAACTTAATTAAGATGTTCATGTTTCTATCACATCATAAAATCTGAATCCTACATGAATACCAGGCAAGCAAAGTG
The DNA here is from genome assembly GCA_013398615.1 of Brachypodius melanocephalos. Classification (NCBI taxonomy): domain Eukaryota; kingdom Metazoa; phylum Chordata; class Aves; order Passeriformes; family Pycnonotidae; genus Brachypodius; species Brachypodius melanocephalos. Next base: position 2,964,361 of record VZSR01001854.1, on the reverse strand, counting down.
TGTTAAAGCAATTTTTTAAGTCTCTGACATTGCTGCTTTTATGAAATACCTATCTTTGAAACAACAACATTAACAGTAAGCTGATTGGTCCCTCAGAAATACAAAATTAATCCTGAAAACAAGGTTATGATGATGACTGAATTATTTTCATCAGAGTGTAATGGTATGTCACCAAGCAGATGAATAAGCCTACTTGAAGTCAACTACAACCTACAACATTTTATTTCCCTGTAAGGGATGCAGAAACACAGACCACACAGCCCCTATGGACTCCCATGCAAATGTACCTGGAGAATATCACCTTATTATATGCTTCCCAAGACAGTTTTCTTTTTAACTGCTCCTTACTGAATACCATGACCATACTATAGCTGCCTTTACATAAACCTAATTAAAAGAAAATAATAAAAGATTGTAGATTGTATTAAAACATCTGAAAAACGTGAACGATTATGGACAGGTGGACAAGATATATATGGAAATGGTGTGCTAGGAAAATCATGGCAGGCACTCTGACTGGTACCAAAAGACAGCTAACATAGCAAAAAAGTGTTAATTTTTGAGCAGTTACGGTTTTAAACATACTATAAAAACTAAAATAGTAAATACAAGGCTGTTTCTTTGAGTTTGAATTTCTAATCTTCTCTGTGGAGTATTTTTCACAGTTGATGAACTCACATGTCTTGCTTAGCAGCCAAAGCCACTCCCTGTTTTTTTCCCCCCCGCATCAGCAGCCTGCTTAGTCTCCTGTGGAGAGACTGTGGATACTTCCCCCAGGCCTAACCACACTCAAAATTTCTTGCAGTTCTGAAGCTGTACTTTCATTCACCTCTTATTTTATTGTGGAATACTTCTTTTAGCACTTCTTCAGTGGGACAATGTAACTGGACAGTACAATAGACTGAGATGGTAGAAGGAAAAACAGACAGTAATGAACTGACAGAATTCCCCTGCACCACTGGCTCAGGGTAAGGTAGAGAATTCAGGAGTTAAGTTAAGCCCAGGAAGAAAGGTGTGGGGAAGATGATTTTAAGGTTTGGGTTTATTTCCTATTATGCTACCCTGATTTGACTGGTAATAAACTAATTTCCCCAAGTCGAGTCTGTTTTGCCTGTGACAGGAGCTGGTGAGGGATTTCTTCCTGCCCTTATCTCAGCCCATGAGCCTGTTATTACATTTTCTCTTCCCTGTCCAGCTGAGGAGGGGAGTGATAGAGCAGCTTTGGTGGGTGCCTGGTGTCCAGCCCACCTCACAGCTGTGGTGAAAGCCCTGACTTTATAAGCACTTCTGAAGTAATTACCTTTTGTGCAGCAAGATGGAGAGCAGTTCTTCGGCTACGATCAGCTCTGTTAACATCAGCTCCAGCCTTCAGCAATGCCTCTGCACAGTCCAGCCTGTCAGCCAGCACACAGTACATAAGTGGAGTCCTTCCAAACTGGTCCTCTTTATCTTTCAGTTCAGAGTTTCCTAAAAAAAAAAAACCAAAACAAAGTGGCCACTTAAACCAGTAAAGTATATTAGTGTCTAGCTAGATACTAAAGCAATACTTTTTTTATTAAAAGTTCATCTTATTATAATATGAACAGCAAGCATCTCATTATAATATGACTGGAATGAACAAAATATGGAGTATGTGATAAACTCAGAATTATTACATTTTATTCTACTTTTACTGACAGTTACAGAATATTTCATAATACATTTACAGAAAAAAGTACATTCAGAAAACATTAATTTCATGAATACACCTACCACCAGTAACATTCTGCAGTGGCATAACTATAAATAATTTTCAAATAGTTACACGGATCTCAGCTGCACAGATTAGCTTAAAAAATATCAACAGTACAGAAACCAAATAGACCTCCTGAAACCTGTAAACACTGTAACTAAAATAAAATTTGAAGCCTACTCACAGTAATGTTTATTTTAAAAGCATAAACGTCAATATTACATCAATACCATTATTTACTTCAGGATGCCTTACAGTATGGAAATTATTGAAAAAATCCTTCTCAAGCTTTATTGAATTGATAGGGTCAGTAAGACAGTAATCTGAGATCCTATTCAAAAAAAGTCAAAACACTATTCTTACTCACATTCCAAAAAACCCTCCAAATAAAGCAGTTTCACTATAAAGTTTCATATTTCCATAAAGGCAAGCACCTTTAACTTCATAGGTATCAACTACCCCACACATCCAGATTCTCCAGATCTCCAATGGAGGAATGTTGTCTACAATTACCCAAGGAACATTGAATTTTACAGGCAAGTTAGCTTTGCTTTTTAATTATTCCTTTGTCTGCATGACTGTTGATGCTTCAAAAGCACTCCAGCAGAGGCCTGCTGCTTCTTTACACAGTCTTTGCTCTCTCCCAGCATATTATACTTATCTACATATCCAGTAATTTTATTCTTAATTATCATTTCTATTGATTCACCCAGAAGAAGAATCAAGCAGATTAAATATGACTCAAGGGGAATATCAAGAATTAAAATTCATTCCCTACCAATCAAGCCACTTACAAAAAACACTGTCAAGTAGGATATTGCCAGTCAGAGAAATCATTTACTCACTCAGTACATTTTTAGTTCCCTTAAAACTATAGAGTGAATACCATGTCAATCACACGATTCACTCTGTAACACTTTTTTTTTCCTTGAAAAGTGTGATTTGCATTGAGAAAAGTCTTTTTGCACTGCAAAAAAACTTTAAGAACATTTCCAAACTCCTCTATGATCCAGACATAGAAAACTTCTTTTTATTTTTCACCCGTGGCCTTGTCTTCTCCAACTGTCACTTTACCTCGACAACCCACCGGTTTTACAACTAATTTTTATACCAGTAGCAATTTACTAAAAAGTAAAACAACAAACAACCAATCCCCAAAAAATGAGAGAAGTGTTCTACTGACCTGCATCTAGCTTTCTCAGGAACAGGAGGGTTTTTGAACATCTTTTTGCACTATAATACTCACCTTCACACTGTTATTTAGCCTGCTCCTCTGCATATATTGTGGTCCCAAGCATAATTTAACATGTCAGCGTTCCCAACCAACAAGCCAGATTCTCTAATTAACTAAGTACAGTCAGGTGCTCTTCCAGTATTAGTTTAGCATGCTCACTTAGACATCACCAAACCACATTTCAATGCTAAGTTTTAACATAACCTCAACAGTGTCTTAAATTGCTTGAAGCTGATGGGACTCAAACACTCAAATATACTAAGAGAGATACATAAACATTAATTTCTCCCAATAAGACACAAGCATATGGGCTTATGCTCAGATAACATTGATTCTTAAATCAGCAGCGTCCAAAACCAGCTCTCAAATTCCAGTTTCCTTTCTGTTACAGAACGTTAGAAGATATATATATATAAACACATACATATATATATATAAGATTAGAGACTAACAACAAGCAAAAATGGCCTAAAGCTTAAGTGCAACACAACTAAATAGAGCAACAGACATCTACGTTCATTTTCAGTTCCCAAAAAGTGATGTAGCTGATGACAAGGAGTTTCCATGACTGCATACAGTCTGAGGGGAAAATGAGCAAGAGCTTCAAAACTTGATGCCAGTAATTTGTCTGAAGTTCCTGCACTGCTTTTTAAAGTAAAGAAACCCTCTTCAGCTAGCAGTGGGTTTTCTCCTGTTGTTTACCAGGGCTCTGTAAGGCCCTTAGGATGGTTAAAATCCTGTGAACATTTCCCCAAAAGCGTGTCTTTGCCCTCAGGCTAAGAGACAGGACATGGGCTGAGAGCTACTGTATCACCATCAGGTGCTAAGAGGAGATTAAGCTGATGAAAGGCACTAGCCGCAACACCTAGTGAACTTCACAGCTGCAGCAAATTACTACTTTCTGCAATCAAGAAAGCACAGGTAGCCTTCAAAACATTCACATATTAGCGTACCTAAAATGTGCTTTGGCAAAAATTAATTCTCTTCACATACCTGCCTGATAAAAAAAAAAATTTAGACCCCTCCCTTTTCAGAATCAAAATCCTCAGCCCACCAGAATATGCATTCCATAAGCTTATTGCCAACAGAGGTCATGAACACTACAGAACCCAGGGCCCAAGTCCAAAATTTAATTGTCACAGTTATACTTCATCCCTTCCTCACATTCTATGCAAGCAGTCATAACAGACTCTTAACATTTCTATGCATTCTTCAAACCAGAAAAGGAGAAAGGGCAGCAGGAGAGTGTGAATTCTCCCTAATTATTAAAAGACAGGCCATTTCTTGTCACTTATGAGAATCTCGTCTGCTGTAATACCTGAGATTTATTCTACCTCTCACAATGTAGAACAGGCAGGAGAGAAGTAGAGAGGAGGATCAAACAATAGCACACAACTGCATATTTGTAACCCATAGTTTAAATTTAGTTAAAATTAGTTAAAACTTACAATGAAACATCGCATCAGAGATTTAGAAGCATTTGGGTGCAAGCAATGCATGATAAGGGTTTTAGAATGAGGAGCTGGACTGAACAGACACTTCAGCATAATGAGTATTGTAATCATTATTATGTTCTTTTAAACAATTAAAACATTTAGATGCTTCTTCCCAAAGCAGAAAATGGAAAATTATCCCCTAAATAGAAAACTAAATTTTGCTTGCTTTTTCCCTATGATCAAAATCATACAGATGGATTTTAACACCGAAGAACTGTCAATTAAAGACATGTTCAGTGTTGTGTAAACCACAGAAAAGAAAATACTGTGCACATTCCCCAAAGCCCAAGAACATATAATTCTAAAACAACGTGATTCAGTACAGGACAACTCATGCAATGCAAACAATTAGCACACTTCTGTTAGAACACTGGTTATACAATTAACACTTGGCATGTACTTTATGGTATTTAACCCACAAGCTTTTTAGAAAGTCCTGTGATTAAGCATTAGCAGCGGTTAACATACACTGATACTTTGTTCCAAAGCCCCTTTTCTCTAAATAAATTTTCTACTTACCTTTGATTCTGTCTGTGCCTCTTTCTGGCACAGGCTGTCAAAAGGAACGCATTATCCAGATCACACTGTGTTATTTCAAACACCTCTTCCTTTAAAATTCACCCATACTCTAATTATATGCAAATAAAGCATCTATGTTTGTATACAGCGACACACACTCCACCAAGCTACAGATGGCAGAAGGAAAAATCATGAAAGAGGTTTGAGGGGCTGCTCTAAGAGACCACTTGGCCAGCCTCTATGCCCCTCCTATGTTAATAACTGCACAGGGAAAGCACGAAGAGGAAAGTAATAATGAATTTAGGGGCTACAAGGTCCTCCCTGAAAGGAGGAGAAAGTCAAGACTTTCCATTGCTGCATCCACCACTAGCTATGTATCCAAGGGGCAAAGCTGGGCTGTGTTAGAAAAGTGCTGTTAAGCAATCCAGCACACACAGCACACCTAACGCTGGAGTACGGTCCTGAGTGAGCTGCTGCTGCTGAGTGCAGTCATGAAATTCAGTGAATAGCACCAATTGCTCAATTTGCTTCTGGCACCAAGTTATACTTTCAACAGTGACTGGTAAACAGCTAAAAATATTACTCTAATGCATTCTTCTTCTGCTAGGCAATACGTGAAGTTTTGTGTTTTGTTTTTTTTCCTTTTCGGTCCAGTTCTGGCAAAAGTAAGGTCTGTGTCATATCCTGTCAAAACATAGCAAAGCAGAAAAGCCAAATTTTGCTAGTACAGCAAATGCTACAAGGATTGTGTAGTTTTCTCTCCCATGCAAAAGTAAAGCAGCATTTTTATCTTTTTGCTGCATGATCATCATTAAAAGAAGAGCAATTTCTGTATTTGGTTCTAATGGCTGTTTTGTGGTATATTTGACAAGATGTACCAGCAAAAAGAAACCATTTTTCCTTCGTGTTTCCAAAAATATGTCTTTTGGCTCTGAGATTAACAAAAACACACTGAAGTTAGGAAAAACTCTTTGTTGCCTCTTCAGGATTTGAAAGCCCAGATTCTTCCACCTCCACATGCAAGCAGAAGGGGTTTTTAGAAACTTGGGTATTTAAAGCTACTTTGTAGTTGAATCTCACAGATTTCTAGAAGTGTCTTCATTTCATCTGCTGTTTATAAAATGTTTTTAAAAAGAGCAAACAATATATCTTTGAACCATCACATGACAAAGTAAAGTTGAAAGCCCAACAAAGAATAACTTTCAACAAGTGCAGCTTCGATAAAGTCAGTTCCCCCAAATGTGCTCCTGTTAGAGTCAAAGCAGTTTCTAGTTATGTTTTGAGAAAATTCGGTACACCTTGTAAAGAAGAGCCCCTTACTGCTTTCTGTACAGCTTGGATAACAGATCCACACAGGTCTTCACCTTGCCTTCAAGAAGATACATGAAGAAACCTGACTGCTGGTTTCATGCTATTGACATTAAATCCTTCACACACATTAAAACTGACAATAAGTGGCATAAATACAGACTGTGCTTATTACTATTTCAGAGTCCTTCAACCCTTGCTAAGCTCCAGGAATAGGATTTTCCAAAAAACACTGAGCAAATAGAACTTCTTCAGTATCACCTGGAACTGCACTTAATCAGAAGCTCTGACAAATCCAAGTCTTCACCTATCATATGGCAGCCTTCCAAATATATGCAAGACTGGTTTTGGAATATAGAATATATACTGCTTTTGAAAACTATTAACCTAGAATGCCATATCATTCCTGGAGAGGCAAAATTCTGAGTTTTTTAACAGATAGATTTTTTTAAGTTCAGATTCAATAGGACTAGACTCTCTCATTACCTTTAATTTCTCTTGAGAAACATTGCCAGTCTATCAGAATCAAAATAACAAATAAGGCTGGCTCATTTTATTCACAAATACTAAACAGTGACAAGACTTCAGAAACTATAATAAATCATCTGTAAAAACACATTTATCAAATTTCCCAAAAAGCAATTAAAAAAATAAGCATTTGCAGCCAAAGTATTTTGGCACTAAGCACTTGTCCGGAACTTCAAATTCCCTGAAAGGGGTTCTATCACTTACCAATTTTCTATTTTACTTCACAAAGAAGTACCAATCAAAGGCAACAGGTAATAAAAAGTAAGAAAAATCAGTCATATTCTAGAAGCACATATAATCAAGAAATCAAAAATATCTTAAGGATCAAAGCTGTAAGTCAAGTTCTGAAGTAATCCAAATGTATCTACAATGAAAACATTTACCTGCTATTAGCTTTTGGAGGGTGCTCTTATCTCCATTAACAGCAGCAGCATGCACTTCAGATGCTAATGAGGAACCACTGAAGAGGCAGTTTGCTGAAATATTCATACTCTTTCAAGGTATTACTATAGGTCAGATCTGTGCCACCAACATTTTTTTTAGAAATTCAGTTCTAGGAAAAAAAAAAAAGGCACATTAACAAAACAGAATTATTTTCATAATGAGTAATTAACATTATTCAAACAATGGTATAGAGAATAAACTTAAGCTAAAAACAGAAAAGAAAAAACATGGGTTTTATCTGTGAATTAAATCCAACTCTAGCCAAAATTCACCAGAAAAAAAAAGTCTTCATTAGGAAATATATACCTATATATCATAGTTTCATTACCTTAAACACAAATTTCAGTTCATAAGCTTTGCAAAAGTCTGTGGAGTGTTTCACTGCAAATCATACTGTTCTTCAGAATGTCGTCATGCATGCTTTAATTCAGTAACCAAAAAATTTTGTTATCAAGTATCAACTTATTATAGTCCTGCAGTATAGAATCACAGAATATCCTGAACTGGAATGGACACACTGGGACCACTCAAGTCCAGCTCCTGGCCCTGCACTGAACATGCCCAAGAGGCACCCCATGTGCTCAAGAGCAGTGTCCAAATGCTTCTTGAACTCTGTCAGGCTGGTGCTGTGACCACTTCCCTGGGGAGCCCATTCTAGTACCCAACCACCCTCTGAGTGAAGAACCTTTTCCTGATATCCAAACTAAACCCTCCTTGACAGAACTTCAGGCCATTCCTTCAGGTACAGTCACTGGTGACCATAGAGAAGAGATCGGTGCCTGCCCCTTCTCTTCCACTCACAAGGAAGTTGTGACTGCAGTGAGGTCTCCCCTCAGTCTCCTCTCTCCAGGATGAACAGACCAAGTGACCTCAGCTCCTTCTCATGTGGCTTCCCCTCAACATCCTTCACCATCTTCATTGCCCTCCTTTGGACACTCTCTAATGGCTTCATATCCCTGTTACAGTGTGGCACCCAGAACTGTCCCCAGCACTCGAGGTGAGGCTGCTCCAGCTCAGAGCAGAGCAGGACAATCCCCTCCCTTGCCTGGCTGGTGATCCTGTGCCTGATGCCCCCAGGACAGGGTTGGCCCTCCTGACTGCCAGGGCACTGCTGACTCATGTTCAATTTGCCATCAGCCAGTTCCTTTCCACAGCACTTCTTTCCAGGATCTCATTCCTCAGTCTGTCCATACATCCAGGGGCAGAGTTCGGCACTTTGCCTTGTTAAACTTCACACAGTTGGTGATTGCCCAGTCCCCTGACTTGTCGATGTCCCTCTATAGGGCTTCTTTGCCCTCGAGGGAGACAACAGCTCCTCCCAGTTTTGTATCGTTTGCAAACTTGTTTAGTATCCCTTCCAGTTGCACATCCAAGTCAATAATGAAGATGTTGAAAATCACAGGGCTGAGGATGGAGCCCTGCAGAGTCCAACTAGTGACAGGTCCCCAGTGTGATGTCACCCCATTTCCTACAACCCTTTGTGCCCAACCTGTGAGCCTGGTGCTCAAGCACGATGATGAGTTTATCCAGTTGCGTATTGGAAATCCCGGGGGATACTCTGAGGGACAGTATTGAAAGCTTAACTGAAATCCAAAAAGATTCCATCAACTGATGTGTCACCTGACCTTACTTCCATTGGGCATACACCTTCTTTTTTCCCATTAGGTCCAAAAGAAGATCCCTGGTCAGCCAAGCCAGCCTTCTACCTCGCGTGCTTGACTCCTGACATTTTAGAATTACCAGCTCCTGTGCCCTTAGGAGGTGGTGCTTAAGAGGTGACCAGCACTGATGGACCCCAGCACCTCCCAAAGCATTTTCTCAGTTCCTCCATTTTCTTCACATTTTACCTCTCAACAAATAAACTAAAATATAAGAAATCCAGGGAAAGCAGCATAAAAATCAGCAAATACCAAAGAACCCAGTGAAGCACCAGAAACATCCCAGTAACATCAATAATTTTTTCCATAGAACTGGCTGCATACAGAAGAGAATTAATAACGAAAGATAATCATAGTTTCCAGACGAAAGCAACAGTTACTTCTGCATAAAGTGTTAGTAATCATACAGGTGAGAGAAGCAACCGTTTATCTCTACAGCAAGCCCTTTATCTTTACTAAACAATTCTTAGTAAAGTATCATGATTCCATTGAATGGGCTAATTCTGCATCAGAGAAGTTCTGAAATATTAAGAGGGACTAGAAAAGGAAAATTTATAACATTCCTCAGATATTTTTCTCTTGTATATAACAAACAGATGAACTGCTGTCTGGAAGACTTGCTTGATAAAGATCCTCATAAACCAAAAAAATGAGATATTTACTCAATAAAAATCAACAAATAAGTAAAAGATCTGCTTATAAAATGCTACATAATTGGCATTATCTGTAATATTCATCATATTACTGGAATCAAGTAAATAATTCGCTTTTCTCCTTGAAGTTAATATGTAAAAAAATATTAGCCTTCTCAAGTCACTTAAAATGAAGGGACACTCACATGGAGATGCCAAGGCCTCTTCAAGGTGTTTGAAATTTCATACCGAACTACGATATGTCTACTTTGCATTACACAGATAGCAAGAATGACACCATTTTTCTGTTCAGCAAAACATGAGGTTGTTAAAATTTAAACATAATAGCACAATCATGCTATCAAAATTTATTGATATAGTTTCCAAGAGGAGACTGAGCTTTGAAAAAAATCAAAGATTTTTCAAATGTCAGTTAGTGCACAAGATGTTCATTCTACAGATCAAAGAGCACAAATTCTTAAGGTAGGCACAGCAGAACTGATAAAAGCCACGTTTCAATTTCAGACTATAAAAAAGACATGACTTGTATGCATATCTATCTGTGTGAGAGCGTTTGGAGCTCATGAAATCGACAGGCCACAAGATTTTTACAGGGTCACACGAAGTCTGAGCCTGTCAGGCTTTCGTTGAAACCAAGCCAGTCTTGACTTGAAGGTAAAAGCCAGACTTGACTTGAATGCCTTGAACTGGCTGATGTAAAAGATCTTGTTTTAAATGATGTTACACCCTCCTTACAGTCGTGTGCATACTGGAAATGTGACAAACGCAAAGTGCAGTTTTCTGTGATCTTTTTGAGACAGCTCTGCAGGGTCTCAGAGCATGTACGTACTCTGCGAGGTCCAGAGTTTTACTGGAAGAGGACGAAGACCTGAACTTTGGGTGTTCTTCATTTTCAGCATTTACAACTGAGGAAGCGACAGAAAGAGCAAAATGTGTTGAAGCGCCCTGGGATAAACATCCACGATGACGCTCCACTCAAACTAAAGTTTCCCAATCCTCCCAGCAGCCGCTCTGCCCCGTCACACACAGGCTTCCAAGCAGAAAGTTTACTCCCAAACTCCGAGGACACGAAGACCACAAGGCGCACCGTGCCCAAATACCACTTCTCATATTCCCTCCAGCCAAATCCGCGCGCTCAGTCCCGGCGGCTGAAGGTACAAGGCGGGATCCAAAGGAAACGCGGACAGCCGCTTGCAGGGAGCGATCCAGAGCGGAAGAGGGTGCGGTGCCGCGGGACACCCGCGCCACCAAGGCGGGAAGGGTTAACCCTGCCTCGGCCAGACCGCGAGAGCCACCTCCCTCTCTCCTTCCTTCCCTCCCTCCCTTCTCCCCTGCCCGGCGCTGCAGCTGCGCCCCGTAACTCACCTCCACCCCGCCCTTCTCCTCATCGCGCCACCGCCTCCCGGCACCGCCCCGCGGCCAGCCCCGGTGCGCTCTGGGATCCACGCCTCCTGCCTCCCTCCCTCCCTCTCTCTCTCTCTGCTTTCCTTCCTTCTCCTCCCTTCCTCTCTCCCTTCCTTCTCCTCCTCCTTGCCCTCCCCTTCCCGGAACTACGGTTCCCGGCGTGCCCTGGGAGCGCGCGGCGGAGCGCGGGGCCCCGCGGTGGAACTTGCCCGGGTGTTTCCTGGCGACGGGGGGAAGTGGAGGAGCCGCCGCCGCCGCGGAGAGTGGGAGCCGAGCTTCTCCCCTCCCCGCTCCCGGGCGCCCGATCTACCATGAGACCCGCCATCTTCCCGCTCCTGCCTGACCCTGGCTGCCTCCTACTCCTCCTGGTAAAAGCCGCCGGCTCCCCGCTGCCCTTCCCTTTCCTTCCCCGCGCCGACTCGAGCAGGGCGGCGCTGGGGCGGCCGGCGGGTCCCGCTCGGAGCTCTTCTTCGCTCCCCTCCCCCGCCCAGCAGGTGCCGGCGGCCGGGAAGGAGGGAGCGGCCCCGGCGGCGGCTCCCGGCGGTGTGGCCGAGGCCGATAGGCTGCGCGCACGGGGTGGGGCCGCGCCCGGGCCCGGGCCCGGGGCAGTGGCCGGGCGGGCGGCGCGGCCTCGCCCTGGCGCCTCGGAGCCGGCGGGAACGGCCCTAACGGGGCCCCTCTGCAGCCCCCTGAAGGGAGACTGTGGCCAGATGGGGGGCGGCCTCTTCTGCCAGGCAGCCAGGGCTAGAGGGCGGGAGGACATGGTCCTAAGCTGCGCCAGGGGAGGTGTAGGTGGGACACGAGGAAGAATTTCTCCACAGCAGGGGTGATTGGACGCTGGGATGGGCTGCCCACGGAGGTGGTGGAGTCGCCGTCCCTGGAGATGTTCAGGAAATGACTGGATGTGGCGCTTAGTGCCGTGGTCTAGTTGACACGGTGGTGTTGGGTCATAGGTTGAACTCGATTGTCTCAGAGGCCCTTTCCAGCCTCATTGATTCTGTGATCTTTAGTTGTCAGACTACAGCATTTTTTTTTTACGCTGGCATTACATGCATGACCTAAGCCACCTTCCGGCTTTGCCAGTACACAAATGCAATCACTGATATGTGTGTTTTGTGGAGATAAGTTGCCTGTGCTATAGTTATCTTTTTTTTTTTTTTTTTTTTAATCCCAAACCAAACAGGCTAATGTGGTGATTCTTACTTTTCCAGACACATATTGGGCCAGATTCTGGACCTTTCATAACATAAGTAACTTGCAGAACTAAGAGGGACTTGTGTGAATAAATCTTAATAGGATTTTTCTCTTAATATACTAAGGATTTTAATCAACCTATTTTAAACATTTAGGAGAATAAAATGGGTCAGAAAATGAAAGAATAATTGGAGGTAATGGTAGATAGAACTCTGGAAGTTCAAAGAGGAGTACAGAGTAATGTAGCTGCTAATAAGTGGATGAGCTGGTTAGGAATGTGAGAACACGTCCATCATGAAGAATACAAATACTCATTGTCCCTTTGAAATGTGCACTTCTACCTGGGTAAGCTCTGGTTAAAGGATTATGAACTTGCTGTCCTTTCAGAGTTAGAAAACACATGTGATGGGTAAGGTTTGAAAAGACACATTTGAAATGTTTATATATAGACAGGAATAACATACTAAAACACTATATGAGAGACCGAAGTGAGGAAGCTCATACTTTTCAGTCACATCTGTGTATTAAAACAATATTGTTTATTGGTCTTCACTATTATTTTAAATAGAGACTAATGAGCAAAACCAAGGAGCATGTACTGTTTAAAGACACCATGGAATGTGTCCATCAAACGGACTACTACAGATCTGAGAAAGTGAGTGCAAGTTAGTGAGTTTTTCTTTCTTCATGGCACAGTTGATCAATGCAAATTAAATATGCATCAATAAGAATTATGTTTGCCAACAAAAACAAACAAACCAGCAGGAAACAGCTATGAACTGCAACTTGTCTGTATTTTGTCTGCTGTTTCTTTGTGTATGGGCCATTTAAACCCATTTCTAATGTGGTTTTAAAGAACCGTATACACAGAACTTTAAGTTGTTTTTTTAAAAAATACAATTATGTTATCAGTGTAATTATTCAGTGTCATTATATCAGCTATGGCCCTGTGTTGTAAGATGCCTAGTTACATGAATCAAGGCAATGAATCATTCCTTTTAGAAGATCTGTTAAAGAGTTTTAGAAAAGTTGTTCTGAGCAGTCTGGGAGTGTGATGCGATCCTCCTCCTTTAGATGGGTTGAAGAAACTTTGTAGAAGTGTGTTATTTGTTTTCTTGGGATATTCAGTGTCCCTGATAAGGTGTATCAGATTAGCTTCAAAGTTCTGGTAACTTTGTTTTTCTTGTTACCAACTGCCATGACTACTTAAGATCAGCAATGCAACTTGGCTTTCTGCTCCACATCTGAAGGATGTGCCACCTAACTCAGGCTCTTGGTGCATGACATATTTTGTGGATAAGTGAATTTGTTAGTGGTTCGTAGGATAGAATACACAATGATAGGTAGCTGTGAAAACAGCTTACTAAGCTGGTCTTGCTTAGTAGTAGCAATGAAGTTATCAGGAATTCTTTTTCAGAATTTTGGATAAGCATTTTTTTTTCCAGATGGGAATTTAATATGCTGCAAAAAAAGAAGAAAAGATACAATGTCAAATCAAAAGAAATTCTCTTGTCTAAAGTTTGACAGTAGGAGATCACTACAGTTGTAGAGGGCTTTGTGTCTCATGCTAATATTCTTCTTCCCTGGTCTCACTGAAGTTTGGGTCGACATGAGGGAGATTGCAGTGTAAATCTGCGATCCTGCAGATTTGCACTGCAGTCCCAGAACAACTCTTTGCCCTTCCAACTTTTCACCATTGTACTGGGCTACTGGGAGTTGAAAGGAAACAAGAGAGAGGACAGGGGAGGTACAGGCTGGCATGACCTCTGCCTCAAGAGCTGAGTGGAAGAGTGAGCAGTGCACGGCACAGGCTGTAGAAGGTCTCCCACAGCTGTTTGCAAGGCTGGAATAAGATACATAGTAATGTCATGGGGGCCCTTGGACAGTGAGATGTTTCTGCCTTGTTGGTATGTTGCTTAATATTGGGCAGGACAGATCTTTAAGATGAATCCAAGACAATGGAATAAATGCTGATGGGATAGTGGCTCATCCCATTCTCCCCTAAGGCAAGGTGTGGCTCTTTGGCTTTGCTGTATCCAATCATTCTGTGTGTGCCTGTACTCGCAGTCAGCTATGCTTTGGCTTTAAAGAAAGTTCTAGAACAAGACACTGTTGCACATGCTTCTTCTGCATGTGTTTGAGAGGTACTTGTATTGCTCAATGCTTCCCTGGAAGGCTCATGCACAGTGCCCTTGAGCAAAAGCTGTGACTGGAGGAAACCACCAACGGATAGTGAGGGAAATGAAGAGGGAAGTTCCTAACTGGAAAAAATACAGTAGAGTAATATTTTTGTTTCTTGTTTTACTGCCACTGCCTTTTGTGTCTTGATAATGTGGCACCAAGTACCCAAATAATGAAAGTAAAATGAAATAAAAATTGTCTTTTAACTTAGTGTTAAATGTGTAGTAAGTTGCCCAAAGAGAAGCTGAACTCTGTAAATTTTGTGTCTAGAGTGTATATCTGTGCATTTGCCTCTCTCTGCATTTGTATTAGAAAACTAATTTTGCAATTGAGACTGCTGCTCAAAATACTATATTCTGAATATGAGCATGACTCAGAAATTGTAATTAAAGGCAAAATTTAGACCACTAAGCCTTATACAATGGAATGGATTCCCTTCAAGAGTAGCACAGGACTTCTGAGTTGTCCATCATCTGCCATGATTTCTAAACAACGAAGTAGTAGGCAACTGAGGAACATTCCCCTTTGGAGAGGGGAAGCAGGGGAATCTTGAGTTCTTGTGAAGACAACTTGTATTCTTCATGCTATGCCACATGATGGACAAGTTTCCTGTTAGGAGTGCTCAGGAGGGAAGAGAGAAGAAACTAAAATGTTTCTTGGAACAGAAGACTTGAACAATGCTGGAAAATGTATAAATGAGATATTGACAGTAAGATCTCAGAGATTCTGTTGCTGGTGGCTGTGATGACACTCTCCTTGGTTTTTCTTTTGATATCCTTACTGTTTGCCTCCATAATCTGCTTTGGGTTTCGTTTGGTTAGGGGGTTTTTTTGTGTTTTTTTGGCAGGACAACTTTCTTAAGAGACTGGTCCTTACATTGCTTTCTCAATAAAGCAGAATTACCACATTCTATATGTTTTAATCAAACTTATTTCATTCAAGAGAACCAATTTTTCACCTTGCAGACTCTTTTGTAAGCCTCTCTTGTATAGCTTCCAGCTATTTTGTTTGCTTAAGGGGAGGGAATTGTCTCATGCATAAAGCAAGTGTACAGATATGCTGTGAATTTTATACCAGATCTTTTTCAAAACCTCTTCATAACAGTCTAGAGATACATTTAGAAACAAGTGTCTTAATAACTATTTAAGTGGGTTAGGATGCATTAGCAATAATGTGTTCATTGTTCCCCCTGCCCCATTTGAGAGTGAGTTCTCTGGTGGTCTAGAAGAGGAATCACAGAAACATTTGGGGACATAAGCAGAAGCAATACAGGGTATAGAGACAGAGCCTAAGGAATATTTTCTTCCAAAACTCCAAACTGGAGAAAGCTCCTGGAGAAGTAGAGGAGGAAGGAGAGATGTGTTACAGAAAATTAGGAAAGGAAGTGAGATCAAATTTCGTTTTGAGGGTTCTGCCTTTACCCTTCTTTTCTCCCTGGCATATCTTCCTTCATCAGGAGCATCCTAACTGTTGGTAGAAACACATGCAATTTTCTTTTCCAAAACTGTAAGTAATGTCAAGTGTTCATATAGTCTAATTTTAAAAAGTTCATAGATAATATTTTAGAAGTTTGAATAGCTTTAATTTTATTTTCAAATTCACTGTCTCTCAGGTATTGCTTTTTTACATTGTTAAGAGTTATTCTGCAAAGTTATTGCTATACTATGACACTAACTCAGAATGTTTTTTCACTGCTGGTTGAGGATGCAATGTTTTTCCAAACCAGCTGTAGCACTGTTTCCGCATTTAATCATGCTTTGGTAAAAGTACCTTACAAGAAGCAACAAGGCATATTGGAAAAGAATTCTATAATTTTTTCTATTTTTATATATGCTGCTACTGAGAAACTGACTACCCTGATAATACACTCTTTATAGCTAAGAGCCATTCATGCCATTAAAATGTGCAAAGTTCCAGTACTGTGTCTTCCAGATAAGCACCTGTGACTTGGAGCTTCTTATAGGAGTGAACCAAACCGGGAAGCTCCTTCACGTAGACCTTTAATGGTAGTGATCCACAAGATCTGCCCTTTGGGTGGCTGGTAGGATATAAATGTTGTCCTTTACAGTGGCACTAAGCAAAATGCAAAGCGCAGTGCTCTGTGCCTTAAACCATGTAGTGGTTGGAATGGTGAAAGCAGTGAGGACAGAACATTGTACATGGCTACCTAAAGGCAGGTGCTCTGGGCATACTTTCAGCGAGTAACTGGTAATCATATATGCAGAACAAGGTTTCTGCTGAGCACAGTAAATCTCCTTTTCATCTGTTCTTATTATGGTAAATGTTCTAGGTTTCTTCCCTCCCTTGTTTCTTGATCTATGTCTGGCTTTAACAAGAAAGCTGTGATGGAGGGGAGTATTGAGAATCTCACTGTGTTTACCTGATAGGATCAAGTTGTAGAGTTCCGGTTTTTTGATTTACACTGGAAGTTTGATCATTTAAATTTTAAAAGACTTCTTAAAGTCAACTGGCATTACTCCCTGCTCAGTGCAAGACTAACTTGGATGGAATTGCTCATGGTTTTTTTCTGGTTGTTTTATATAATTCCAAGGATGGAGGTTCTGCAACTTCTCTGGTCACTTGTTTTGGTGTTGAATCAAAACCTTGTTGCAAATTTTCTTTGAAAAGTCTGTCTGGAGGTGTGGATTGTGTACATTGTCTCTTGTCCTATCACTGCATCTTTGGGAAGAGTCTGGCTCTGCCTTCCCTATAACCTCTGATTAGGTCACTGGTAGCAGCAGTAATAAGTTTTCCTTAAGGGTGAACAAATGCAGCTGTCTCAGCCTCTCCTTGTATACCTTGATCTCCAGTCACTACTCACCTTCATAGCCATCTGCTGGGCTTCACTTCCATATGTTAGTGTCTTGTACAGGCAGTCCCAAAGCTGAGCAGAATCCTTCAGATGTGCTCACACAAATGCCAGATGAAAGGAAAGAATCACTTTCCATGGTCTGCTGGCTACACTTTTGCTAACACAGCCCAGTGTGTGGTTGTCTCTGCTGCAAGGTCATGCTGCTGACTCCTGTTCAACTTGCTTCCTAAGACCTTTTCTGCAAAGCTGTTTTCCATCTGGTTGGCTCCCAGCCTCTATGGGGTTATTCCAACAGATACAGGACTTTGCCTTTACGGAACTTTGCAAGGTTTCTGTCAGGCCACTACTCCAGCCATTTGAGGTATCTCTGAATAGCAGATACTCCCTCTAGCTTATAAAGCACTTTACCCAGTTCCTGTATCCTCGGGGAGTTGCTGAGGAGGCACTCTGTTCTATCTTTCTGGTCATTACTACAGACAAATCTTACACCCAGTATTGGTCTGGAGAAAGTTCCATAGAGGCCATTTGGACATGGTGTCTTTGGTTACAGCTTTTTGAGCTCACCAGTTCAGCTGCTGTGTCACTCACTTTATAGTTCACTTATTCATTTCATGCATCAACAATTTAGGTCTAAGGATCCTTTGAGGTGCTGTGTTAGAAGCTCGCTAAAGTCAAGGCAAACAATGTCCAGTACTCTTTCCTTGTTTACAGAACTAAATGTCTTATTACAGAAAACAGATTGATTTACTTATTCCAAATATATGCTGGATGGACATGGCTTCTGGAAAGAAAATTTGTTTCCATAATTCTCCTGGTGACCCAGGGAAAAAACATTTTCTGTGGTTCTGTGCTCTGTGTACGTCCCAATTGCTGAAGAACTTTCTGATTTGGTCTTCTACTCATGTTAATAATGCTTATTTTCCCTGGAACGCTGCTATGGGCTTAGACCTCATCAGTATAAAATCAGCCAAAGACAACATTGAGTGTCTAAGCCTTTTCTGTGTGCTTTGTCTCTATGTCCCCTGCTGGCTAAGCAGCAGGTCTACAATTTTCTTGCTCTTCCTCTCTTCTTTTTGTTGCCAGTATACCTTAACATCCCTCTCAACTCCAGCTGAGCTAGTCCTGCTGCCAGCTCAAGCAGTGTTTCTCTCTTCCTACCAAGTATTTTTCTTACCTCTGCCTTCTGTCTGCTCCCTCTTTTTTTTTTTTTAAACTCATCCAGAAATTCTGTGTTAACCCGTGCAAGTCTTCTGCCCTACCAGCTTTCTGCCCAGTGGAGTGGATTGGCTTTGAGCTCTGAAGAGGTTCTCCTTGAAGGGTCAGCAGGCTCTTGTGGGCCCTTTTGGCTTTCAGAACCGTGTTTTATGAGTGAACTGAATTAAGACCCAAGTGCCTTCATGTCTTGTCCCTTTATTCAATGGTCCTGTGAGGTATATATTTTTACGTAAAAAATAAATTTCATAGTAGATTATAGATGGGATTTAGGTGAGCCCCAGTCATGTATGTAAAAGTTGCATTAGCAGTAGCAATGAAGTGAAACACAGGAGGTCCAAAGTCTTGCCTGCAAGATGTAGGTTCACACATTTTGTGTTGGAGTCTCCCAGCTGCCTCACTTTGGGTCCAAAATGAAGGATATGTTAATTCACAGAGAGATTTCAGGTATATGATTTTTTACATTGTTTCAAAGCAAGATACGTCTCTGTAGGTTAGCTCACTTTAATTAATGAAACTTTGTATCCTAAATGATGTTTGCGAAACAGGAACATGAGCCGAACATACAACTCTAGAAGTGGAGTGTAGTAAATGACCTGGTTCCTTGGCATGTTTTTTGTAACCAGCCTGTTTTCTGTCTTGTTTGGCATCCGTGATTCTTTCCTGTTTCTTGTGTGCTTCATTGAGGTGCATCCAAAAAAATTTTGAATGTCTGCAAGGGCTTTTTGGGTTTTATTTTCATAGATTTATGAAAAAGAGAGAAGAGCAGTCTAATCTCTGTTGTAAAATAACTGGCAGTAAAGCTTATATTTTGTCTCCAACTGGATTTGTGTGGCAATTGGGCAGAAACACAGAGAGAACTTGTTCATTAGGAGCTCTGCAAGGAAGTATTTTGAAAGGCAAGGAATAGGTGCCCGTTCCAATGGTCTGGAAAAAGCAAACAACAGCTGTGATAGTGTTTTGCTGTTTCCCATAGCTGTCGTGATTATGAAGTGATGATATAATTAACTTTCTCAAAAGCTGCACAAAGGGAAAGCTTTTCAGTGATGTATCCATATTTGTAATCCCAAGAAAAGCTTTTTGTTCCTTTAGTCAGTCTATCACTTCTGACTCTCATAATTTACTGAAATCCCCTTTCTTAACTCTTGCTAGAAACACTTAGCTCCCAGATTCTTTGCCAGTCATAAAATTTATGAATTTTCATAAATGTGTGTATGAAAAACTTTTTTATGTTTTTTTTCCCTTCTCCCTGTTGAGTCAATTCACTTGGGATTTTGGACAGAATAACCAAAAGACAAATTGGTTGCTTCACAAAGGTAATTAAGACAGTATGTGGTGCAGGAGTTGAACAGTTAGGGGTTCTTTCCTACTAATGATCTGTTAATTAGTGAAGGGAGCTCAGCTGAGTGTTCGGGCCTCTCAGGAATTACCTTTGAATGGCATTTAAATCTGCTTTGGTTAAAAAGGTGTAATTGAAGGGGGAGAGGTCTTTTTAGAATTTTTTTTTCTGTCAGCATAGGCCAGCAGAAGTTGCTAAACCAATGCAAATATGCACATATAATTGGTGTTATATAGATAATAAATATTTTAAAATAAGCCAATAAATAGCTGCGATACCTCGCTGAGGATTTTGGTAACAGCTTTGGTTGCAGCAGCCTTCCATGTTGAGAGCAGTAAGATTGCTGCATGAAGCTGGTTGATTGCAGAGCCAGGGTGTCCAAAACTTGCTCCCAGTTCAAGCTGCACCATGTTAGTGTGTTCATACTATTTTTAGGACCAGTCTGGAATATTTGCTTGGATGTTTTTGTGGGAGTCAGCTTGAAGCTGCCAGGTTTAATATTCCTTGAAGAGAAGTAGACCAATCTCTGTATGACTCTCTTTTGTGAATTTCAAAATATCTGTGGCATGTGTCCTGTCCTCTGCATTATTTGTTCTTCTGCTGTCCAGAGTTATCTAGGATAAATTGACTGCATATGTGCAGGACCTTAGCAGCTGTTTAGGGCAGAAAGAACAGGTCTTTTACATAGCCTTTCATTCTTCAAGGTACATGCAGCTGTGGTCCCAAAAGTGAATTTTTCTCTTCAGGTTCAGGTAGCATTGCTTTAATCAGTGTTTTCCCTAGGAGATAGCCCATAGATTAATTTGCAAAAGGATATATATATTTTACCTCCTCATTTGAATTGGGAGATTTATACAATGCCAGCTTGTCACTTAGAATGCAGCTGTGGAGTAGTATTTCTGTTACACAGAATCACTGCTTATTTGGAAATATCTTATCCATTTTCCACTCATATGTCATTTTAAGGTAGCAAATAATAAATGCTAGTCTAAAAATTGTTTGCTAGAGACAAGCTAATGGATGTCCCAAGAGCTTTAATATGCTATGATTGGCAGTTTGCATTTGTAGAATGGAAGTTTGTGGAGTGTGCATCACAGTTATGCCTGGCATGAAGAAAATAAAATAACCAAAGTAATGTAAGTTTAGATTATGTTTTAAGTGGATTTATTCTAAAGTTCAGAGTTCTGCTGTTAAGGGAATGATAATCAGAGACCATCAAAATGCCACTGTATTTTACAAAGTTTGTAATTTTGAAATTCTGAGGTGTTCCTCATTTTGATTTCTCTGAAAAAGAGGGAGGAGCAACAACACCAGACTGAATCTCAGTGGTTTTAGTGTATGGGCAAACACTTCATACGCTATGAATGGTGCACCACAAATTACTGTAGTTGTCTTTTGATAGTTGTACAAACAAAACCTTAGCCTCCTGCTGCAGTATTAGGAGGTAATTTGAGGAAAAGTGGCATCTCAATCATGCTGAAGGAAAAACAAAATCTGTAGCACAAGGAGAGTCATAGTAATACTGGCAATATTAGTGCTGAAAACTCTAGATCTGAGGTTAGTAAATGGGGTAGTTACATGTGGGTTCCTTGGGGTGGGTATTGCAGACCATAACGTGATCGTGTAATAGTAAAAGTGGAAGAGAGTCAGAATTTAACTTGAACTGCTAATTGCCACAGAATTAGCTGTACGTTTGCTGCTCTGCTCCGTTGTTTAGTTCTAACCATCATCACCTTCAGCATCAAATAAGGAGGACCTGAATCACAGTGGCTGTGATTCTGTGCTTTCAAAAGGATTTTGTTATTCAGAAGTACAAACAGGCAGCTGCACTAAGGTAAATGGTACAATTTAAACAGTGTTATCGGGGACTGGCTTGACCACTTGTCTTCTCTGATATTCTCTTTAGAGTGCAAGTTAAACCAGTATGTTTTGCATACCTTTGGATGGACTAGATGAGGAGAATGACCCAGCTGTATTTTTCATTTAAGTATTTTGTTTGTTTGTTGCTTTTACTACCTTTTTTTTTTCCTCTTATCCCAATGCCTCAGTGGCATGGTTTAGAGCACTGTTGGTCCAGTGTGGGTATTTTTCTCATGGAGAGCTGGTTGCTGTGTGTTTATTGTAGTCCTTACATTGGCATTTGAGCAGTTGGTTTCAGTAATTCATACCCACTCTTAAATCAAGTTCCAGCTGAAAGGTAAAACTGAACAGGTTTGTCTTTGCTTAAAGTTCCCACCTTTCTTGATAAGGAAAAGATCTCAAGAACTTGATGTTTTGGAAAAGAAGGGTAAAAATTTTTAAAGTATTGCAACTAGATTGTGTAATTAATAAAAAGCTAAGCACCTAGAAGTGAGTAGGTGTTGATCATTTCATTTTAAACAAGTTGGTTTTGTCTTCTTGAACAATAAACTCAATATGTAGTAAAATTTGTCAAAACAGAAATTGTGTTTATTTTTAAAGCAGTAGAATGTGTGTAGGCAGCAAGGATAGAAAATTCAGTTATCCACTAATACATTTCATCTCTCAAATTATTCCAAGGTAGCAAACATTCATGTGACACAAGAAATATGATTTCTTATGGAAACACTACATCTACTTTTGGTTGCTTCCTCTAAGATTATGCTTTAAGAGAGAGATTCTGAATTCTGTGGTCACTCCTCCCACAGAAAGACATAAAAGTTTTCGTTTCATTTTAATATGCATTTTCATCCCCAGTCTAAGAATGAACGAAATATAAATACGTCTGTATTATTAAAAAAAAAAAAAAAGAGTAATTTCTTGTTCTGAGATGGCCCTGTGTAAAAGCTACAATAAAGGGCACAGGAAAGCCTGTAGATTATAATGAAAAACAGTGTAGTGTGTTGCTTTCTGTAATGAGAAATGTAGTTAAAAGTACACAGTCTCCAAGGTTTAAATTGTCTACAACAAATTTTTTGGTAGTGTGTTTTACATTTAATAGCAGTGGTCAAAATAGAGAACAGGGCCTTTTTCCTTGACTTGGTGAAAAGGAGCAGCAAACTATTCTGCTCTATCAGCCTTACCAAAGTCTTGTCAAGACCAAGCTGCCTTTATTTCATATTGCCTGGATCATACTTTAGCAAGTTGAGGACCTTGAGGGTGCTGGCTTTCATACACAGCAACAGCTGCTTAATTTGTGCTAATCATTTTGGAGATTGCATTTGTATTTTATGTGTGTTACTCCTTCTTGAAATTGTATCCTTGTGTTGTTGCCAAATAATCAGAGCAGTTGGCAAAATGGAAAAGAAAGAGTTATCGGAACATGAGGTGTTTTTTCCTAAAAAACTGCACAAATGTGACCTTTCTTTTTCAGGGGAATTCTAACTGCTTCTGTAAGAGAAGCAGCTTGGTAAATAGAATATCTAGTGATTCAGAGTTTTCAGTAGTGTCTTGAGGAACTGAATTTGTAGCTTTAAATCTGTGAAACAGGTTTTAAGGTAGATTTCTAGTTGTGAAGATGTGGAGCAATCTGAACATTATTCACAAATTGTTGAGACGTCTGTTTACATCTTTTGAAGGTGTATGGACTGTTTTCTCTCTATGTGGATGTATAAGGCAAGGAAACCAGTGGATCTTAACCCTGACTGGAGATTACCCTTTTCCCTAAAGGCCAAGAGAAATAATTGAAAGTTACAAATAATTCAACTGGAAATAAATTACAGGTCTTATCTTGGTGACATTTTTGTAGACACGCCTCATGTCATTTTTTTGAGCCCTTGCTTAAACATTTCTATAAAAGACCTTGATCCATACATTTGTGCCCAGAGACTTAAGCTTTAGAATTGTGCTTGGATGCATGATTCTGCTACTAATAGCTTTGTGGAAAGAAATGCAATGCTGCAAACAACTGCATGTTGTGATACTGATGTTTAATTCTCATTGCCGCAGTGGATTTTTTGAATAAACGTCTTGTGTCTTCTAGTGATAGTGCACAAATGGATGAGAGGTTAATTTATCCATTTCTCTGGAAATCCTTGGTGCTGTGGTATAAGGCCACTGAGAGATCTCTGCAGCTGTGAACCATTCCCAGTCAAATGGGACAATCCTTCAACTTCCTTTGCTTGTGTGTTAAGCTCAGTTTTAGGAACCGTTAGCTGCAAGCTCTTGTCTTGGTTTGAAAGACAGGTGTCTGCTAAGGAAGGCAGGAGCCACCCTTGAAATGGAAAACGTAAACCCCCTCCCTCCAAATTATTATAATTTTGAAATTAAGTGGCTCTCAGGCAAAGATAGGAGAATAGGAATAACAGTTCTTTACTAGTATGTATATATAAAAAAAAAATAAAAAAGAACTACAACCTAATAGGAAAGTCTGAAAAAAAAATAGTAGTACAAAAACACTGACAGAGTCAGAATACAACTTGACAGTCAGGGTGTTGGTAGGAGCCCAATTGGTGGTTGCAGTCCTCCTGGAGTGACAGATGTGCTTCTGTTGAAATAGTGATCCTGTAGAAGGGTGTAGTGGTAGTGTAGATG
>VZSR01001854.1:2919638-2940056 GCA_013398615.1 Brachypodius melanocephalos | reverse complement strand
AATAGAATACATACTTTTGGTTACACCTTGCATTGCAACCTAAGACAGTTCTTTTTCCTGATTTGGCATGTCAAATCAATATAATTTGGATTTTCAAAGATAGTGTTATAAATTGTGAATTTTTCTGTTTTCAGTATTTTTATTTGAAAATAAGTTTTTCAGTATTAGTAAGATATGCACCTACACCAAATATTCCTTCCACACACTTACAAAGGGTGTAGACAACAAGATATCTGGACCACAAAAAATTGTGTGACTTCTTTTTAATATGGTGGTTTCTACTTAGCTCTGTGCAGTTACAGCACTGTTTGGCTAAATATCTTGGTTTGAAAGACAGGTATCTGGATAATTCAAATCCCTTCCCTCCAAATTATTATAATTTAGAAAAAAATTAAAGGGGGCTTTTTTTCAGGCGGAGTTATAGGAATAGTAAATAACAGTTCTTTACTAGTATGTATAACAAAGCAAACAAAAAAACCCCCAACTATAGCATTAATAACAAAACAGTACCAAGAACCTTGAGGACCTTGCTTCCCAAAACCCAGGACCATTTTGGTCTTGGTGCCCCTGGAGGACCCTCAGAACACAGAGCTGGAATGGTGCAACTTCACGAGCTGGCAGCTGGAAATGGCAGGATGTCCCTGGGCAGGCAGGGGCTGGATGTCCCTGGGCAGGCAGGGGGGAGTTGCAGGTCACACTGTAGCAAAAAGAGCAGGGCGAAGGAGTCCGTTGGCAGGACAGAGCCAGCTCCAGCAGGGCAGGCTGAGGAGCTCAGAATTCCCGGGCACACGAGCAGATGATGGAAGATTTTCCCAGGACTGGACTTTCTGGTGACAGTGGAACTCCTCCCGCAGCAAGCCAACAGCCTGGCTGTGTCCTCTCCAATAAGTGCCCAAAGAGCAAGAGAGCGAAACTTCCTCCAGCCCTGCCCCTGAAACCCACACTATTTCCCCCTCCCAGAGCAACTTTTTGTTTTGGTCAAACACCCCTTAAGTACCAAGTACTTAGTCTCCCAGCAATCATGGGGAAACAAGTTCCTTAAGTAAAAAAAAAAAAAAAGGAAAAACCTAACGCCCAAGATTATAACAGTGTAAAAGTGAACTGTCTATCAAGGCTGAGGAAGTAAGTTTACTTATATATTTTTACTTATAAGTTTACTTAATTATATATATCCATATTTCTGTTTAGTTAGATCTTTTCTGTTTTCCTGAACATTAGTAACTGCAATCTTTAAATCTGTTTTAAGTAGCTTCTTTTGAGCATTTTAAATTTTCCTGACTAAATTTACGATATGGCTCTTAAATGAAAAATTATAAGAAAATGATTTTTTGGTAACCAATTTAAAAATTCCTATGAAAACTTGAATATAATTGAGAATCCATTGTTAGTTAATGTTTTGAACTAATAGGTCTTTGTCTCATAGTCTTATGATGAAAGCAGCTTACGTTACCAATAAAAGCCCAGCGTATTCATCAGGGATGGCAGCAGTCAGTTTAAGTTAGGAAAATGTTTGGGCACAATCTAGAATGGAGTAGTGAAAACTAAGAGTTGAACTGCTTTCACTGGGAGGGTGAGTAATGTTCTTTTTTTATTTCGCCTCAGCATTCTCTATTTACTGTTACCTCTCTCTGCTCTGAACCTTGTGGTTCATTATGGGGCTTCTGGGAATGCTGCCAGCAAGATGTTCCTGATTGATGGTTGTGAAGCCAAAATTCAGGGGCTCTTACAATGTCTTGCCAGCTTTGGCATTGCTGTCTTCTGGGATTGCTTTCAATTTGTATCGTCCTACAGCAGGCTGTAAACCCGTCTGCTTCCTGTTGTCCAGGAGTTTAATGCAGACCTCAGAGCAGCAGCAGATCAGCAGCATGCATAAAAAAAGAGGTACTCTGGGCCTGACAGTCAGCAGCAGGGTCCTGGGGGGCTTGGACTTCAGGTGGTAACTTCAACATGTCAGTCTGGATTAGATGTGGGCTAGAGACCTGCTTGCCAAATGTAAAGTGATTTTGCGTTAGAGGAGAAAGGTGGTTTAGTTGCGTGCCTTTAGGATTTCCCAGCAGGAGGAGAAGGTAAATGATAAGTTTAGCAAGTGAAAATGAAGGCTGTTCTTGTCGATTGCCTTGCAGGTGTAATACTAATTAGAAGTCATAATGCTCCATGAATACATTTTCTATATTCTACAGAGAGTTTGCTTTGGAAATGAGGACCTCTGTTTCATTATGTGCATTAAAAAAGAAAGGCACAAAGAACTAGAATGCAACAGACCTGGGTTCTTTTTTCCTTTTCTTGCAATTTTAAGGTTATGCACTGTTAAATCCTCTGCAAGAAAGTGGCATGTAAATATAACAAACTTGAAAAAGAAATACCATTAAACCTATAGGTCTGTCTCTCCTTTCCAGTTAGCAGTTAAAGAACTGACAGCACTAATTGGTGCTGGTAAAATGTTGATAAAAGGTAGACCTAAATCTCTTGAATAACCAGCAGGCTTTATTAATCAGATGTATGGAATGGCAATTGAACAGCAATACTGTCAGCAGAAGGTGAGTTGAAGCTGGATGTGTTTTTATTTCCTCTTTAGGAAAGTGATGTGAAACCTGGCAGAGGTTCAATGTTGGGTATGAGTTGAATAGGTTCTGTCCAGGCATTGTGTTTTGTGTTAGGAATACTTGTGTGGCATTGCATGGAGAATTTGGGAGGATGATAGTGGCTTTGGAGCAGTGCTTTGAGGTCTTTCATTGGAAACAATCAGAATAAATCTCAGCTAATTTGTAGTTACTCCTCAGAGGTGACTGATACTGTCTCCCTAAGCCATTGCCTGACTTCAAGTGAGGACCAAAACTTGATCTGAAACACTAAGATTTCTGTACTAATTAAACTTCCCAGTAAAAGCATGAGCACTGTTA
Organism: Brachypodius melanocephalos; assembly: GCA_013398615.1. Lineage (NCBI taxonomy): Eukaryota > Metazoa > Chordata > Aves > Passeriformes > Pycnonotidae > Brachypodius > Brachypodius melanocephalos. Next base: position 2,937,156 of record VZSR01001854.1, on the reverse strand, counting down.
TCTTCAGAAACTCCCAGAAACCTGAGCTGTGTTGTTTCTACTTTATTTGACAGTATTTCTGAGGACCAGAAGAGTAAAAATGTCATCTCCTCTTATTCCCTCCCCAATTATGAGCTAAATTTTATCTTTGTGAACACATTGTTCAGTTCCTGATTTTCCCCCCCAGCAATGTATTCTATAAGTGTGTAAACCTTTCGGCATGCACTTGTTTCAGTCTACATTTGTTTTGTTATTTTTCTGTAGAGTTAAATTACTAAGTGAGTAGAGCATAAACATCCTACTCTAACTTGAGCAGCTCCACTCAAGTATTTAATATATCATATTCTACTCTATTGTAAAAAATATTTTTATTTCATAGCTACTTATTTTTACCTTCAGATTTTCAGTTTGAATGTTTAAAAAATAGAAATACAAAAATATTTAATTTTATCCAATGTAAGTGCAGAAACCTGCATTGTTTTCAGGTGTGTTAAAGTAGTCAATTTTCCTTTTGAATTATTTTTTCAAGATGCTTTCTTCAATCAGTAGCTGTCTTGTGATGCCAGTTTGAATTTTTTTTTTACTTCATTTACAAATATGAACCATCATCCTTATGTCCTGTTATGAGCCAGTGGAATGTAAAGTTTGCATTCATCGTAAAGTGAAATATTCTGAATACTTTTTTTAGCCAGTATGTTTTTCAGAACTTATGTTCAATACCTGTTATAAAGAGTGTAGCTGATATTCAGAAATTATTTCCTCAAAAATGTCTTGTTTTCTGCTCATGAGTATCAAGCAGAGGCCTCAAAAAAAGTCAGAAAATATTCTCAAAACAGTATAGCTTCTTAGAAATTTAAATACAAATTTGTATTCCTTCGTGATAAATATTAATACTAGTAATATCATAAACCCTCATGCATCCCATGGGACAGCAAGATTACTGGGTCAAAAGGAGGTGTTTTCTTCCTTACAGGCATTATACCTTAATGAAAGCTTCAGCTGGAGTAGGTCTTACATATTTATTGACATTTCTTCAAGGAATGCTTTTTTTTTTCCCTGAGTCTGTCTACTTATTATTAAAAGTTTGGCACCCCCAATTATTTATTCAGTGTAAAATGTTTGAGAACGTGATTATGAATATATTTGACAAAACAGAAATTTTCATACTTCTAGTGGAAAAAGTATTTCAATTATCTCAGATTTTTTGCAACTTTTGGGGAAAGGTGTTCTTAGTCTCAGTGTTTTTCCACTTCTGTAGTATAAGGGGACAATAGGGTATATGGTTAATTTGTTTTTCACCTTCAATGCATGAAGATGTTTGGAATATTTGTTTTGGTGTTAATGTCTTAGTACATGCAGCTTGCACCACATTTCCACAGTAAGACTTAAGAAAGCAATCACAAAATTTATTTGTGCGATAAAGAAGTATTAGTTTTAATTCCTTTTTTTCTGCATATGGTACAGTCTAGAAGAGGATGTCATTGGTTAGTAAGTTGTGTGCTTTCATGTTGCAGTTAAATATTTGCATTGCAAGTTAAATGTATTTTAAATGTATTGTGGCAATCTACAAATATGACTACAGTTCCTGATCCACTGAAGTGTATCTGCTGAGTAACAGAGCATATTTCCCAACTGCAAATAGCACTTATCTATGTTATGTTTAATTTATGTGTAACTTATCCTATTAGATAAGATTTGTCTTGCTGCTGGGAAGTTACACTTTCCTGGTAGAAAAAGCCAGGAGGGTTTAAGAAATTGTTATCTTACACATTTGGTTTGTTTAGACAATATGAACTGCTACTGCTGAGCTCCTGTGAAAATAGTTACACCAAGACCTACTGTGGAAGTTCTTTTCAAGTGTGAGTGGTGATGCACAGAGCTTGTGTGCAGCATCTGAAAAGTTCCTGCTTTCTAGAGGCTTGTGTGGATTTTCTCTGTTAACAAACCTTGTCCAAGATTACAAGCAGGATAAGTAACTCTGGTCTTCAGGGTGATCAGAGGTTCTTGAGCCCTTGCAGGGTAGCTGAAGCTTTAGAACATTGAATTTGCAAAGTCACCCGCAGTAGGATCAGATGATGCCCAAGAAGATTATTGTTGAAATACCCTATCCATTATTGTCTAGAGCAATATTCCAACTGTTATTGTTAATTGTAGCTACTGCTTCAATTGTACACAGGTTAGGTCAAACCCAACATTTGCAACAAAGCAGCACATGCATACAAATAAAACCTGTGCCAGCACAGGCTGACCTGACCCATTACTCACTACAAACATAACTTCTACTACCAGAACCTCCTCCCAGCAACACCATGGAAGCTGTCATCCCATGCACCCTCCAAGGGATGATGGGGAGGTGTCTGCACCAATGATTGCCATCAGCTGTTACTTCTCTGAGGATAATTTGGCCAATGAGGATCCAGGTCCATACAGGGAGCTTCTCGGTCCAAAGGCACAGTCCCACCTTCTTGCTGCACATAAGTCAGCAGTGCCAGCATCTTCAGAGGAACTCCCTGAACACTGGCCTGCTGGAACTTGTGCATTGCATAGCTTGCTTAATCAGATAATGTTTTGTCAGATTGTGTTGTTACACTGCCTGTTTAATCGCTGGGCCTCACAGCTCAACCATTAGATTTGTTTCTCTACAGTCATCTTATAAGAGCCACAGTTAAGACACTTCAGTCTCAGGGAGTTCAAATGCCACAGGAAGACTGTGCAAACTCCACCACAAATCTTAGATTTGCATTTAACAATGGTATCTCGTTCAACTACCAATAGAGAAGTACTGGTACATATTTCGTATTCCAACAGCTGGTGTGTTTTCAGCCTGTACTGTAAGATAGAGTTATGTGCTACCCAAGGGCCTCCATATGGGAAATGTGAAAGGATCAGTATCTTCACTGGGAAAATTAGTGATCCCCATTAATGATCCACAAATCAGTAAGAATTGAAAATGATTCCTGCAAATCTCACCTGTGTGCGATTTACAGTGATAGTTTTAGAGCTGTTGACAGTGTGTCACTGTAAAAGTTTCCCACCATTTTTTAAGCTGATCTTAAGGAAAGTGGGGATCCAGTTTGGCAATTTTTTTTCAATCAAATATTTCATATACACTTGTAATAAAACTTAGGAAACTTGGTGTGTGACATGAAATGAGTTTTTTGGTGAATTGTAAACAGTGTCAAAGGCAGGTATATCCTGGAGGCCTGTTCTTTGTAGTCATGGTCCTACTATAGGTTCAGGATAGGTCTCAGGCTCTTCCATAAATGCAGAGAACCTTGTATCAGTGGCTCCTGCTATATAGCTGCTCTCTGTGGTCATTGGACCACATAAAGACCATTTGGATGGTCTTTATGCTTTTAGCTGTGTTTTTCCTTGGTGCCTCTTGAGCCACAAGCAGATTTTCTTTGTGCCTCAAGAAGTAGATAAGTCTCTGGGAACATCCATAGCATGTATGATGTGTGCTGCCACATCTCAGTACAGGGTGTCTCTGTGAATCTCTAGTCTCTGCCCAACTCCTTGACCTGTGCATTCCTGTCGGTTCTCTTCCAAAAACCTTCCTTTTCCTTCCCTATTACCTCTGTCAGCTGAGGAACCATACATCGAAAACACGAAGGCATCACAGCAGAGCATCGGCTCCAAGTCTTGACTGTGCTTAGAGAAATGATGACTTTCTTACTGGCTTGCTCAGGGTGGAAATATTCGTGTCCCAGACAAGAATCTATATTATCCTACTCAAAAATTTGCACACTTGTCTCTCTCAAAGAAAAAAAAAAAAAAATCACAGTTCACTGATGCCTCTCTCACCTGGGATAGAACTCTACCTCCTATTTCTTCCACTGCATTTTAGAAAAAAAGATCTGGGCCAGTTGCACTGAGAATGGGAGTGTCCATCCACAAAACTGTGCATTGCTATGAGAGTTGCATTAAGAGTAATATAAATGTTGCTTTGTTATTGAATGATTTGGCTGATGTGGTGTCTTGGTTTTATAGCCTGATGAGCCTATTGCATGCTGGGGCTGTAGCAGTGTTGAGTGGAAATACAGAAGGAGATAAAAGACTGTAGCTAACTGAGTTAGATATATTGAAATTGTTTCTTAAAACAGCATTAAAAATGCAGACAATTGAGGCTTTACTTAATGAGACACGTTTTAGCCAGACCAGTCCTGTAAGTGACAGAAGGAATTACTTGTCTCTGTGTAAAACCTCTGTGTCCACATACTTCTGAGCTGTGTCAGGTTACTGAAATGGGTTTTCATTTCTTTCTTCAGAGTGAAGTTATGAATATAAGTTACTCTTAAAGGTGCAAAATTTACCTGTAGCATTTCTGCCTACATAATAGAGGATTGTATTAAAAGAATTAATTTTGCTTTAAATGTGGAAGTGTGTTATATCTGTAGTTTATTTGTGTATTTGTAGTACTGCTGTCACCTGAAATGCATTGACTGAATTACGGTTTTTTTTTCTATTCTTCTCCAGCTTTTGAATTGCAACACTTAAAAATCACACATAAGTTACTACTTTACTGCTGAAACATACCTTACTGGTTTGCTTTCTTTTTTTAGGTGTCTTGGCTTTTTAATCCAGCAAGAAGTGAAATAACAAGTCTAGATAGTGGAAATATAGATGACATTTTAAGTGAGTACTTTGAATAATGTTTTTCTTTATATGTCTGCAGTTACTTATCTGTGTGAATATTGCAGTGATATTAAATGAATATTCATACCCTAGCTTTGAATATATGAATTGCAATCAGCTTAGAAATATTAAATGTCTGTGGTTGAAATTAGCTGTCTGAACTAATGTATTGCAATGAGAATTTGAAGTGTCTTTAGAAAATAACTGGTATCTTGTTTGCAGAAAGGAATGCTTGATTACATAACCAAAACCAGTCTAGAGAGCATTTTACAAGTTTCCTCAAAAAATAGCAGGAAGTAACCCATAGTAATGGGCCTTAAGTATGTTTCTTGTTCAGCTCTGCCTTTCCTCAAGTTAAGCACTGTCCTAATTCTGGTGGGTCATATAATGGAAATCTTTAAATTAAAGATTTGGATTTCTTGTCTGAAACCTTTCCCTCTGAGAAGAATGTAACTTGCCTGTATCTAGTTGTCTTTGCAGGAAAAAGTTATTACATTGTTTCACATATATCCAGGGGGAAAAAAAAATCTTTATTAGGGTCTGGACTAGAATCTGCCTTATATTATGGGATTTCTTTGTGATATGAGAGCTGTTTGTAAAGACCTTTTCTACAGTGGAAAATATAGAATTATTTTATACAAAGTAATTCACAGAAGGAAATATATACTAAGTGTAAGTAAGTGCTTTTAAAATTCATCCCATTACTTTCAAGAAATACTTTATGGGTTGGAGGTAACCCTGAACTTTTCAGTGCTTGTTATTAACCTATTCGCCACTTGTATCCCTTGCTGATGATAAAAATCTTAATGCCATAATTGTAATCAAATTGTGGTGTTGTCCTGCCTACTCAAGAGTTGTCTTTATCAGCATGTTGTCTTTTCCAGGCTTTCAGCATCCTTATCTTCACATGTAACTGCTCTGTAACTTTGTCAGTTTTCTGCTTTGTCAGCATTTCTGCTTTAAAAAGCTGTGGCTGATATTCTGTAGTTTGTATGAGTATGTATTTCCTTTTTTTCAGTGTCTAGACCAGTACTGCTACTAAAAATCAATTTAAAGCATGCTTGGTTATTGTATTCTGTAAAGATCATACTTTATTTTTGGGCAGGAGATTTTTCCTTTTTTGATTTTTTTTAATATGTGCAAAGGAGTGCATAAGAACATTGTTTCATTATCTCATTGCATGTATCCCTATAGTACTGCACTTTTTTAGTGTTCCTTGCAATTTTTCAGTTTTTGGGGACTGAAAATTTCTTTGCCACCTTTCGCTGTAGTATCCAGGTTAAATAAGACAAGTAAGGACAAACCAGAGCAAGTTGCACAGACAGGCTGCCTGTTCATCAGTCTTCTACCCCAAATAGTAGGATCAGGATTTCAGCTTTTAACTGGTTTTTAACACTTATTAATAGTAGAGCTAGTGCTTAAGAACCACTAGAGTTAAATTTCTGGGTGTGAGTACCTAAATTTTAAATCCAGAAATAATTTTTACTGCATGTGGTGTCACTTAAATACTTCTTGTGTGTCTTAATGCCTTAAGTATTTACATTTTTTTGTCTTACATATCTATAAGTCAATAGAACATTTGACTGAAGGCCTCTTTCTTCTCTTTCCCATTTGTTATAGATTATATTTCAGATATTATTTACCCCAGCAGTTTTCTAGCAGTCAGACAATCAGACTAAGCTCTACGCTGAATTATCTAGAAATCGTTGCTTTTATAGTTTTTTTGCGCATACTTTTATAATCTCAGATAAAAGAACTGAGAAGTTTGCCTCACAATGTGACATTGGGCTTTTTCTTTTTCTTTCTTCTCAGACAATGCAGATGTTGCTTTAGTTAATTTTTATGCTGATTGGTAAGTTATCAAGTTGGTTTTTTTGTTTTTTTTTAATGTTTAAACTTCTGTCTTTTGAAAACTGTCATTTTTGGCTGTAGTTTTCTAATTCAAAATACAGTAGTCTGTTGCTTTCAAACCACTTCTTTCCTGGGTTTATGTCCCGATTGCTTCTCCTTCTGTCTACGCTTGCTTGGTTCACATTATAATAGGCTGTAGTTTTAAAACATTACAACCTTAATTATGATCATTACTTTTAGGCATACAGCAATAACTCCTCAACATAGCACACTGCCAGTCTGTGATGTAACATGACTTTGAGTGAGAACAGATCAGTTTTGGCCATGGCAGTTCTCTGTTTTAAGGATGGAGAAGAATGAGGGACAAGAAGCCATAGTAGCATATACCTGGTGACATATACATGCTACATAAATGTGTAGCATACAGCTGGGCTGCCCAGAGTCAGGGTTTTTCAGAAGGTGGACTTCAGCTCTCTTGGCATTTTGAGAGCAGTACTTGTTCTTCAATTACATGTTTGCTGTTGCAGACATAACAGCATTCCCAGGCTGTTACTGTTAAATTTAAGGTGGGTTTCAGTGCAGACTGGTTTATTGCAAGTCTACTCCTTGAAGTCTTATTCTCACAATTTCTACAGTGCCATTACACATCTCCAATTTAAAAATCTGCCATATGTTTGGAAGGACAGAATATAAAATAATTTTATTGACATGTTAGTAATGGGCTTGTGCACTACTGTTACCCTAAACTCCCTAAAGCCACCGAAGCATCTTTACAATCCTACCACCTTTTCTGTGGACAAAAAGAGAATTTGCTTCAAAATCTGACATTACTGGAAGAAGGTACCCTTAGGGTTCTGTTTGTTCTTCCTGCTGTAAAAGCAGTGTGCTCAAATTCTGCCAAACCTGAGCAATAAATATAATACATAATACTTACAACTTGTATCGTTGACCTGTAGAAAATTCCTTGTGATATTTCATGAAGGCGTTGGTGAATATTTTAATCTCAGCAATCTAAGGAATTTCTTTTACTACATTTTTTAAATCACTTTCTATGGAGTAATTCAGATAGAAAAAATTAACAACATACTTTCTAAATAGAATATATTTCCTAAAGGCTTATAATTGATTAATGGTGTTTCCTAGGGAGATAAAGCAGGGGAGCATATCTTGAACGGTGTATTCTTTCAGAATTACTTTTTTGTTCTGCACCTGATTTATTCAAGTTGCTTTTGAACTGATTTTTATCTAGTCAGTTACTGGGATGATTACAGGTAGATGTGATTTTTCCAATGGCTTTTCTTTCTTTTTTTTTTTTTTTATTTTATTTTTCCTTCAAAGATTAAAATGTTCCAGTAGTCATCAATTGAAATATTCCAAAGGGATATTTTGAAGTCACAATTTTGTGTTCTGTTTACAGGTGCCGCTTCAGCCAAATGCTGCATCCTATTTTTGAGGAAGCTTCTAATGTAATCAAAGAGGAATATCCAGATAAGAATCAAGTGGTGTTTGCTAGAGTAGACTGTGATCAGCATTGTAAGTAAATCCTGATTTAGGCTTTTCTGTGCTGTCCTGCTACCAAATTAGTAATTGTATTTAAAAATATGCTAAATAGCCATGCAGAGTGTAGCTGTAGCTGGCCTATCATTTAGCCCAGGGTTGCTTTTATTACATCAGCAAACCTCTTCTTCCAAATTTGTCAGGGCATTTTCCAATATTTCTTTCTCGTTGCATCCATCAACATCCTTCTTTTTTATCAGTTCAGCCTATCTCATTTAATGAGGAAAAAAGGGCTGTGATTATAAATTGAATTTGCTCATTGAGGTGCCAGAGAAGCACTAGTGCAACAAATGATGCAGATCTTCACAACCAAGAAGAGGAAGGGGTAACCTACCACTATTAGCATGAAGAATATGGTCAGATCTTCCTTCCACCTTGTGGTGGGGGCTGTAAGTTTCCTTTCACACAGCCAGCCAGCCAGCTTTGCTCTGCTGTTGTTACACATGCCAGCAAACAGTTGCCTATTTGGGTTGGGTTTTCCCAGATATAGATGAAAGTGATATGCAAAATCTTATTTTATGCTGGTACTAATCCCTAAAGTTCCTTTTAAATCCCTTAGTAAGTAAAATGTGAGGAACATCTGCTGCACATTGAAAAGCAAATGGATAGTACTGGATTTTTATTACACTATTGGATCAGCTGTGTTGGTTTATGCTTCTTAGAGAACAGCATCTCTAGGAATAATTTCTTTACAGTGGCTTGTGATTCCCAAAGAGTATTAGCAGCAGAAACTCAGTTTAATCAGTACTGATTATACTGGGCTTTACAAAACTGTTAATTTGTAAGAATAAGCATCACTGGAAATTGGCTCATCTTTTCATGTCAAGATAAGGACAAGAAAACTTTCTATAAAGTTCTCACTAAAGACCATAGTAAAATCAGCCTGTGTTGTGTTTTATTGTTAAGGTTTAAGTTAACTGCTGAACTCCTCACTTTGGTTGCTGTAGCTTCAGTTGCTTGAATAACTCAGGGAGTCTGGGCTGCTGGATGGTCAGTGTTTAGCTATGAGATGTTCTTGTCTTAGCAGTTATAGTTAAGAAAACATTTTTTTGCTCCCCACCAAGTGTTTGAAACACTTCAAAAGTTTGTTGCTTAATCCTCTCATATGCTCTTTGAATTAAGGTGATTGGCACTTGTTATGGAGAGCTAAGAGGAGGAGATGCTGCAGAAGACATTGTCATCCTTCTCCTGGGAGTACTTGTAGTGGGCTAACTAGTAGGAGGCAGCCAGGAGTTTTAGTTTTTATTTCTGGAATACCATTAGTTCTCTGTGTTTACTATCTTTGTGCTTAATTTAAGTAGATGAGCATGACTGCTGTTGCAGAAGATGTAAAATGTGAGAATTAAAAATAAAATCCTTTAATGACTGGCAATTTACACTGCCTTTTTGAATTGAAATAACAAAGTTATATATGTCATTCCTAGTTTCTAGTATTTACTTGCTGGGTTTTAAACAACGGTGCATTTCATGGCACACAGTTATTGGACATGTCCTAAAGTTTTAGGTATTTTAACGTGTGCAAAGCAGCTTTTTAGTAAGAAAGGTGATATTACTATATTATCAAGGTTGGGCCTGCTGTAGTATTTTGCTGAATGCTGGTGTCAAGGTTGGTAGTGGTGTGGGATTTTTTATGCAAGCTTTATATTTTTGTATGTGTTTACATATTTTAGCAACTCTAGAGGTTTTATGTCAATATTTTGGTGGTTTGTTATGTCTGTAGATTTCATACCACTAGTAATTTGCTGTTAGAATGGTGTTCTAGAGATGGTGGATTATTTGCATTACAAATGATCTGGTTCTCTTTGAGGCCAAAACTCTGTAGGGAATCCAAATAGCTGATTTCTGGCCCCTCAAAAACAGCTTTCAGATTGGTCACTCAGGCATAGATACTTTCTATTTAATGCACTATTATTGAAGCACACTGCAGGGCCCAACAGCTCACACCAGCTTCTGAGGGTAAAGTAAATTAAAGAGAATAATTGATGGACTGCCAAATGTTTGATGCCTAATGACAAAACTATTATTCTGTCTGCTGTTATAGCCAATATAAAGATGTTTTTCTGGAAAGTGATCGTCCCTTATGTGATAACTCTCTTATTTTAAATATTAGACACGTCTCATTTAAGTATTATACCTAGTAAAAGTGATCTTCCATATAAAATTACAGAATATCTTACTGCATAGACATTATTAGGAAGGTTTTGTTTTGTGGTTTGTTGTGTTTTTTGTTGTTGTTTGGGGGTTTTGGGGTGGGTGTTTTTTTTTCTTGATTGTGTTTCAGGGTTTTTTCATCATTTGTGTTAAGCAGCAGTGCTGGAAAATCACTTGGTACAATAGATTTCCTATGTTTCTGTTCTCTGTGGGTGAATGTTGCAATCTAGAACTCATATTTCTCTGGAGGAGAGTTTATATTTTGGACAGTTTCTCTAAATTCAATATTAGGAACTGTGGTACAGAATTCTTGTAAATTGAAGAATATATATTGGGGGGTTTGATTCTACTGCACATGATTTCCTTTGGTTTCTGAGTTAAATGAAAAATAGTAGCTAGTTTGAATGGATCTTTGTGCTTCCAAACATAAATCAATTTCTCACTGAGGGTGTGTAAGGAGATGCTTTGCTGGACAGACTGTTTAGGGAACTGTTGTTCTTTCATTCAAAATGTGTATGGGAATGGTATTTCCCTCTGTTTTGTGAGCTGCTGCTCTCTCTGTGTCTGGCTGTGTCTGCAATGTGTGCTCATGTTTCTGATGTTAGTCTGCAGAGATGAGATTGTGTTGCTACTGTGGCTTTGGTAAGCAAAAGAACTCAATGATAACAAATTTGGAAGTTCATAAAGGAATTCTAAATGAAACTTTAAACAAGCATGAGGATTTCATTGCATTCTTGTCACTTTGCTTGGCAAAAATCAGTCTGAGAGAGTTATCTTTGGATAAAGTAAAAAGTGTAAGTGATTTGGAGAGGTTGTTGATGGCACTCCTCAGGAGAGCCATTTTATTATTCTGTCAGAGAAGATTATGGGATGCCTACTGATGAGGCCCCGCTTAAAGCAGGCGTGGCTTTTGTGAATACGCCTTTGCAGCAGAAGGTGGTTTAAATTTGCTGTTCCCTGAGTTTGATACAGAATATTGATTGCTTTCCTTCTACCTGTTTTGGTCCATCATATAGATTACCAGTATCACGAACATCGGAGTAGGATGCCTAGTTTAAATGGTTTCCCAAGTTCCTTTCTAATTCTGCTTCTTCTGAGTATTCCGCCAGGGCTTATGATTCCTTGCAAGTGTCACAAGAGCAGTAGTTTAACTGGGGAGAATTTATGGTGTATTATGAAAGTAAAAAGTACCTTTCAAAGACAGATTTCATTTGTCATCTGTAGTGCGCCCTGGTGGATAGCCTGAGGGCCTTCAAAAGATGTTGACTGATCTCAAGTGAGCAAGCAGAATACTCGTTTGGTCATTCCAGCTTCAAATATACAGCTGAAAGAATTTGTTATTTTTGAGATGGAGGATATTGCAGAAGAGTAAGGAAGACTTAAGATGATTTGACACACAAAATAAAGATTAGTGTTAGATCCAGAAAATTGAAGCTCTCTCTATATGTAGCTGTGCAACTCCTGCAACCATCATGTAATACCAAAGTTAGGAAATGCAGTAGCTTGGGTTTGTGCTAGCTCTTCCTCAGACAACATGAAGACACCATCCCCCTCTCCTCTAGAAAAAGAGACATTGAGTATTTTCAGAAGTTATTTTTGCAGGATCTGAATTTTGAAACTTTGCTGTTCTTTCAGATAACTTTTCAGGCTGTTATAGTCCTCTGTTCAGCATGTGAATTCTTCAGGTGGTGCCTTATATGATGAGGTGGGCATTTAGGATAATGATCAGTATTGTTTGAATCCTACTGGACACGTTTTTTGAGAACCAGTCCTGTAAACTTAAAATGTTTAGTCATAGTGAGAATTATGGCCCTGAAAAATTAGTAGAGTGTACTGAGTTAATAGTGACCCTTGTAGTTATTGCTGGTCTTTCACTGGGTAGGACCTTCTTAGCTACATTGTGGGTGGGAGCCTTCTTTGATATAGTGGGTCTTGGTGCAGTTTTTCAACACATTATCCATTGTACATTTAATTTCAACTTGGTGGCAATGGAATTGAGATTCTTGGTGACGTGATCTGATATCTAGATAGCTGAACTTCGGATAGTGTGTTGTGGTTTTAATCTAGAATGGTGGAGTCTGAAGCATTCTGGGAAACAAGTCACTGGCTGTGTGCTTGCTTGAAGCTGTAGCTTAGGTAATGTGTGTACACACCATGAGAAAAGCCTGACACACCCCCAAACATGGGCTTTGGCATTCCTTTGAACAGGGGAACACACAATGCTCTGACAATGGAGAAATGGCTGACAGTACAAGAGATGATCAAGATACGGATCACAAGTGACAGCTCACAAAGTCTGCTTTCTTAGAGGATCTTGTTCAGAAGGTGACATGGGAGACTGTCTTAGAAAACATGAGTGTAAATGTCAGATTTCACATAAAAGTTTGTTTCAAAACAAGAGCTGCTGTCTTTTCCCTGTTGTAAGACAGAGCTTTGCTCAGGAAAAGTATCAATCAATGCAGTGCATCTCTGAAGAGAACTGGGTGACCGTAAGGTATTCCAGTTAGAGTTGGCAGAATGAATAGTGGAAAAAAGTCTGGGCAGTTGGAAATGGTTGCATGTCAACAGGTAAACATGCAAAATAGGGAGGGGAGGATCATCTGAATTCAACAGTCTTTGCTGTGCTCAAAGCTTCTGATTTGTAGAAGAAAAGAAGATGATCACATATGTCGGTAGCATCCTATCATAACTAATGTCAAACTATTCTGGTAGCACAAACACTAGATTTGTGATTTAATGATTAATTCAGCAAAATACAAAGATGAGGTTTATTCCTTTTAGGTACCTTCATATCTGAAGAAAATAAAAAGTATAAAGTTGTAGCGGGGAGATAGGGTTTTTTACGGGGTTGGGGAGATGGGGGTTTTTTTTAGCCCTTGTCTGTTTCACATACCTCATTTCACAAAAAATGGGCAGTGGGAATGTCAGGAAATATTTTTAAATTTAATTTAGGATTTACTATAACTAATGCAATCTGTGAATGAGCTCAAACAATATTCCATGTATTTGCATTGTGTATTTCCAATTTTAAAAGGAATATAATTTTGTAGTTGCACTGCTTATGCTAACTCTACCTGTATCAAATGCCAGGGCTTAATGAAGCATTTAAGGTTTACTCTATTTAACTTTTGAATTAATTCAAACAATTTTTCATGTACTTGCATTTTATTTTTTGTAAAAAGATGGTTTTCAAATACTTACTTGTGTAGGAGTGTCATTTCTCTGTGTTAGTTCAAATACCAGCATTCATGGAATCTCAATGTAATTTGTAAAGATCATGCAAGTACTGACTTATGAAATAATGTTTGAATTCAGCTTAGACAGCGGGCATTTATTACCATTAATTTTTTTTACACAACTTCACCCCTTGATGAAGATCCACATCCTTAGGTATTGCAATCTCCATCTTGGAGACTCTACATGACTCCCTAAATGCCCATTCTTCAACCCTTGCATCCTCCTATAGCTGTGGAAATAATATGAGACAAAAAAAGTGTGGGGTTTGGTGTTCTCTTGCTGTGCAGTTCTGTAACAGGAGGAGTTGTTAATCTCAATGTGCTTTTGTGAAACCTTGACATGTTGTGCTCCTTGTCCCTTATATCAGACCCTGGTCAAGGTTGGCTCGACTCATGTACTGTCAGACCAAAGGTCCTTCTGTCAGCAGGGGAGAAGGGCAGCAAATGCCTGGCTTGCAGATGTTGTTTGTCTTCTACCAAGCAAATACAAAGTGATTCCTCCCCTGCTGTACTTACCACCTTCTTGCAGGCAGCTCATAGATACTTTAACTAAAATGTGGTAGAATGTAAGGGAAGAAAACATTATTAATCTAATGTTCATTAATGCTGAATATATTGGCATCCTCCCTGGAGAAATTAGTATTAATTTGAAATAAAAGTACTTTCACTGGGGACATAAAATGTTTTACCTTAATTTTAACTGTAATTAGTGCATTAAGAAATACACTTCTGGGATATTTAGGAAACAAGTCAAGGCCTCTTATTCAAAATTGATAGGCTGAATTCTGTGCTATTTTATAGTGATGTAAAGCTTTTTAGGAACTGGGCTAAGCTGGTGAAGCTTTGACGTTTACTTGGGAGATGTTTTTGTGGAGTAGATCTGGTTCTTATTGCTTTGCTATGAACATTTTGTTTTCAGTTCTCAGACTCATCTAAGCTGTGCAGCTGGTACAGAGACTGTTTTCAGTAACTAAAGCTGCAGGTAGGATTAGCGCTGTTCCAGGACCAGTTGAAATTACTGATGGTTTCACTGAGAGTTCTTCAGGCAGCATGGAATTCAGGCTTCTCCATTCTCTTTACAAAAGAGTAAGTGTAAGAAAGCAAATCTGCCTTGTGGTCAATATATAACTGAGAGGGGACGTTTTTATCAGAGTGGATTAGTTCTCACATCATTCAGTGCTGTGCTCATGTGCTCATGGAGCCTATTTGGTTGCCTTCCTGCTATGGGCTAATCCAGATCACCTGAAGGGTACCCTGTGACTTGTAAGGAGTCCATGAAAGCTAAGGACGTGTACGGGCCACACTTGCAATGCCTTCCTCTCTCTGTGGACTGAATGAAACTTCCCTGTCTCCGAAGGAAAAATCAGTCTGATGGCATCACCACCTCTGTCTTTCCTTGAGAGAGAAAAGAAGGGGAAGTGTCATGGGTGTGGTTGACTGGAAGGAGTCTCCTCAAAAGGTTAAGTAGCTCAGGGAAGGTGGGCATATTTGGGAGGCATTTAGCTGAGTTTAGGTCCAGAGGTATAGGTAAACTGCATCCCACTCTGTAAAAGAAGATCAACAGTTTTCACAGGGTCTGTGAGGAGTGAGCAGGAGGGAATAATTAAGCAAAGCAAAAGCCAAAGGAAAGTGCTTGTGGAAATCTATCTGACATTACATACTTTGTCTCTATTGTTTGTTTTTATTCTTGCTTTCCTGAGAACCCAAAGTATATCTGGTTTACTCATTTCTTCAGTTCCACATAAAATTGTGAAGTTCTTTGCTGGACTCCAGCCACATCTGAAAGGGGGAAGAGCATTCAAAACTATTAAAAACTTTGATTAAAGCAGTTACTGAATATTGGAGATGCACATACCCAATTTCTACACCATAGCAAAGGATGCTGGAAAAACTCAAGGCAGCTGGATCCTGCTCAGTGTGCCAGGAATCACTTGCTGGTTATGTGTAAGCTTCCATCAGTGTGTGGCTGGGAACTAGCTGCAATTCCTATTGCAATTTGCAGTGTCCCAGTGATTTAGCAAAGTGTAAAAGGGACAAAGGGGCATGTTAAGAACTCTGGTGGGGTGCAGTGAAGAACCACAGTGCCTTAGTAGTGGTTGAAGTTAAAGGACACAGGATGCACATGTGTGGGAAAATGGACTGTATTGCTACTGCTTAGCTTTCTTCTTTGCTGCTCTTTTGATTTTCCTGTAAAGCCTCTTTCTGTTTTTATTCTTTTACGTTTTTAAGTCTTGTGAATAAATAAATAACTGACCTGTTACGTAAAGATCAAAAGAACTAGTGCTCTTGTCCTAGATTAATGCCAATACAAGATACTTTGTTGTGTGAACCTCTGTGTGGTCCAAGTCTAGAAGAAGACTGGACTGCATGTATAGATGTGAATGAACACCTGGCTTGAAGGGAATGATGATACTAGTTGACCAGAGAGGTGTTTGCCTTAATTTAGAAACCTGGAATTTTGTGTTTCTTCAAAACCTGAAAATTTCAGAACTGTAACAGCAGTCTTGTGGCCTTCACAGCCTGCAGAAAATACTTTGCATAGGGTTTACATTCTCAAACATTTCAGATATGGCATTTATATTTCCAGCATTGCAACTGAGATGAAAATCATAAGTTTGAAGAAAAATAGGAGATGATTTATTTTATTAACATTTTCTCGAGTGAGTTTATTAACTGAGCTTAGCAAGCTTTGAAGATTCTCATGTTCTTGCTGTGATGTTAAATTTGCCTTCCTAGTTGTTTTTTGCAAGTGTACTAAATGAGTATACATGACCAAGATGAGTCTTTACTTAGTGCAGATTTTGGTAATTTTTTTTCATTATGAAGATCAGTACATGGGAGAAATATAGGTGTGAAGGGTTTTGGTGGTTTTATTTTGGGGGGGGTGTTTTTGTTGTGGTTTTTTGTTTGTTTTTTGGGTGTTTTTTTTGGTTTTGTCTTCTTATTGCTTAAAGATATAGAACTGCTGGTTCAGAGATTCCACATACAGGCAGACATATACATGCATAAGAAACCATGTTCAGTGTATTTCTGTATTTGTAGGGCTTTGCTTTCATTTTCTTCATTTCTTTCTAGCTGATATAGCTCAGAGGTACAGGATAAGCAAATATCCAACTCTGAAACTCTTCCGGAATGGCATGATGATGAAGAGGGAATACAGGGGCCAGAGATCTGTGACAGCAATAGCAGATTACATCAGGCAGCAGAAAAGTAACCCTATTCGGGAGGTCCAGGATTTGGAAGAAATTACTTCTCTTGATGTAAGCCTTTCAATTTTATTCCTTCTCTGGATTTTTTTTCAATGTTGAACTCTGGAGCATTCAGTACGTTGTGGTTTTTTAAACTGAGTGGAAAACTGGATCATTTGCAGTATTACAAATTAGTCCAGTGTAGTCACCTTGAGCTGTATTCACTGCACTACTAAGTTATTTATCTCACTATTAAAAATTTGAAAATAATCATATGTTGTATTTGACAGGATACTTTTAATATTCCTCACCAAAAAAAAAAAATACTCCCAAGGATTCTTCTGATTATTGAAAAGGCAAAAAAGAAATAATTTCTGTATTTACTGACTGTTGAATGAATGGCATCTCTGTATTTAATATCTGTAGGGAATAATGACAGGTTTTGGTAATTTGATGGAAGTTATAATTCAGCCTTTGTTTTTACAGCGCAGCAGAAGAAATATTATTGGGTACTTTGAGCAAAAGGACTCTGATAATTACAGAACCTTTGAAAGAGTAGCGAATATTTTGCATGATGACTGTGTGTTCCTCTCTGCCTTTGGGTAAGTTTTGAAATTTCTAGATTTTGTGGCTTCATTATTGAAATTTTGTTAATGAGGTCTATATAATTTAATTAAATAGACTTCTTTATTATTTTCAATGTGGCATAACTGAAGAGACTAAACCTTATTCAATAAATACACTGAGGGAATAGAGGGACAAAACTCTCCCTAGCCTTAATGTTTGCTGTGAAATTCAACTTTTATTTTTGCTTCTTTTTTTGTTTTTTTACCATTCTTGGTCAGTGTAGTTTAAATGTACCTGAGGAAGTTTGGGTGGGGGAATGGTAGACATTTGTGTCCCAAAAACCTGCATTATTAG
>VZSR01001854.1:2817507-2919588 GCA_013398615.1 Brachypodius melanocephalos | reverse complement strand
CCTTTTCTCTGTAAGGAATGTAGTTGCTTACTCATTTCCTATTGGTGTTAGGGGAGCAGACCTTGTTCCAAAATACCTAATTTCTGTGCCTGGGCCTTTTTCATGCAAGTTTTATGTCACTGCACAATGTAATAGAGTAGAAATAAAATTGCATTGGTGAGCTACACAGTGTAAGTCTAGAAGAAAAGCCTACAGGAATTCAGATTTCTCCTTGTACAGATTTACAGTGATATTTCAAAATATTCAGTGGAAGAAGAATAGATTGAGAGTGATTCACTTTTTAAGTAGCATAATACATTAAAAATCTAGATTCATTCTGCAGTGTTTAATGTGCAAGCACTGCCCAATTTGAAGTGATTGGGGATTAATGTGATTGTAGTGGTTTCCAGTCTACCCACAGTTGCAAAATCAGGAATTTGCATGGGTTATGCTAGATTTTATGCTGTGCAGAGTTGCTTCAGGAGTTTTTTTTAAATTAGATGTAGTGGAAAATAGCAGAGAAACTGAGAGGATGTATCAAGGTGGAAAATGTTTCATCTGTTTGAACAAAACCTGTTGTCAGTTGCTGATGCCTCTTCCAATATGTCTCTAAAAATAGTGTGGGGGTGGGGGAGAGTGTTTGCAAAGTGCAGGAGTGCCTGTGGCTTTCCCTTCCTTCAGTTCCCCGTTAGGTATGCTGTGACTGTGTAAGTAGCCCGGGCCATTGTATATCTGTGGTCTCTTGGTCTGTCAGTCTTGTATTTGCTGAGTGCCATTACCTCAAGTGTTTTCTGATGGGTGCATCCACCCTTGTTCTCAGCACAGCCAGTCTGAGTTGCTATTAGAATTTTTGCCCCTGATTCAACTTCTCAGTCTTTTCAGATATAACTTTAAAAAATTATTTAGTAAGATAGCACTACTTTCGACATTCACTCTCCTGCTTTTTGAGTCTGTTCATCTTTGGTTTGCCGTTTGCCAAATGCATATAATGAGAAGTAGTTTCCCACCACTCAGTGTTAGCACGTGGTTGTTGGGCGCTGTTCTTGCAGTAGGTACTATAGGGGGTTTATTTTTATTTTTTGTTCAGATATAAGCAATAAGCAGCTGTAGTGGAATGGATCAGAGTTTGATTATTCATAACCTGCCCATGTAAATACAGATTGCACAGCAGGTTAATCATTATTCTTATCTCCAGACACCCATTCCCTTTCTAGCCTGGAGCTGTTAATGTTTTAAAGTGCAGCCTTCCCAACAGCAACCTTGAGAGCTAAATGTTTTCATCTCTCACTAGCCGAGGCTCTTCAGCTTCCTAAAAAATTGTACATGAAAAGAGTTACAAGGGAGATGCTAGCTACAGATCAGTGTTTTTTATTCAGGTTATATATAGCAAAATTCTTCATGGGGAGCTGACATTGATCAGTTGAACTCTTCTGACTGAGCATCCGAACAGCCCCTGGAAAGGACTTTTGTTTTTACTATGGACAGAGTTCAACAGCTACATGATTTGGGGAGATTACATGGTCATGGTCAAATTTTTCTCAAGCTAAAATAAAATAGTGAGTTTGACAGGAGAAACATAGTTGCTTGACTAACTTCTGTCAAGGCAGAACTGTTCCATTATGCCATTTTTTTTCTGGCTTTAGGTAGTTGTAATAGCTTATTTTAAAACTCTGTTAATAGTACTCAGTTGTAGATGATTTTGATGCTTAAAACTATTCTTAAGTCAACTGGTCCTTACAGTTCTGTTAAGATCTGAAGTGATCACAGAACAAGATTATTTGAAAGAGGACTTGAAAGCAGGAGGAGATAGATGAAGAATCTGATTAAGATTGTTAGAGGTAGATTTTAGAAGTAGGGAGGAAGGAATCTGTATTGTTTAGGAATATGAAAGATAATGTTGAACAGGAAAAAAAAGTCAAAAATACTTTTATCTTAAAAGGCTATGATGAACTGTAAGTAATTCATGGAAGAAAATGTTAAATCTAGGAACTGTTTTAATTTTACATTACAGCAAGTAAATATGGGAGGAGAGAGTGGGGGGTTCTGTGCTTTCCAGAGATTCACCTTGTACATTACTGCTTCAAAAGAAGACAAAACACCAACTGAAGTGTTTCCATTTTAGTAGTTGTTTTAAAAAGGTGTATCTTCAGGCATTTGGGATTTTCACATCATGTCCCCACCTTATTTGATTTAGCTTAGAAAAAAAAAAAAATCAGTCCTAGCTGCAGCTACTGGAGTGGAAGAACACAGGAGTGGACATTTTGGGTTCTACCACAGGGTTACCCTAGAGCATATATTTCATTATAGATTATCATCAGCTTAGCAAGCAGTGATTGGGCAGGTAGCTTCTGTGGCTTCACTTTCTTATTCCATGAAGGCTTATTTGGGATGCAAGTGGTTTACCTCAGTGATGGCTGTCACTAGGAAGCCTCATTTCACGTTATGGGGAGAGTCATGTTGAAAATACAAAAATGCATTTTAAAATACACATCTCTAAACTGATGCAAATAATGGTGGTGTAACATAACTCTGCAAGGCACCTTTTATATGTGATAAGAAAAGGATAGTTGGATCAAAAGAAATCAATAAAACATAGGTGCTTTGAGTTAAGCCTTATGATGTCTGTATTTTTCTTGGCACTCTAAATTGTTCAGACCCCTGGAAGATGTAGCTTATCTTGCAGTGAGGTAAATTCAGATAATTTGGCTTCTCTTTCTTTTCTGTCTCCTCCATTGGATGCACAGCTGTTCCAGCTTGCTTGAATAAGAGACGATAATTTTGGGGTACAAACTAGCAGCTTTCAGGCACTTTGCTGTGATTTGGGGTAAAATCTTCTAAAGGCAAGAGAGGGGCTTACCAAGGTGAGGCAGTAAGCTGAATACCAGAAAGGAACATTATGTCTTAGAGGTACACACCTGCTATATCTTCAGTGGCCAGACACTGCATGCTGTGTCTTCTCTCTAGATGTGTTCTGAGGGTAAAATGGACAGTGAGGGCTCACTTGCCATCCATTTTCTTATTGCTTGTGCCTATAGAACACCTCAAAGCCCTTCTCTGTCAGAGGAGATGTAAATTCTTAGTGTAAACATTGGAACAGGAAGAGTAAATGCAAACAAGAATCCACCTTTCTCTTTGCTCCCTCAAGATTTTTTATTTTTAAATTCTCTGATGGTCGTTACCCAGAATTGTCCTGGCATTTATAATTTGTCACTTTGATGCCTTTAGTCCAGATTTCTAATCTTAGGGATGCATCTTGCTGACTCCCTTAATACCCTCTTATCCAGGCAGGCCAAGTTTCTATGGAGTCACTTTACAGTTCACTTTAAAAATGAAGGATTTTCATTCTCAAATTGCGAAGAGGGCAAAAAAAAAGAAGTAAGGAAAAAATAGCAAATTAAAATATGAATTTTGGTATCTCAGTTATTTTATTTGTCTATACCAAGACATGCTTACTGGTTGGTTTGTTGTAGGGCTATTTCAAAAGCAGAGAGATTTAGCGGAGACAATGTAATCTACAAGCCACCAGGGGTAAGTGTAACTATGTATTTTATTTTGATTGTTGTGATTATATGTGAATACAAACAAATGGAGACTGTATTCAGATCATTCAGTATGTTACTGCATCTCAGATTTTAGTTTTATTTCATCACTAAATAGCGTGAGGAATAGGATCATAGGAATTAGTGCTTCTGAGGCAGTGAAAAAGATTAGTCTCACATGTTAACAATTAATGCACAGAACCTAAACCTATCATTTGAAATATCCATGTCACAGAAATTAATCTTTTTTCTGAGAAACACAGTCAACACATCATGTGCATAGATAGTGTGTGTTCTGTAGAACTCTTTAAAATCTGTGAAGCTGTTACACTTCATGTTTTTCAAAGCAAGTGACAATTACTGTGTATTTTTCTGACTATTACTTGACTCTCTTGTATGCCTTAGTCCACAAGGGTTAAGAGCTTTTCTGTTAATTAAAAAAAAAAATAACTGTGGGTTAACAAACTCTCATAAACACAGTTTTACTGAAAGAAAAATACAGTACAGAAGAAAATCTGCAAAAATTGCTTTATAGAGACATACTGTCTAAAAATCTGCTCCTTTCTGAAATTTACTGTATGCAAAGAGCTGCTTACAAAAGAGGAAATAGATGCAAATAGACCTGAAGGGGAAGGGATTTTCAAAGCATTTTTTCCACCAAGAGAATTTATTAAGTTACCTAATTTATATGGCATTTCTGAATTAAGGTGTGCTTAATCATGGCCACAGCTTGCAAAGTCATGCTTCACTTCATGTTAACCAAAATTGTAATTAAATTAAAGGATGCTAGCACTGAATTAAAAGTTAAAACTACTAGCAAATAAAGGAAAATCATTATTTATTCATATCTCTTTGGCAAAGCAAAGGAAAAACACCAGTTCCAAGTCCTGTAGGGCATTAGGAGGGGGTTTTGGTGAGTCTTTGTAACTATCAGCATGAAGCAGCTTACTACCTGCATTTAGTTTAGGTCTGGAGGTACTATTTCTCTGCCTAGCAGAAATCTGAATAGCCCTTACTTGAAGTATCACTAATTTGGAAACAAAGTATCTCCCATTATTTACAAATTGTCTTATAAAATGGAGTTGACTGCCTAAATTATCATATGTAATATTTATTTTCCACTTGTGTTTTTTATCACATAGTTAATAGAAATCTTGCATGCACAAGGTTGAATATTGGTATAAGATCTGTTTTCAGTATTTATGTGAATATTATTTTATGTCGAGTAGGTAGTCTTTGTAGGTAGCAATGTCATTTTTACTGTTTCTCATCCTACTGTATTTTTCTTTTCAACAGGAAAATGCTCCAGATATGGTGTATTTAGGCTCACTAACCAATTTTGATTTGATTTATGCATGGACACAAGATAAATGTGTACCACTAGTTCGAGAAATCACATTTGAAAATGGGGAGGTAAGACTTTTTCTACTATTCTACATTTGGAGTTTCTTTCTTAAAACCAAAATGTCTCTTTCAAGGTCCCTAATCCACAGCAAAGAACTTTGTGTATTTTGTTTTAGGCAGAAAATGGCTGTCAGATAATGTCTTCTCATTCTTTAGGAGCTTTTTGGTTACTATTGAAATTCACTGGAGGCAGATCTGTAGTAGTTTCATACACTACCAAAGTAAGAAGTTATAATTACAGAATACTAAGGTTGGGAAAGACCTCTAAGATCATTGAGTCCAGCAGTTAACCCAGCACCACTGTGCTAAACACTAAACCTTGTCCCCAGGTGCCACATCCACATGTTTTCTGAGCACTTCCACGGATGGTGATTCTATCACTTCCCTGAGCAGCCTGTTCCAGTTCTTCACAACCCTTTCAGTCAAGAAATATTTCCCAATATCCCATCTAAACCTATGTTGGTGCAACTTGGGGCCATTTCCTCTTCTCCTGTCACTCGTTACCTGGGAGAAGAGGCCAACCCCCACCTGGCTACATGGTCCTTTCAGGCAGCTGTAGAGCACAATAGGGGCCCCCTTGAACCTCCTTTTCTCCAGGCTAAACACCCCCAGCTCCCTCCCACTGATGTTAATGTGAGTGGTAGAAAAATATTACTGTATTAACCACTTCCAAAGCATTGTCCAATAAATAAGCACATTAAATGGTGGCTGACCATAGAACCTTCTGGGAAGGATAATGAAAACTGTGCGGGGTTTTTATTTACAATCTGTGTTTAAGCACTGGTACCTTAATCTTTTTAGTTTCATGTGCTGTTTCCCATGCTTTTCTTCTTTTGGCTGTAATTTGTCAGGTGGAATTGGAAATTTTGTTTTTAAACATCTTTTCTTCTCATTATTTCTTTCAAGGCTTTTTTGTTTTCTTTTGTAACTTAATCTTCTTTTGTCCATTTCCAACTCCATATTTTATTTTGTTCTTTGTAAAATAAACCACAGGGAAAAAAGTCCTTAGAAAATTACCAAGTTTGTAGCATCTCAAAAGGAGTATTTGTACATAGGTACAGAATCTGTTAGAAAATCTGCCAAGGTTTGTCACAAATTACAGTATGTTTTCCATACTGGATGAGAAACCAGAGAATCTGTCATGTGATTCATTCACAATTTGCACACTTAATTCTTTTTGTCCTGAATCCGCTGTTCTGGGCACATGCAGCAGTTCAGGTTTCATGGCAGAGGGAGGGACAGGGTGGTTTTACTTAAGCCATTTTTATTGACTTTTCTAGTCAATCCTGCCAGCTTTTATTGGAAAATTCTGATAGTTAACAAATACTAATTCTTCATTTGCAACTCAATATGTAAAGGATGCCACATGTTAGCATCTTTAGAAGTGTGTGGTAGATTTTCAGTGTACTTTTCCCATGGTGAAACAGGATTCTGAGCCTTGTAAGCCAAGGTTCATCGTTGTCAGCCTGTACCACATTCTGTTGTGGTTTCTCTGGTTGTTCCCTTAACCCTTGATTCCTGTTTGCCTAGGCAGATAGTTACAATTGCAATGTGACATTTTTGCCTGGCAAAGTTTGTTTAAAAATTTCCATGTTGTTGGTACCCAAACAAATTTTAACATGCCAAAACTGAGATATTTCTGCATGCTGAGATTGTACAGTTATTTAAATAGGCTCTTTTTGTGCATACTGCACGATAGTACAGGATGAAAATAAGAAATGCTGTGACTGTTAAAATGTATTGATGGCACTAGAATATACTTTAAGCACACAGTAATTGAGCTCTGAAGCAGGGTCTTCTGCTTGAGGAGACTGCCCATTTGAGACAGTTCCTGTGCTTGACCAATATCCCAAAGGCTGTTGGGGTCAGGCTATCATTCAGAAGAAATCCCTGTTTAACCTCTAATCAGGCTGTGTAGTTCTGTGTTCAATGAATGCACTGAACCTGTGTGGTCTAATGGTGGTGCTGAACTGTGAGGTTTTGAACCAGTAAGAAGTTTCTCAAAGGCACACAGAAGTGACGTGGGAAGCTGAGATCTAATGGAAAGTCTTTTGATTTTCTTAGTGCCAAAAACAACACAGTAGGTTTTGAGGGAGCTTCCACTTGTCCTGCCTGGTCAGTGAGACGTGATAAGAAAGCTGGAATACCACAGGAAACAAAGGGAGGTACCTTATAGAAGGGCTAAAATTAGTAAGGGTCACGCCAGCTGTTCTTACAGCCTGTTTGGAGATGAATTGATCTCGTGAATGTAACTTGCTGGAGTTCTAATTTTAGCTGCTTGCAAGCAAGAGAAGACCTTAGAGCCAGAATACCAAGCCCTGTTTGGGAGTTCTCCCTCTGGAAATGTACCTGCTGAAGTGAGCGGGGACATGGAGCCATAATTGTAGTGGTACAAAACAGACTTTTTCCCATCCTGTAGTAGGAGAGGAGGCTGAGACCCAGCTGAATTTGTGTGTGTAAAATGAGAATGAGCAAATACGATTAGTCATTGTTTTAGGAGTGGATTGGAAAGCTTGGGTTTCAAGAGCACTGAAGTTATGAGGATCTCTGCAGTCTTCTCTTTAAAAGACCACACTTCAACTTATCTGATGGACTTGGTTGAAGAGAAAACAAGAACCATTTAATGTACCCTGTGTAACTGACTGCCTCCTGATGGGGAAAGCCTTTCCTTCAAGTTACTGCAAATTGAAGATATCTGAAGAAATGTTTCTATTTGGTAGCAGAACAAACCACTACCAGCTTTCTCAAAGAACAGTTTTTATGCTGATGTAGGCTAGAATCAAAGCAATAGCAGCATTTGCTTGTTATACCAGGAGTGCAAATGAAGATAGACAACTGTAGGCATTTCTTAGATGATAAATGATTATTTCTTCAGTCAGGCTCTAGTGAATTGAGCTGACAAAAAACACTTCTGGAGCAAGCAAGTGCATGTTGTTTGTGGTTTTTTGTGTTTGAGCAAAAGAAAAATCCTGAATAAATTATTCATGGCAATGTTGTATTTCTCTGTCTGTGGGCAGAGATCTTTAAAAGGCATTGGGCTGCAGGAACACATTTGTATGAGGAACTAAAGTTTGCCTGTCCAACAAAGGATGAGCAGTCAGACACAGTTACTGGCAGGAGAGCAGTACTTGGATCATAACTGCTCTGGCTGTGTCTTTAGCTTCTGCTTTTCTTTTTTTTGGTGAGGAAGGGATAGAGTTATTCAAAGACACTTGTTGCGATATGCTAAGAAAGCACCAATTTACTATGTGAATAATCTAGAACTGGGTTCTAGAATACACCTTCAGCCTTTTGTAGCATTTTACACCATGGTGCTCAGGTCTTATTGTGGTTTCTCTGGAGCTGCTGTGTTTCTCCGGAATCAGGTTATTTCTTTTGCACAAGTATTCCAGTGAAAGTGTATCCCTTCCCAAGGTGCTGATAATGACTTGCTCTCATCCTTTGTCTGTTGTATATGATAAGAGGAAGGAAACATGGTTAACTGTATCACTCAGGTATCTCAGAGGAAGGGTCAGCAGTTAACATCTTTAGTCTTGCTCCTTCGTCTGTTTTTAAAGTAGAGATTTCACTGAATTTGAAAATTGTTGGAATCCCTTAATTTGGTGCCTTTAAGAAATGGAAGAAATGAATTTGTCCTTTGTTTTCTGTGCAGGAACTGACAGAAGAAGGCCTTCCTTTTCTCATACTTTTCCACATGAAGGATGACTTGGAGAGTTTAGAGAAATTCCAACAGGAGGTTGCACGGCAGTTAATAGGTGAAAAAGGTTTGTAATAATTCCCACTACTTCTTGGTTTTACTGGTATAATTTTTTTCAGACAACTCAGTGGAGTGGAAGCAAAGGCCAAACAGAATTGTAGCTTTCAAGCTCTTGAGACTGAAGGGCTTGATGCATTTTTGACAGTGAGGACCAACTCCTCTGGAAATTATTAAAATAGATGCACAATTTATTAGTAAGTAACTTTCAGCAATCCTTCTTGTCTAAATGATTTAATGTGTTTTGAGAGGGCATGAAACAAAGCTTCAGTTTGTAATATGGAAAAAAAGCCACTTTAAGAAAATCTATATTTTTGGTGGTGTTGTTTATTTAGACCTATTTTCAGGATTAGCATGTTGTATCTATCTAATTTGTAATATTTAAGAAATTAAGTTTCAAGTGGGTTTCAAGAGAATTTAAAAATCCTAACATAAGTTTTTGTCTGCTCACAATGTTAAGGTACAATAAACTTCCTCCATGCTGACTGTGACAAATTCAGGCATCCACTCCTCCACATTCAGAAGACTCCAGCTGACTGCCCTGTCATTGCCATTGATAGCTTCAGGCACATGTATGTCTTTCCAGACTTCAGTGACTTGTCGTAAGTATTTTTCTTGGTGCATTTTAATTTGAGAAAAACAAATAAAAAGGCTCATACTTTAATCAGTGCTGTGGTAGGCAGATGAGTAAATCTGGGATAGGTAAGGATGCCTCTGTGTGATTTAGTGTCAGAGCCTTAAAGCAGGGTGAGCTGGCATGAAGTCATTGTTTAAATGGAGTTGTATTACTTTATGCAAGAAAAGAATCTCGTATGAAGTTCTTAGATGCTGGTCTTCTTTTCTTTCACAGTCTTGCTGTTTTCCATCACGGTTAGGCATTTGGAGCCTGGCATGGTGTTTTTAGTAGTGATCTAGATATCTCAACTTCAAGAGATTAAAAATACTACATGGAATGTGAAGTACTGTATTATTCAGGGATTATTGTAAAATGCAGCATGTAATAATTCCCAGCCTGCTGGTTTGGTTTTTCCTGCAGTGCAATTCTAGCCTTCCTGCATTAGCCTACACCTGGAAAGCTGGCAAAAGAAATGGTTGTGTGGGTTTGTGAAATTTTCCATGTGCAGCTTGGAAAATGGCCAATCACTGGTATGTTTATCTGGATAAAATACAGCAAAGTACCAGGGTGCTGAGGTGAAATACTGCTGTGGTAACCCTCATTACCTCTTTATGGTGAGCTGCCTTGGAAGCAGATGTTCTATCTTGCATGGATCAGTCAAGGAATGAAGATGTGTAAATGTTCTCTTCAGGGGCTTTCAGCCTGAAACAAGTGCTCTGTCTTTGTCTTCTGGTTGGGTGTTAAACTCCAGTCTCTGTCTCAAAGGAGGCAGCTACACATACACTGCCTGCTAACTCCTGGTTAGATGTCTAGGCTGGGTATTTCATTTTTGTCAAAACCAAGGATTCAAAGCTCAGACTTAGTGTGCAATGTGAATGTAATATCATATCTAATTCTCCTATTCCAACAGACATTTTTCTACCTGAGATATTGACATCTGGGAAGAGAGTTCAAATTTAGCTTCTTTCTGTAATTCTCCACAGGCTTATCTATAAAATGTTGTCTCTGATGCATCTTGAATAGTGCTTTTCAAATATCTGAAGCTATGTATGTTGAAATTCTTGATAAGGGACTATTTTTCTCCCTGTGTTCCTGTTTCTTTGGAAGATTGTATTCACCACACACCCTAGCAAAAAATAGTAGGGTATTTGCATTTTAAACCCACTTTTTAAGTTGTCACTTTTTAAACAGCCCTAAAACAAATTAACATCTCGTATAGAGATGGTGGAGATGTTTAGTTTAGACTTTGATGTTACGTTTCTTAAATGTTCCGTTTCTGTGAAACACTGTCAGAATAATGAGAGCTACTTGCTTGATGTGTACCAGTTGTCACTTACAAATGAAGCTGAAAGAGAGATGTCAGAATTGTAGACAGCTGCCTAATGATAAATAATTACTCAACCTTACTCTAGGAGGTTGAGCTGATACATAGAAATAGCAAAACACAGTTTGGGAACAAGAAGAGCTTGGAGCTCCTGGGAAGATACACAAAATATCGGTGGTTTGGATGTTTGGTTTGGTTGTTTTTGTTGTTTCTTGGGTGGTTTTGTGTGGTGGTTTTACTTTTTAATAGCAAGTAAAATCTCAATTCTGAGACTTGCATCTACCACTTCAGTAACATTCTGGACTCACAAACTGGCCCCAGGTTGTCTCTTGTAACCTCAGTGCTGTCACCAGCCAATAGGGTTTGGATATGGCACTTTCAGAGCTGGCCCACTAAAAGATTTCCTCTATCTTTAGAGAGTTTATTGTCTTTTTGGAAAATAGGCACTTGGCAGGCAAATGAGACCATCACTACTTTATCCTCATCCCTTGGCCACCTGGCCCTATTCATCTTGCTGTTCCAGCCTGGAAATGATAGCAGGGAGTGTCCAACAGATGGGGTGTAACTTCTCAGCAAGAACAGGCTGAGCTACACGAGGCTGCAGGCACCCAGTGCACTTGCTACGTTAGGAGAGGAGAATGTCTCCAGTAATGTTCCTGACCTAGAACAGGGCAGGAGCCCGAGGAAAAGCAGGGAGCAGTTAGTCTGCTGTCCCTATAACCAGGATGGAATGAACTGCTTTTTCTCCATTGGTACTAATTCATGATCTCATCTGGGATGGGAAGAGGCCCCTTAAACTACCAGGGTAATACTGGCTGGTTACAGACATTGCTGTAATGATTCCCTCTGAATCAATATTTGCTGCATTTTATCCATAGAGTTTTCTGATCATCTGAAAAATTGCTGATAGTTTGTCTGATCACACTTTCTTCCTCTTTCCTAAATGTAATAATTAGTTTGAGGAATGACTCCCTACAAAACCTGTGTCCATTTGCACATTACCTTTAGATTTCATGCATAGTGCTCACACTATAGTTTTTTATCTCATCTTTAATACTTACTAGATAAACTCTTCACTCTGAGATTTTTAGTCAGCTTGGCATTTCACAAATAAAACTGGATGCTGTAGTTTAGCACGTTTGCTGTGGGTGACAGTAGATGATCTCAGATTAGATTTACATTGATATCCTCTTAGTGCTTATCTGTGGTGTATGTGCAGTTGCTGAGGCAGTAGAGAGCCTTTCAAAGATGTTTTGTCAATAGTGCTCCCCAAGTGTCATTTGTATCTGTAAACTGTGCATTTGGAACCTGCTGTTCCCTCTTACATTACGGTTAGTGGGGAGCTGAAGGGAGTTCACAATGAAGTTATTGGCTGGAACAGCTCTGTGGGAGTTATTGAAAAGATGAAATACTTGCTGTGTTCTCAAGAGACGGTGGAAAGAAAAAGAAGCTGGTGGGATACCTTAGCAAACCAGTGGCTCCCTGTCCTCTATTAATCACCTAAAAGTGGGCATAGTGTGCTAAATAAACAGAAGTTGGCTGCTCTAAGCAGTGCACTTTAAATCTCCTGTGTTTGGACTTAACTTGCAATAAACATGTGGATGTTTCTGTTGAATTTGTTCCAGAGTTCCAGGTAAACTGAAGCAATTTGTACTAGACTTGCATTCTGGAAAATTGCATAGAGAGTTTCATCATGGCCCTGATCCAACTGATGTAGCACCTGGTCAGGTAAGGTTACAGCAAATACATTTCATTTGGCCCTTTAATAAAGACCTTTTGACCTCTTTGTCAGAGCTGTACCTTCTAGTATATTTGTACTTTTAGCTTCTGTCTCTTGGAAGAGAAAATCTGTTAACAGAAGCATAACATTACCACTTCTGCTTTGCTCCTCACCCTTCTTTGGGTAAAGGCAGGGAGTATTGGGGGTAGTATGGTACCTATTTGCCTTGACTAAGGGAAGAGTATAAGAATATTTATTTTCTTCACTGAAACAGGAGGCCTTGGGGGGGATGACTGTTCTGACTTCATAGAGCTGCTCTTAGATTCTCCTGTGACTTCAATGCAAAAGCTGATAATCCATCATAGCTGCATTATTTCCCACACAGCACACTATTGGAGAGTGCTTCTAAGGGGAAACAACAATTGATTGAATGTTTTATATTTTTACCAATGCAAGCAGGAGGCAAATTATTAGAGCATCAAGAAAGGATGGGTGAGCAGTAATAAGCCTTACTGCTTTTGTTAATGTGGTTGACAAACAGCATTAGCAGTGCTCACAGGCTGCACTTGTCAGTTTGATTTCCTCATGGTTCTGCTCAAAGCTTGTCATGTTGTGTAATTACATGCCTGGAAGACACTTCTGGGATCTCTTCAGGAACACAACTACTAGATCCTTCTCCAGACAAAAGTCAGAAGCACCTCGGTGTCAGAAAAGAAAGGACGTGACCACCCCAATTCCCTCTGCTCATCAGCCCTGTATCTTCTTCATACTCCACTCAGCTCACATGGTTGGGGTCCTGCTGAAAAGTGCAAATTTAACTGCTAGGGAACATTTTCACTACCTTGGGCACCCTCCAAAGAAAGAACCATTTTTAGACACTTCTTTCAAGGTATACATGGTGTTGTCCAGGGCTCAAAGGGCCACTTTGGTCCCTGAGGAGCCCTGGTTGCACCTGTGTTGGGGAGCCTGGGCCATTCTATGGCTGAGGAACAGAAACTATTTATAGCTACAGGCTCCTTTTCCTGCTCATCTGTGAGATGTGGTAAGGATGGCACTGCTCTAAGTCGATTGAGTGCAGCCTCCTGTTGCCCTGCTCAAAAGATTTAAAAGTGTGAAAGCCCTGGAGGGCTTGGCTTGGCCAGGAGAATGACTGCTGTTGAATGTTGTCATGACTGGCTGTGAAAACACGTGGGCTGAATTGTCTCAGCAGTAATTCATTTGACTCGTAGTTCCCTGTGTTTCTCAGAAATTCATTGAGCAACCAGAATTGAGGTCATCAGGAGGAGGGGCAGAAATAAGGGCTGGAGACTGTGGCACTTGCCTTGAGGAGGAGGCTTGGCCAGGGAAGGAGGAAGCCTGTGGAGTCCCTGGATCCTGCTGCCTGCCCGTCTGGGCACAGGACAACCCAGGGCTGCAGGCTTGCTCTTGCCTCATTTCTGCCTTGAAATATGCACACAAAACCTGGGATGTTTATGTTCCCATCTCTGTATGGCATCCTGCCATCTTGTGGAAGATGTGGATGCAATGGAAACAAATACTGGCCTTAATTAAACTGGAGGCTGCTGTTGTGGGTCACCTATGCCCCTTGAATTGCATATATTTTGGTATGGGGTGTTTTATTTTCCATGGAAAAGTAATTCTAAAATACTTTTGCAGTGATGTCACTTTTGCTCTGGTATATCTCATAAAACACACATACATAAAATTGGAATACCCCAAAGCAAGTGGTAGATTCAAGCAAATACACAGTGGGGTACATTTGAAATAATTCTGTGTGACTTGTACAGAAATACTTCTGTGTGACATGTACATCATGTGATGGCCGTTGCCCTTGAGATGTTACAACAAAAGGGGTATCCTTAACAGCTTAATTAATATGTGTGTGTGTCTGTGTTCCACCTACTTGGGACTCAGAACATGCCTTCCAAAACAACCCCAAACTCAGTTTGTGAGAATGCAGGACATTTGTGCACTCCCATAATGCTAGTAATTCATGTAATGGACATGAATGATTATGAGTCTAACAAGCAATTTTACCATTTGTTCTGTTTTTCAGCCAATTCAGGATTTAGCAAGCAGCCCACCAGAGAGCTCATTCCAGAAACTGGCACCCAGTGAACATAGGTACACCTTATTGAGGGAAAAAGATGAACTTTAAAAAACTTGAAATAATCTTGCAAGCCTTTCAGACAGCAGCATTGACTTCTGTGTGGTGGAAATAGTAAACCTATATTTTCATAATTCTATGTGTATTTTTATTTTGAATAAACTGAAAAATAATTTTTTCTCCCCAGGCTTGTAAATACATTTGTTTGGTGGGTCATTCTGTACAGCATCTTTCAAACAGTACATTCTTAATGCTATAGTAAAATATCAGAGACCCATCCAGACTCTTGATCTAACTCTGTAAAACTTTTATAATCCAAATGAAGGTATCCTTGCCAGAGACATGCTGTTAACTTGCACTATCCCATTAAATAGGACTTTTGGGTTGTTTTCTGTGTAATCTTGGTAGTATGTGCTTTTTCTTCTTCTGTGAACAGCTATCCTGGTAATCTATTTCTTTGTCACATTTTTCTCCAACTTAAGAGGGTCTTCTATTCTGGATACTTGGGAGGGGAATAAATTAAAGTTTTACAGAATCTGGTGTGGTGCTTTACTGGCTGTAAATGTCTAAGCAATTAAACAATCCTGAATATTAAAACACCAAGTGAGGAGAGAAAAAAGTTCTGATGCTAATGGCTGTATTTTGAATGAAGGGGCTGTACTGACCTGCTCCCATTTCCTGGAACTAAAATTGTTACGCTGCCCACGTGGTTGTGGTAAAAGGACAGGAATGTTAAAAAGCTTTTAAAATAAGAGAGGACTAGGACTAGACTGGCATCTGAGTTTGCCAGTCCTAAATTTATATCTCTATGTATGTTACCGTTAGTCTCTGGGTATTTTGGGGTTTTTTTCCTTCTGGGTCCCTGCCTTCCTGGCAGACACGGTTCAAACAACCAAATTTTCTGTTACCGTCTTTGCCTGGCTTGTGCCTTACTTATTGTGTAGACTTTGAATTCTGCTCTGAAGAAGGAATTGCCACTTTCCTTATGGGCTGGTATGGGCTTTTCTCAATGAACCTTCAAGCTGCTGGGTGAGGTGAAAACAGAAACTGTGAGATGGCAGAGTATCTGTTGATTTGTGCTGCTTTGCGGGAGATGAAACAGTACTGGATTTGTACCGTGGCTTGGGCCCCAGGCTTGTGTCCTTGGAAGCAAGTTTGTTCTCTGGACAGGTGGAATGCTGAGTTTGGGTTTACTTAGGAAAGTGCCCCAGCCTGTTCAGTCACTGCTCAGAACCCTTTTGCCTCTCAGCTCGATGCCTCTGGCTCAGTTATTGGCAGAGGACTTAAACGGTCCTGTGCAGCACATCCCATGGCAAAAGTTGATCCCACAATAGGCTCCTGACTCCAGCCCCTGCAGCATCAGGCACAGCAGATTTCTAGGGAGCATTTCTGAGGACAGAGTTGCTGCAGAGTTGGGAGCTAAAACAGTATTGCAAAGATTTTTTTACAGCTATACTTTTTTGTTGGTTTTGTGAATCTGCATTTTGGAGTGCACATAATATGCTTGAAAGCCAGGTCTTCCCCTGTCCCCCTCTCCATCTCATCACAAATCAAGCATTCTTGGCAGCTGAGTCATACTGCCTTCCAGCTGGAATCAGATGTGAGCAGGGTGTGGTTTTAAGGCTGACATTTGTTAAATGCACGTTGTGTTATACAACTTCTGGAGGAGTTCTAGCACCTGAAATTTTACTCAATTCTTACATGATACCTGCAAGTATTTACCTTACTTCTCTAAGGTTCCTAGTTTTCTTTGGGATTCTTGGAGGAATGGGATTTGTAATTGCTGTTTGGTGGAAGATGTCTAAACTTCTCTTTCTGAAGAGAGATGGTCATCATCCACCCAGCAGTCCAGTGGTTGGTGCTTTCAGCTAGGTGAAAGAGAGGAACCCCTTCTACTATTCCTTAACCCAAGCTTGCTTTTGAGGGTAAGGATTTGCTGTCAGAGTTTTGGCATCCCAGCACTAGGCTGACAGGTAGATGTAACAGTTTTGTGACAGTGTCATGCTCTAATTTTGGTGTGCATTCATAGGAGTTGGACCTGATTCTCCTGGGTTCTTGATGACCACTGCCCCAACTGCACTAGTGCTAAAGTGCCTTTTCTCTTTGCAGGCAGGAGGTTGAACAGCTAAAGCTGAGCTGGGCTTGCCCACTCTGCTGCTGAAGGGGCACTTGAGCTTTTACCTGGTGATACAGAGAATTTGCCTCAAGAGAGCCAAGTGCTTGTTAAAATCCAAGTTCTGTTTCAAATTGACCCCTTCCACTCTGATCATCTGTATCTGTGGTTTTAACCATTTAGTACTCAGTTTCCCCTTCCCTGTAATATTTCTCACAGATTTTCCAGGAGAAGTTGTCAAAAATATTAGTGTTATCTCCTTAGGGAACAAAACCATTCCAAACTCTTTTCCACTGAACTTGAGTCCAGTTCTGAGCTACCATGTGTGTATGAGTTACTGGATGCCTGTGACATTTTAGGAACCTGTATTCATTTCAGTCAGTGTAAATATTTTGATAGCTGAAGTATGTGTTTGGGAACTCATTACAGGATTCTTATATCTTGGTAGTGGAATTATTTTAATAATATAAAATTTGGGAGGGATTAATCTTTTAGACGCTGAAAGGAAATAAATCCTGGTGTTCTCAGTAAATGCTCCAACCACTCTCATAGGCAAAAACTTTTATTTGGTCTGAAAGAATTATTTATATCTTACAATTCTTCTGAGTAACCTGCCTAGCAATTTAATTGCTAGTTTGGTTATTCACATGCTGATGTTTCTTCACATATGTAAATAACCCACCCATTTAAAAATATCATAGCTTAAATAACAGTCTTCCACATCTAGTGTGTACACAATGATTACAAATTGCTTCCACAAAGACCCAAGGGGAAAAATAGTTTTTGTGGTAGACATTTCATAAAATGAGTGCACACCAAGCTGAATTTGTATAAGCTGGGGCAGGAATTCAGTCTTATGAATTTAGATTGTCCTGGCATTATTCCAGTTTGGGGGGTGAGGATGGAGTCCACAACATCCCGATGTGGCTGTTGTCATTTAAATGCACGAGGTTTCACAGCATACAGGAGGAAAGCAAAGAGCGCACTTGAAAATCATACAAAGGATCAACCAGTTTCTGATTAAGAACACTTTTTTTTCCTTAGTGTCTTCCTTTAAAAGTACAAAATAAATATCAAAGGAATGAACAGCCTTACTGTGAAGTTGTTACAAGCTCATTAACTGTGTTTACATCCAAACTGAATGCATTGAAAGGAAAGGGCTTTTTGCCTGTCACGAGCAAATGTCCAGCTTCAACACATGCAGTTTTGACAATGTCTGCAATTACTTGTGAAAACTATTCTTGCACACATTGTTTCCCTGAATCTCAGACTTACTTCAAATAGACATAATGCTCTGACTGATAGCAATTTCAGTATTTTAAAAGTGATAAGGAAGCACTGCTTAGAAGAAGTTATTTGTGCTATAACTAACAGTTGCTTACAGTATCTCTAGGCACAAAACCCCATCATCTGTCATTAGCAGACAGTGATTTCCAGTGATGATATCAAAGTACTGGTTATTGAAAGGAAGCTCTTTCTAAAGTGCATTTTCCTGGACCATGTTCCCTGCTAGGGAGCCTTATCTCAATACTGAATTCACTGTGCACCCAAGAAAACAAATCAAGCAGAGCTCAGGATGAATCGACCAATCTAAAAACTTTAAAAAGCAGCTTCCCAACCTCAATTTCTGTTCCCAGTAGTGGGAAATGTCCTGACAGGGTGGAGGTAGGACCATGTTCAGAACAGTAGATTATGTGACAATTGTACAATTATATGACAATAACAACATGTTAACACTTCTGCATTTAACAATGGAAACTCCAGAAGCAAAAGGCATCATAAAGAGGGGTAAGGTAACAGGTGTCCACTACAAAAAGCAAGCAAAAGCACTGCCACCATCTCACCCCATACAGGCTCTACAGCATGTCCCAAAATCTTGAAGAGGCTGAGCAGCCACCCTGCAGTGTGGGTGGAAGAAGTTTTGGCACTGGAGAGTAATGCAAGAGTGCAACTGCCCAAACAAGGGTGGTTTATGCTGTAAGCTCTACCAGATTGACATTTCTGACCCCGTCCCTGCCTCTGGGGCTGCCAGCTGGCACTGCCAGCTGCTTCTCTGCTGACCCGGGGCCTCACACCACCCCGGAGGGACTACAGCCTGTGGAGGGAGTGGGCCTGGCAGCAGCACTGCCTTCCAGGGAAGCTGTTCAGCTCTCCCACCAGGGCGTTCTGGGCTCCAGCAGAAGCAAAGGCATCTTGCACTAAGTGCTGCTTCAGCAATGTGAGGCTTCAGGTTCAGAATGCCAGAGCTTGGCTCTCCATCCTGTATGGTATTCTAGGGACAAGTCAAGGAGCTGAACAGATATGCAAAAGTATTACCCTCCACTAGCAGTGCTGCAGGGTTGCTGCTTAGACTGTTTAATTCATAACTACACTTTGAGCAAGGTAGGGAGTTTACAAATTAACTGCCTTGCCTGGAAAGGGGAGAAGCTGCTTCCAGTGCTGATCTGATATGGCTGGTGGAGGCAGGTGTGATATGTACATAACTTTTTTCCACTTTGCTCACCCAACATTTTCTTAGGACAGCACATGCTTCCCTGTGCACTATTAAATAGGCATAGTCAGTCACATCCTGGGGAATCACAGCAAGAGTTTGGGAATCCAGATAAATGGAAGTAAATTTAAAACACTATGAGCATGAAAGAATGATGGCATTTATTTCCTTTTCTTTGGAGCACTCCAATAAAAGCTCCAGCTTCTCATGGCATTCATGGGAAAGCACTAAGATTTTCCAAATAACTATTTGCATTGTCTGCAAGACACTTTGTGCAAATTTGGTATGAAGCACCTGTCACCCATTATTACAGCTGTGAATATAGCTTACCTAAGAATTATGTAATTAAAAGTTATCCATGTAATTTTCAAAGGACTGATGTCACCATGTCTGAAAAGAGAAATTCTGACATGACTGTTTCAGCCCTCCCAAGAAACAGAACTGTCATCAAAATTCACACAACTCAGCCTTGTACATAAAGCCTAAGGCTGCAAGTCTGTCATTAGCTCAGCTACTACACTATGGTTCCTGGCCATAATCAATCTATACTTCAGCTGGATTTTTTGGCACTTTGGTGAGAAAGCTCTGGACAGCTGGAAGAGACCTGCTCAATCATTTTTTGTTTTTTTCTTTGTATCAATTTTCCACCTGTGAAGCCCAAAATCCCACCACCAAGTGCAGCTGCAATTCCTGCTACTTTGAAGCCTGCAAGGAGACCAATAGGACCCCCCACCACTCCACCAATGACTGCACCTGCCACAGGCAGAGCTGCCAGCTTGTATTTTGCAGCCTGTAAAGGAAAAAAAAATAGTTAGAATACTTGCCTGTGGCGATGGGCATTTTCCCCTCACTGCTCTTGGCAATGACTTGAATGCTCAGTGATAAATAAACTTTACAAATTAGTATTTTAAAAAAGTATGACAGAGCATGCTCAAACCAATTTAAAATCAGCTGTCTTGTGTATGCATTTGTGAATAAGGTCTTTTCACATGGTTCTGGCTGCTGTGTACACTGCGTGTTACCTGGTCACCATTGTCAAATCAAATCAGAAACTGAGAAAATGCTCAGACTTTTCACTGATGGGCCTGACTCCAGGTTTGGGGTTTATTTAGCAACTGACATGGAACAGGATGGAAATGACAGGTTATCATCAGCCTCTTGTTTAATGTTTATGATTCTTGTGAGCCGGTCACTGACTGTATTGTCTTTACAGGTAAACCAAAGTAACCATCAGAATAGTGTTTTAAAAGCGCCTCCCCCCCAATTAAATAATTGTATTTTCTAGCAGCCTGGATGTGATAGAAAATTACAAGAGAGATTGATTTTTTTTTCCCTGCTACCTGTGGGTCATTTCTTCCTTATTTCCTTAATTGCTGGTTCCCTCAGCATTAAAGACGGTAGATCAATGGGGTTAATACAGAGGGTGGCTGGGAGGCAGAGCACCATTGATTCACCAGCAGGAGCAGATCCCTACCTTCCCCAAGTTTTTGGTTCCCTCTTCAACATTCGCAGCAGCACTGTTGACATGGTCTTCAATCCTGTCAATCTTCTCCTGCTGGGACTAGATGCAAAGGAATTATGAGTGAGGGAACCTGCTGGGAAGCAGCAGTGAGCCAATACACACCATTTTAATGCCTGTAATCAGGGCCCCACAGCAGCTTTCATCTGCACCCGGCAGCCTTAGTGGTGCTGCATGATTAGCATCTGATAAACTCTGCTGAAACTACAGACTTTTAAAAAATCTAAACTATTAAGTAATAATATGGGGGGGATATTAGACATTGTCTTGCTGCAGGTAGAGAAAACAACTCAAAAGAAATGATTTCTAAATCTTTTCTATGGATAGAAGAATTCGCATTCCAAAAGGAAAAATAATCCAAACTAGCCTGTTTTGTTTCCTGCTGAGTCCCACGTTCAAAGAAAAAATTCTATAAAGGGCATTTATAAGATCAGTACTAACTTCAACGTACAAAGCTGCATCAAGAAATCTAAGAAGTGTTTAATTATGACATTATAGAACAATGACTTCAGAAATAGTGACAGCACAGAAAATATACTTGATGCTGCTCTGTATTTTACTGTTTGATTTTACAAAAACATTCCATCCTTTCTCCAAATGCAGTCAGCCAGGTTCCCCTGCAGTCTCTCCCAGGGAACAGTGGAGCAGAAGATAAAGGGGTCTGTGGGTTCATTTACTCTTACTCTAATCTCAGCAGCACACAGGCTGTTTTATGTCACAAAATAATGAGATGGCTGATGTTCAGCTTAAAATAAAAGGCATTCTGAACTTTTTGCCTCTTTCTAATTCAGAAACTGCTGAGTACACCAGCTCTGGTATTCATCTACAATGCAGTCCACCCACCTTAGATTGCTTGCTATTACATCTAATGATGGTTAAGGGCAAAATCCAGGAAGTCCTGGGAACAGGACCTCTTCCTTTAACCTTTGAAATACTGAATGAACATTGTTGCAGTCTCACCCCAGTCTAATGGTTCTTACTTGGGTTTTTTTGTATAGATGAAGCAGCACATACTCAGCAGAAAAGATGAAAGCCAGGTTATTTATCCCTACTAACCCAATAGCAAGGAGATTAAAGAACTCTCCTAGGAGATGAGAATTGTGCATTTAAATTCCCTGTGGCATGGGAAGAACTAAACATTGGGAACCACCATTTTGACAATGTGGTGAGAGCAGAGAAAGGGCATAATAAAGATGAGGATTTTTCCAGCACTCCTGATTAAGTGAGAAAAGGTACCTGACAAACACACAACCTGTGCAGTAAAAGCTGTCACCACCATTACAATTAGAAATTGTAAAAATGAACAGGACCTGGGTAGAAGTCTGCAATCAACACTGCAGAGCTTCTGCTAAGATTCAGCTCGTGGCCACATGCACTGGCTGGAACATTCCAGCTGCTCCAGTGACAAGAACTTGGGAGCAATTCCCAGCACTAGGGCTGAAAGAGGAGCCTGCTGCCTCATCCAAGTGTCACCTTGGCAGAGCCTGAATCACAGGAGAGACACATCCTCAGCTTCTTCTGTCCCCACCTAGGAGGTATCCATTCACCCTATTTCTGTAGGAGACTGTAGGACAGAATGCAGAATTATACTTACACAGACTAAGAGAGAAAACTCAGTCACCAACTGGCTGAGTTCAATCAAGTCCTGCAAATAAAAAACAAATATTATTTTGTTTTTAAATTTTTTTTTAGAATTTTGTGATAGTTGCTAAAACTGAGAGCACCAACATAGCAGGGAGGGAGTTCCAACATACCCCTTCTAAACTTTCCCAGGACTCAGCTGCATTTTCTTCCTGAGGTATTTCTGGAAGGTGGGAGTAGATCTGGATCAAACTTTGGGAGCCATCCTTCACTTCTGTGTTATATAAAGTTTCTGAATGAGAAACATGATGTTTATAAATAAATGCACTGAACCAGGATGCAGGTGTTGTGCAGACTTTCTCACTCTTGAAGTCTCTCAAGGGTAACCCAATACTTAACCTAATTCAAGCCAAGCAACAGCTCCAAAAATGATCATATAGGGAGAAGCCATACAGCACTACACAGTTTCTTAAAAGGATGTTAGAAACTTGATTGACAAAGAAATAGATTCATTTCTATCAGCACATTTTCACAACCAGTCCTGAAATGATACTAAATTACACTTCTGAATTCAAGGTAATTTTCATTTTGTATCGACCGGGCTGAGAAAGCTGAGCTTGGGACAAAAACTTAATTTATGTACAACACATAAAAACACTGTGCTCCCAAAACTGAACAGACACTTATTCGTTTTATGATTGATTATCATGCTACTGGTTTGATTTTCAGCCACTGGGAGCTAAAAGAAACTGGAGGAAAAAGCTTGCAAAGCAAAAGCAGTGAACCCCAAGTAATGTGGTGCCCCACATTCCATGCTGGATCAGTTGGGTAAATGGTACTGAGGATGGCAGACATTTGCAGCTCAGTGCTGTACACAAGATATTTTCAAGTTATGTTCCTCCCTGAATCACCTGGACTGAATGCAGAAGACATTAGGACAAAGTATGGTGTTAAAACGGGGAATGACAGTGAGGTGGCACTGGGGAGGGCAGATACAATGAACAGGCACACACACACCTCCTCCAGTCACAGCTCACTCCAGAGCCACTGTGGATGTCACATGCCTGTAATTGTGGACAACAAATTGAGTGGCAATAAGGAAAAATAACAATCAACTTTGGCTTGTCAATACAAGGACTGAGGAAGAGTTTGGAAGTCTAAAAGGCAGACTGGAGAAGGTGTGCATGTAAACACAGTGCAAAGATCATCTCAATTCAAGCAACTTCCATTTCTGAAGGGAGATCACTCCTTCAGTAGGACACTGGTGTTTCCTTCCTTGGGAAGGCAGTCCCAAGAGAAAGCTTGTTATGGGGAAAGCTGGTTAGATATGTCTAACAATACTAAAGTGTAAATATTGTATTAAAATCTTTAGATACAACAGTTGTGCCAAGGTACAATAATATTATAACTGTTACAACAACAGATATGACCAATGGAAAACAAATAAAGATAATCATATTCATAAAAAAATTGGTAATAGTGCATGCTTATTCATGGAATTAATTTAAGATAAAATAAAAATTATACATTTTCATAACATTTGTCCATTTCTCAACATTTTTCCCAGTATCTCAAAATAGATTAAGAACCCTACTCTGAGCTCAGTGGAAGTCTAACATGAATGAAGTTGATGTTTAGATATAATTACTAAGTAAGCAGAGTAACAAGAATGCACTAAGCAATTTAGGGGCTTGTTTTTCTTTCTGATTATTTCTACCCCTTTTCCTTTAAGAATGCAGACACGGAAGGCACTTCATGTTCTACACTCATCCCCTGTTCTTCCAGAACATATTTTTGATTAATAACCTCAGATTAATTAAGGTTGTATACTCAATTCTAAAATATTCCTTTCCCCTTTTCAATATAATTAACTATATATCCAAATGTCTGCATTTTTTGAGAAAACTGTTCTGCCACATACTCTGACATTTATCACGAGTTTTGAGGATTTTATTTCATTTCAATCCTATGCAATCCTATTTCAAAATCAAATTTCTTCTGCCCAGAAAGGTGTACTCTTCCCCAATCAGCCACATAATGCTAAGTTGGTTAAAATTAAAGTTTTCATAATTCAAAAGCAAAATAAAAATTTCACTAAGCAAAACTGCCTCTTCCCAAAATCTTGCTGTGGTCTGTTCCTAACAATCTATGCTGACCTACTGTAGAAAAGCATATCCTTGAAAGTGTGTAAATGATACCAAAATTTTGCATGACACACATTCCAGATAAATTAAAATTGTAAGTAGGTTTACATGTTATCATTTTTTAATAACTAAAAATCAGTGAGGAAAAATTCCTCACGAAAATTCCCTATTCTCTTTAAAAAACTAAGGTAAAGAACAGGAAGGGTAAGAGGTGGTCACATTTGGGCTGAAAGTATGAGTAAGAAATTTATATTCACTACTTCACTTTTTATCAAGTCTAACCAATTTTAATAGAATTGAGAATGAAGTGACTCCACCAGTTCATTTATACAGCATCTCCACAGAAGTACAATAATACAGAACACCTCTGCAGATTTCACAGAGGAGCTTTACACCTCATTACACTCGAGATAAGAATCTAATGCTCTGGAGGATTCAGTATGTTGCTTAAAAGATTTTAGTAATTTTAAGAGTGGAGTCTCATCTTTTGTTAATATTTGTTTAATATGCAATTAAATTCCATTTCTATTGGCCCTCAGTTGAGGATGGTGAATGGAGGAAGGGACTGTATCATATCACTGACATGCCTTCTAAATGGGAGATTTGAATTTGTAAACTCCTTCCTTCTCTACCAGATGGGAAGCAACATGCTACAAAGAACGGGCACGTACTGAACCTCCTTTGATTAAGATCAACAGCCAAGATTTGCTGTCAGGACTGCAGCCTCTAAGCACAAAAGAACACAAAATATACTGTGTCTGGGTTAGCAAATTCAACAGGGCTGCTTGTACATGCAGGCAAACTGGAAAAAAAATTATTTAATTTTATTTAGTTGTCTGTCTGTTTCACTTTAAATGGGGTGAATTATTTCCACATTCCTGAGCAGACTTGCAGATGCCTGTCATTCCAGTAGTATTTTTTCTGTTCTTCTCATCCCCACCTTTCTAATCAATTTTTTTTTTCCTTCTGAAGTGCTGTTATACTCAATGTCCTCCATATTTCAAAGGTATTCCAGGTTTCAGAAGCAGTCCTGTTCTTTTAAATTAAACTCTAGTTCCCATTTGCCACCTATGTAATTGTGTAAAACAGAGAAGCAGTAAGCCAGGACAAAGCCTTTCCAATGAAATATTGGAATGTACTGAGAACAACTGCAGAAAGTCACCAACAGAAGAGATATTTTAAATTTAGCTCTGATCATAACAGAGAAGAGCTCACACAGAGACTGAAAGCAATGACTAATACATATGAAGGCAATCACTGAATATTGAAGACAATGAGACACAAAAGAGGTGTCAACAAATTGGGTAAAATGATTAATAGAAATTATGTGGAAGAAGTTCCTAAAAGATAAAGGACTGCAGAATTGCTGGCACACACTAAAAAACAGGCTGTGCTAAAGATGACATCAAATTGTCCTCATGCAGTGGAAGATGTTTATGGCTTCAGCAAGAGCTGTTCAATGCCCGGGATGTCAAGAATTTGACACACAATATGAGTATAAGGAAAAACATAAGTACGGAAAGTTAATATCAGGATATATTAATATCATAAATACATTGCAACTACCAAGAGGCATAAATGGTAGCAAGGAGGTTTCTGTGAATGTTTTTGAAATTAGAGGAAGACCAAGGACATGGAAGTGCACTGCCAGATAAAAGATAGTTTTAAGCTATTTGATACAATTAATTTAATTAAGAAAGAAAGAGAGAGATAGGCTGAAACATAAAGAGAACAGGTTAAAAATATTTGGATGAGCTAGGCCTATTTAGGGTCTGAAGGTTTGATTAAATTCACTCTGGAGCATTTTTAAGAAACAGCCTCTGAAATTTCAAGCATATTTTTGAGAACTTGAATAAGGTGGTCCCAGCAGACTGCAAGAGAAGAGACTTTGAAATCCACGAAGATACTAGAACAAACTACTGAACAACCAACTACAACATGTTGAAGGTATTGAGGAGGTTGAGATTTTTATGTCAGAAGCCAATTCAGTCTTTTCTGTTGGCCTTTTAAGAAGAGAGTTTTTTACAATGGGGGTGGTGAGGCACTGCCACAGGCTGCCCAGAGAAGCTGTGGATACCCCCATCACTGGAAGAGTCCAAGGCCAAGTTGGATGGGGCTCAGAGCAGCCTGGTCTGTTGGAGGTGTCCCTGTCCATGGCAGGAAGCTTGGATCTAGATCATTATCAAAGGGTCCCTTCTAACACAAATGGTTCTATGGCTCTGTGATTGATTTATCTTCATGTTCACAAGGTTTTCTGATACTACTGCACATGACACTCTTGAAAG
This sequence comes from Brachypodius melanocephalos, assembly GCA_013398615.1. NCBI lineage: Eukaryota > Metazoa > Chordata > Aves > Passeriformes > Pycnonotidae > Brachypodius > Brachypodius melanocephalos. The sequence continues at coordinate 2,893,012 of VZSR01001854.1, read as the reverse complement.
CAAGCCCACTTGTCAAATCTGCTTTTCTCCCTGCTCAACCACAAAGCTCACTGGCTTGTTAATCACACTTGAAAGAGTTCTTGTAGTTCTGCATGCAGCAACAAGAAGGGTTATGAAATCAAATCTGACAGCAGGTTCTCCTACAGTGCTCCTGACTAAGAATGCTCTTTCAATTTTAAAATACATGAAATGTTCAAATCATTTCAAGTAATACTGCTACTGCAGCAATCAAACTAATTACAGAGATGTGGAAGGGTTTAATCCTGATATAACCAACCTTCTCACAGATCATCAGGAGAGAGCACCAGCCAGCACCAGGGCATAATAATGACTTCCTCTGAAGACAGAATAGTAGAATGAAGACTGAAAGACATTTCATACATAAAGGAGGGAAGACCAGCAAACATATCTGATTTCTAGCATGTCACAGTGTGTTTTCAGAATCTTTTATTTAAATGGATTTATACTCCTTTCTTGTTAGTTACCAAGTTAAAATGCTACAGGAAGAGATGTTCTTTACCCAGGGACTTGCTCCTCTTTTCCATATATTTCAGCAATGCTGTATTACACTGTCTGTCATAAAAATCTTCCTGGTATTTCTTCACTAATTCAATGAAAATGGCCAAAATGACTACTTGCACATGATCAAGTGATTTGCAGCGGGGAAAAAGGAAGTCAAGCTACCCTAAAACATGAATGTAAGTATTCTGCTTCCTATGAACAGTCCATTATTTCAAGATCCAAGGCTACATGATCGTTGTCACAAGAAGGCCATAGATATTGAACTTTTAAAGATATTTAAGCATTTCCTGCTTAACAAAACTCAGTCACAGGTCATGACAAAAGTGTGGGGTAGAGAAAGAAATCTACTTCTTCATCAACAATACTCTTCAACTGAAATCTCATTTGTTTACTTCATTTTTATCTGGTCAGAGAAATTGCATACTGGATACGATAAACACAGAAATTAAATTCTACTACCTTCTCCTAGAGTTGCAGATCTGGTTAAAGAAGCATCCTCCTGTCCTTTGAGTTGCCTTTTAAGTTCTTCTGCAGATTCAGAATGCAGCTGCAGGAAGTCCTTAATGGCAATTGAAGCTTCCTCTTTAATGGGATTTATCATTCTCTGCAGAACTGGGATGTCTTCCTGCCGGACTCGCAAACAGAGTTTCTCCATCTCTCTCATATTGGCACGGAGTTGCTGTAACAGTATTAAGAGTTATTTTGTTGCTTACTGAGTGAGAACACCAGGCACTTCCAGTGCCTGGGAAACACCTATCATCTTTATGATCAAGGGAAAAATATTTTTGAAGCCATCACCACCACTATTTTGATTTTTCTGGCTGTCAGTTTTGTACTTTATCCACTTCTCCAAGTCAGTTTATTTTGGGTTTCAATTAAAGTATTTAACTAATTAATTCAATGCGTAATTGCTGAAGTTATTTCTGTTTCTCTGGTCAATTTAGGTCTTTGCCAAAATATCTACACAAGTTGCAACAAGTTGCAATAATATCCAAGCAAAGTAATTACATGCTTCTCAAAATTTGCTTTTTTTATAAGTAGTGACTGTAGTGATCACAGGACCTCAGGACAGAGTCATTCATAACCCCCAATTAACCCAAAACCATCACTTCCATTTTGTGAAGACAACTTCAGGGACAAAGGAGAAGGATTACTTTTTTTCTTTTATTTTTTTTTTAAGATAAAGGACAATTATATTTGTTTGATTGGAATACCAAATATAACAAAACATACAATTACTTCTTTAGTTACAAGATTTCTGAGAAGATATAAACTGTCCACAACTAGCAAGAAGAGTGCAGGCATTTCCCATGACATAAATTTCTTTCTGCATTAAAAATAAAGTGGTTTTTAATTGTCTGGGTTTTAAAAATGCACACAAAGTTTCTCTTCCTACAAATGAAAAGAAGACATTTACACCAATTATTATTTTAGGACAGAGTTTTTATCTAATTATAAAAGAAACCCTGTAATAAAAATATATTATTTGCATTACTTTACAGTGGTACAATAAATTCTATTCTTTGTCGCATTATTTACCAGTTGTTTTGAGTATTTTTCTCACAACAGAACAAAAGAATGGATTGACACCAACGAGTGGTTAGAAATAGAAAGGTCTTCTTCCAGAATACAAACCAGGTACAGATAATGCCTTAGAAAGGTAAAACTGACTACCTGGAAAAGCAAGATCTAGATGGAACTGATTTTATTTATATACACTAGTGGAATTAATTGCTTTTAATATTTATGAAAATAATAGTAGAAAATCTAATTAAAGAAGAAGGAAGGAAATTATTCAACAACATGTTGAAGTAACATTGCATAAGCTTCCAAAGAAAGAACTATTGATTTGTTAAAACTATGTGTCAAATTACTAAGATTAGATTAAATCAGATTAGATTGTATGCTTTTGTTAAGAGTACCATTAGCCAAATCAGGCTGCATTATTCAAGACTAACCTCAGGTAAAACCACTGACTGACAACTAAAAAAAAGGGAGCTACAAAAAACCCCTAACTTTGGAAGACACTGAGCTGAATTAGAAACATGGTACTTTGGTCATACATTTCCCATCTCTGTCTATCTTGTGCTTCCTGGTATCTTCCCCCCACGGCCTGCCCCTAAGTACTAGGGAAAAAAAAAAAAAAAGACATGTCAAACAAAAACTAGTCAAACAGTGACAACAGTGAGTTTGGGGATAGAAAACAATGGTCCCACAGCAGCTTCTTTTAATGAAAAAGGAGAATTTTGCGCTGAAATTGAGTTTAATTGCTTGGAATCTGTACCACTACAGCTGCTGCTGGTGCAAATTACAAATTTGTGCAGTGACCAACACAACACAACTGGCTGATGGGAGCTTGCACAGATCCTGAACAGAAGCTTCAAGAGGTATGAACTGCTCACTGATCCTCACTTCCAGCACTCATTATTACCTTGCTGATCAAAGAGAAATATTTCTGAGCAAGATGGAGGAATCAGATAATGATATTTGCCTATTTAGTGAAATTTAATTTTAGTAGCTCTTTCTTTGTGGCTTTGAAGAGAGGACTCTTGTTCCACTTACTGTCAATTAAACAGAAGGATTCAGCCTAGCAAGAAAGTTCAGCCCTGCTGCGAGGAGATACATCCCGGGAGCTCACCAAGGTGTAACATCATAAATGTTATGGATATGCAAACGACTGTGACTTCTTCTCATAATAATTTTAATGGCACTGAGTTTAATTTCCAGGTAGAGCATAAAAGTGTATCACTCTCATCCCAACTGTTTGCACTTTTAAAACCAAGCTTACTTAGCAAGGAAGGTAATACAAAATTCTCTTTTCATTTGTGGGAACTCCTGAGTTTCAAACTCTGCAAATTCAATCCAAAAGGCACAGAATTTTTCTTTATAATAATTGCAATTTTGGTCCATTAACTTCCAAAATCAAACAACAATCTTTGTTTCAAGTAGCTTCCTCACAACAACTGTAGGAAAATAGAACTGGTGAAAGCTTTGGGAAGTCATCCCTTTAATGCAGGATCTGCTGTCCCTGTATTATTTCTGTCAGTCGTTTATCTAATGTGGTCTTAAAAGGACTTCTTCACCAAGAGCTACAACTTCCTTCATACCTCACTGCCAGAATTCAGAATGCTATAGCATTTCCTTATGTCTACCAGAAATCTCTCTGACCTCAGTTTAAACCAGGCATTTCTAATCCTCTTTGTTCAAAACAGGGAAAGACAAGCCCTGTCCTCTGCAACCATTTTCTCTGTCTTTGCAGACAGACAGCATGATCCTGTTGGGCACTCTCTGGGCAAAATAACTCATTTGTTGATCTTTACAAGAAGTCCTGTTTTCTCAATTTCTGACTGCATTCACTGGTCTCTCCCTATTCCCTTCATGCCTTCCTTAGGAGTGTGGTGCCCAAACTGGACAGACTATTCTATCTGGGACTGCTGACTGAAGAGATTGCAGGAGAGACCACACTGACTGCTCTCCTTTTTACATATCCCACTAAGTTATTTGGCTTTTTTGGGTCACTACCACACAGTTCACTTCTGCTCCACGTCCCTCGAGTCTTATAAAATTCTTGGCTTAGGTCACAGGAACTCTGAGTTTAAGGATATCTTTACCCTGCAGATGGCCACAGGCTGCAATACTGAGCTTATTTTACATGATCCTTCATTGATACCACAAAGAATCTCCTGCAGAAATAAAGTTTTCTACACTACTCCTTATGCCCTCACAGCATATCTACACAGTATGCCAGAGAGGGGCCTAATCTGAGGATCATTTTAGAAAAGCTACAGAAGATCTGAACCATTCAATTGAGCTTTGAAGATTTATGCAAAAAAAGAGCTGATCAGAAACCACCTTTAACTTGTAAACCATTTTCATCTGAACTAGAAACCACAAAAGTGAAAAAGAAAAAATGGATTAACATTTTACAAGCAGCATTCCAGGTTAGACTAATACAGTGGAGAGACTATGTCAGCCTAAATATGTTTTGCAGAACGAAGTCTCTTTTTGTGGGCTGAATACAGACTAAAGGCAGACTGTTCATCTACTGCATTTTTCCTTGTTTTAGGTTTAAGATCTTATTTCCTCTCTAGTAACTGCAGCACTTCCCTTCCTCTCACCACCAGAATCATCTGAGCAGTCCTTAGATGTTACAACAAAATACTGCCACTCCATTGAAATTGGCTTAAACTTGCAATAAGCAACTAACAGTGTGGTACAGCTGGCATGTATGCAGACAAAGCCTAGAAAACTGTAAATTCAATCAGGCTCTAACATTTTAAGAAGTCCATGGACTGTCCCTAAAAATGAAAATATACAAGAGCATGTTCAGAAAAACTAATACACGATATACAAGAGCTATTTTCTCAGTATTTTTGAAAGGGTCTCTTCACGCCCTGTGCGAAGATTTATGTTTTCATCACCTTCCTTTACAGAAGTTTTTAATGTGGCACTCAGTCACTTGAAAGCAGAGCAACAGATTTATGCTCATCTATACTTCCATTATAATTTTGACCATCATCAAAATTACAACGGAAGTAATTATTCTGGGTAAACTGAAAATTCAGAAAAATGGCTAATTATGTGCACATGGATTAAATGTAGAATGGCTGTGCATATATTTGTCTAAAACCTGTGGCGGATGCCTTGGGTCAATATTGACTTAGGGATTCCTAATGTATTTTTACAACATCTAATTTTGAGAGCAAAGTGTGTGCTGCAGAGAACATTTGGTATCACAATAATTAATCTGATTTCTCTGCAAACAAACAGATCACAAGTCCATCGGTAAACATTTAAACAGCTTACAGCAAACACATTCTACATGTCATATAATTTATTATCAAGTACTCCAGACTCCTAAATATTTAATTAAAACAAAGAGCCAGTCTGCTCTTCTTGCACGGACCCAGATGCTTATTCTGCTCTCTGGGTATCAGAATGTGAACCACTTTAATACATCTAAATCTGTATCCAGAGTTAGAAGCAATAAGCATTAAATAAAAACTAAGAAAATTTACTTTGACTGAAAGTGAAAACAGCAAGCTCTAGATTCAAGACAAATATACATGTTTCTAGAGACAAATAAGCAGTTTTCTTATTAAAGAATTTAAAATATCTAAAAGTAACATCTTCAACACAATTATTTTTTCTCTAATTATTGACAGATTTTTGTCTTGCTAAAGAAATTATACTGGTAATTTAGAGCTACAAGAGAAGCCTTTCCCACAACTCAAATGTGAAAACAGATTAGAGAACAGACACAAACCAACACATGCTTACCACACTACACCTGTTAAAATGCCACTGTTTAAACAGAACTTCCACCTTTGGAAGACTCTTTGAATATGAATAAACTTGTATCAAAAGTACATGGTGAGAAATCAAAATATATACTCAAACCTCTCATGAAGAGGAATATCAACTGGATTTCATGTGTCACTTCATATCATCTACACTAAACAAAAAGCTCACTAGCACTTCCCAATCCTCAGAAAAAACACTTAACTCTAGCTCTGCCTACCATCTAATTCTGTTTTTCAATCGGGATTAAGTTCTTCTTTCTGAGGTGAGTTGGTTGGGGGTTTGTTTTTTCTTTTTCATTTCTAGTCTGGTCTAATTTCCCACAAGGGTCAGTAAGACACTGAAACAAACATGGGAATTCACAGTATTAGAATTGTGAGCAATGGTTGAGGACTGTGCCACCTGTGCTGGCAAATCCTGCTTGTCTACGTGCAGTGTAAGTCACTTACAGTACCAAAGACAGGTCCTTCCTCTGAACAACACCTATGAAACCAACACAAGATGCCTCTCCTGGCCAACACACATCTGTTCCCAGAATACTGGCAGTGCAGCTGTTGCAGCCACCAGATGTTATATCTGCCTCAGCAAACTTTGTGCTGCAGATGTGATCTTTGTGTTCTTCTGTACTGATTTTGTACTATACTTTGCCTGTGTGTTATTTAGCTGATGTTTGGCTGAGTTTTTGGATCATTTCCATCAAGACATAGGTATTTTTAGAAACAGAGTATGATTCCCTGTGTGCTGAGTTATGGATGCCTATGGATGAGGTCACTGAGATGATGCCCGTGCTAACAATGTGCTGGTATTTCCTCCCTTGGATGTGCATAGAACAGAGTAACAGATGCGCACACCAAACTAGTAGTCCAGATGTTCTCTATGAAATCATGCTTTAAAATTAGCAGTATCCCTTATTGCAAGAGCTGTCTTCTAATTTAACAATGTAAGACGATAGTTTGAAAAAGATCAGTCTCCAAATTTTTGCTTCTTCAAGAATATGGAGACATTTCTGACTGTATTTGTCTCACAGGACACAATTAGGAAATCGCTAATTTTTAAATGAAGTAAAGCAAAACTATGTGCTTGCTTGTCAAACCCACCTGTGAAATGTGTGTCTCTCTGAAGGCCCATCCTTGAAATAACCAGAGCTATGTCTGTAACTCAATGCCACCAGCAGCACAGCCATTTTCATATCCTTACCTGAACCGTTCGTCCTGCATTGATGTGCTCCTCGTGCAATCTGTCCCAGAGCCTGCATCTCTGATACTGAAACAGAGGAAAAGGATTCCTTACAATTGCTATTATTACCAACTGGCTATGCAGAAAAAAGCCACCTTTGGTAAATGATCACTTTATTTTTCCAAAATTGAAAGTAAAGAAGTTGAGTCATAAACAGTTCCACTGCAAAATTAGAGAGGTAAATAGCTATGTATTTTGTGAAACATTCTATACAATGTATTTTACTGAATTACAGACAACCATGATTTCAGCATCAGTTTTTAAGACCCAAGTGATATTGCATCCTGACAGTGCTGTGACATAAATCATTTGGTGGGCAGTAGAACAAATGGCAGAAGGAGAAGGAGTGAAATAGTGGATAAGCAGTACTGGTCATATAGGACTACGAGGTATCTGATACTATTGACAAAGAAAACTGCATTCATTACACCGTGCTGCTGTCTACATTTACACTGAACATTTCTATATATTACAAACACAGCTACAAGAACCATCAGGTCAGATCTGAGACCTCCATGAAGCTCCAGTAACTTCAGTGGGAAACTATCCACATAGTACTTCCCACGGGACAGAACTCAGACTATTACATTAGCAGAGTGCAAGTTTGGCAAAAGAACTGCATATTATCACATATCAACCTTTTCATCATTAAAATAAATCAGTCCCTACTACAGGCAGTTGACACAAATAATATAGAGACTTTAGCATGAAAAAGACTAGTGAAATAATAGAAGTTGTGATTCCTGGAATGTGTGCTGAAATTATCAAAGAATGTATTTACAATATTAGAATGTTTATTTAATTGTTTAGATAACAAGGCAAAATATTTACCATTATTTGTAAGGTATTTTTATGTAAAGATTAATTCCTCAATTTCTTAATAAGCTTTGTTACCACTACTTTATCTACAGCCTCTATCTTTCCATAATTATTTTCATAATTTTAGATGTCACAGCAATAAGGATCACAAGTTACTCACCTCCCTAAAATACAAGAAGAAATCCAAAGTTACTACTTATTTTCAGAGCAAAAAGTTCTTTCATGTTAGGACTTTGTAGTGTTATGGAACATAAAAGGGTTAGTGTTCAACAAAGTCAGATTAACGTCATTCTTCTAGGAAACTGAATAATAACAACCTCTGAATAAATTGCTATGCCATTAAAATTACTGTCAGTGTTCTTCAAAATAAAGTGGACAAAAAGCCCTGTATCAACAGTGGATCTTCCAATTTAGTCACCTCTGAAAGAGTGTTGAAACAGGAATTTCTGAGGTTTAAACAGAAGGGGCTCAGGGAAAAATCACCCATTTGATTTCAGCTGACTGTAACACATTGTCCAAATAACTAATAATAAAAAATCCTGTTATCCAGTTAAGAAAAATTCCTCAGGAAACCTTTACTGCTCTTCATAATTTCTACTAGAGATGTTCAGCACATTCATCTGCTTAATATATTGTTTTTTACTTTGCTTCACAATTCAGAATATGCTAGTGACAAGCCCAAAGAATCTAATGACTTAACACATTGACATCCACGCAGTCAGAGAATTCCTCCTTGTTTACTTCTCTTTGTCTTGCAACACAAAGTAGGCCATACTCCTGGACAGTGTTCACCCTGGGGGCCTCAAGGATAGCAAAGCTCGAGAAGAGATGGTATTGACATTATTTATTGTGGAAGCTGGGACTGTTCAGCCTGGAGAAAAGAAGGCTGCATGGAGACCTCACTGCAACCTTCCAGTATCTGAAGGGGGGCTACCAGGAATCCAGAGAAGGAATCTTTATCAGGAGCTGTAGTGATATGACTAGGAGCAATGGGTACAAACTGCAAGAGAGGAAATTTAGGTTAGAGATTAGGAAGGAATTTTTTACTGTGAGGGTGGTGAGGCACTGGAACAGGTTGCCTGGGGAGGTAGTGGATGCCCCATCCCTGGCAGTGTTCAAAGCCAGTTTGGGTAAGGCCTTGAGCCCAGTAGAAAGTGTTCCTGCCCATGGCGAGGGCTTGGGACTAGATGATCCCTAAGGTCCATTCCAGCTCCTTAACATTTGATGATTTTATCCTGAACAAATACGTATAAAACTAAGGGAGGTCCATGGAGTAAAAACATCTATGGAATTCTAACCTGTTATGTCAGGTCCAGAGGAGGGCCACAAAAATGGTCCAGGGGCTGGAACAGCTCTCCTGTGAAGAAAGGCTGAGAAAGTTGGGGTTGTTCAGCTCAGAGAAGATCAGGTTCTTGAGAGACCCTATTGCAGCCTTTCCATAAATAAAGAGGGCTTAGGAGAGAGACGAAGACTTTTTACTAAGGCATTTAGTGATAGCAAAAGGGCCAATGCTTTTAAACATTTAGAGGTTGAGAATGGACATAAGAATTTTTTTTTTTTATAATGGGGGTGGTGAGGAACTGGAACAGGTTGCCCAGAGAAGTTGTGGATGCCCCAGCCCTGGAAGACTAGGTTGGATGGGGCTTTGAGCAACCTGATGTAATGAAATGAGTTCCCACCCCGTGGCAGGGGGGTTGGACTAGATGATCTTTAAAGCTTCTCTTCCAACCCAAATCACTCTATAGTTCATTATTTCTGTGATATTTAATCATAACTGTGCTATAGGCAAATAGTTTGCATTCCACAAACATATAAAACATTAGGTTACTCTCAGACACTCCATCTCTTTTGCTCTGTGTCCATTCTCTTGACAGCCCTCTTTAGAAAGAAACTTTCATGCTTCTGCTTTGGATCCCTCAAAAGTATCAAGCAGACATGGAGAGAACTCAAAAGTTTGTCATAATATCTCCTGCTAAAAGCTCTTCAAAAATGTCTCATACAAATGTCCACATTCAGATAAGATTGCAGGAAGACTCAGATACCCTCATTTCTCATGTCACCTTGACATATCTTCCCACCACAAAAATGGTCCCCAGCCAAAGGTAAAAAGTGTTTCACACAACTTCCTTTGGCACAGTCACAAGAAATGAAATTAAAACTGAAAGCAAGAGAGAAAAAGTGTCTTACAGCACTTTTTTTTTTTTTTTTTTTTTTTGAGGATTGTTGCATATCAACAAAGTTTAGGGCAGTAAGCCAAAAAAATTCTCCACCTTCCTGTACTACCAAGTCAATTGCTGTTATCTAACAGAGGCTTACAGACAGCTGTACCTCTTTTGGATACACATGAATTTTATTCCCTCTTGGAATGAAAGGCCATCCAATCCATGGAATGTGCTTTAGAAAACAAGAATTTTCATGGGGAAAAGACAGAAAGAAAGAAAGAAAAAGTACAGAGAACTAATTTCTTAAGGTTGTGGCTTTTAAGTCTTCTGAAATTGTCATACAGAAAGTTGGACTACCATGTTATTGAGAAGCAATGATGATGAATTTATGGTAGCCACTTCCTCTGAAAAGGTGTATTCAAGGTCAAATTTCATTATATATTGATTTTATAGTTTCTTCAAACAGTGATTTAGGAGATTAATTGTTTGGACTATCTCTGGAACCTAAGGTTTAAATCAATATTCATGAAATGAGGTTAGAGATATTGGCTTCATCATAAGTAAATAATGTTGCTGCTCTAAGCAATTGGACATAATTAGTGATTTTTGCTTAAAAGTAGCCTATAAAATAAACAGGATCAGATTCTATAAAATTATCCTTTTACCTCTAGGGATGTTTGGTTTACATGGCTGAAAGTTAATTTTACAAAAACTATTGAAGAGAAAATCATCGTGACAGCTCACAAAAGTACTGTAACACATTTGTTATTGCTAAAATGCATGTAAAATATATAAAATGCTAATTATCATACAAGTATTTTGACCAAACTACTGCTAACATTGGTGTTTACTACAAATGTAAAGGCCTTTGTGCACACAGTTTCAAATATAGAACTTTCATTTTTAGCAAAATTTGAATCAAAGCATTTTGTCATCAACTTTTCATCAAAAACTCTACAAAATCTTTCAGTGTGACTGCTTCTATACTGCAAAAAGAACTATATTAGTAAAAAGCAAACACTAACCTTCTCAATATTTATTTGGTGTTTTCTTAACCTTTCCAAATCTGTTGGAATTGCCACTTTAATGAATTTCTGAATTGCAGGTTCAATTCGGCGGAGTTTAACTTTTTCCTCATCTTCAGACATCCTAAAAGCAGCTTTCAAGTCAACAGTTGTCCAGTATACCTTCACCAAGGTAAAAACCCCTAAAAACCAAAAAAAAAAAATTAAACAAGAAAGGTAAACTTGAATCACTTTTAAAAGAAATCAAGATAAGATAAATCAGTCTTTCTAAGGACCACATATCCCCAAACCCACAATTAAGCAGTATTAATACTTAATATCTAGATGTTTTCATTTAAATGTATTATCTCTACTTACTTGCAGGTTTGGGGATCATTTTTCATAAAGCTTAACACTAACAAGAAATAAAAAAAACAGCTAAGTAATTAAGGCAGAGGCAAACATGCTTTGCAGCATAATGATACATGAAAAGGTTTGAAAAAGCCTTCCAATTAGATGCTTTCATTGATCAGAGTTCACATTTTGCTAATTCACATTCAGAATCATCTTAAAATTTGTAAAACGTGTCCCGAAAATACACCAGAATAAAACTAATTTTGGAATTCCATTTCCTGGAACTGTTAAGAGCTCCTGAATGAAGATTTTCACTCCAAATTGCGTATGGTCCCTACAGACAAGGACTAAGGCATCACCTAGCGAGGGCTATGAACAGGCTGCTGAAGTATTTGCAGGATCAGTAGGTACATAAGCTGCCTGAATTCTGTACCCTGCATAATGTAAAACATAATTTTTGAGTTTCACTTCTCTAAAGAGAGATGTGTAGTACTGTATGTAACAGCATTTATCTACAGAGCATAGGAGTAACATAAAGGAATTCCATTATGCTGAATGCACACAAGGGGAAAGAAGACATGGATGAGAAAGTTTTGTCACATGTGTCAGTAAAAAGACATGTGCTAACTTGGTTATATGGAAGTGCCTGAAGTACATCAGCTGCTGTATCAGAAAGCTTTCCCCAATTTTCCTCTTTTGGTAACTAAACTGATTTAAAGCAATAAACCCAGCATAATCCTCCTGCTACAGGTGAGGCACAGCAGAATGTAACAGGCTAAAAAACATTCCTGTTTTTCACACAGCTTTCACACATATTATCAACAGTGAAATCAGACATCACTTTCTCACATCTATCTACGGTGTGAAAATGAGAGGGAGGGTGTTGATGTTTTCCTGAGACCTGTGATTCCTGCAGGCAGAGAGAACATGACGGCAGACACCAGCTGATGACACTGGGTCTGTGACTGAACTGCTCAGTGCTCAGCCCTAGCCCTCTTGTGCAGGCTGCAGGGAGCACACACACAAACCTGCTCCAAACTCAAAGGAGCCAAGTGGGAAGCATCTTCCAGCAAGAAAGGGAAAGCACTTCTGGTATAGGGAGAAAGATGGCTGCAAATAAAACTACACTGCATTTTTCAGAACAGAATGCTAACAGGAGACTCTTCTCGTTTATCCATCCCACTCAACAAAGAAATTGAAAACTCTGCAAAGCTGAATTTTACTCAGAGTAGACCAAATTAGGGGAAGTCAATCTTTAATGTTTCAGTGACACATCTTTTCTTTTTTTCAGAAACTCAAAAGAAAATTATTTCATCAGCTGACTTTGCAGTCATTGCTAAATCATCCCCACTTCAAATTATAAAGATACACTCTCAAGAGGTCTTACAAATCCCCTCATAATCCAAGGCATTTAATAATAACCTTCAAATAAACACGCACTGGATGGGTGACCTTACACTCTTCAGGTTGCAAAAAGAACTTTATACCTTTTGTATTGATTGACCCCTTTCACCATTCTAAAAACAGCAGTTTAAATGCAAGATGATTAAAAAGTATATCCTATTATACCCTGGTCACTACAGTCCCTAACTTTTGAAAGAGGCACTCATATATCACTATTGAACTCTGTTCTGAGTTTAGAACTGGTTTTTTTTTATAATGTCCAAAAGATAATAAGCATAATACTCCAAACTGCGGTATTTCCTCTTCAAACACACATTTAATTTCCTGGCAGCTTACACACTAATCCACGAGTTTATGAGCTAGAATTAATTAAAAATTGGTTCCCTAAAGATATTTAATAGCCATGTCATGCTTTTCCTTAAAACTGAATCATCCTGAAGAAGTGTTGATGCAAATTCTTCAAACATATAACACAACATGATCTCACAGAAACATACAGCACATTCTGTCTTAGAAGAAGTACAGCAGAGACTAAGCTAAATTCACCATAACTTTGTCCTTAACCTTTCATGATATCTGGAGATTGATGAGAGTCAAAACTGATAATTTAGATGACTTACAATCTGGAGCACTGTGAAAGCAGAGTTAATGTAAACAATGGCCATGTGCCTTGGGTAGATGATCTGAATTCTGAATTTCGAGGATTTGGCTGCATGCAGGGCAGTTATTTTCTGCCTGTCAAGGCAGTAATTTTCTTCTCATTAAGAATTTCCAGACAGTAAAGTAACTTCCATGACAGTGTCTACCAATCTCTTAAAGACACTGCTGCCTAAAATTCACTGTGCAGCAAGTTTGAAAAACTAAGAAAGAAATATAAAAATGCCTTACATTCTCATCAGGTCTCCTGCTTAGTTTTCTCTCAAACAGTTTTGTTGAGCTTCTGCAACAAAAATTCTAAGCCATAAATTATCAATGCAATGTCTTACTTGGTTTTTTTTACATTTATATAATATTAACATTAAATAAATTAACATTATGCATTTCTGCTTATTGCTGATGCAATTTCAAGGAAATCTTGCATACTTTATTTGACTTGTGTTCTCCTAAGCATAACTTTAACAATTCATTTCTGAAGTAATAATGGCTATTCTTTCAGCAATCACAACGTAACAGGACGGTTTAGGTCGGCAGGGATTTTCACATTCCATCCAGTGCCAGCTGAATCAGATGTCATTGCACAGGCCCTTGTTCAGTCAAGTTCAAACACCTCCATGGATGGACACTCAACACTCACTAGACCCCTCCTTCAGTGTTTGACTACTGTCCAGGCTAAAAACAAACAAACAAAACAAACCCATGACCACAGAGACCTTCCTTGTAGCTAAACCAGCTTGTGTCCACTGCTTCTCATCTCACTGTCATTCATACACCTCCAAGAGCAGCCTGGCTCTACAGCTTCTACCTGCAACAGCAAGAGCTCCCCTTCCTTCACCTTCTCTTAAGGCTGAACAAACTCACCTCTGTTTCTCCTAGACTCTCCAGCCCTCTAAGCAGCATGTGGTCCACCACAACACTCAGGTCCTTTTCTGTAAGGCTGCTCTCCATCAAGTCTTCCCAACCTGTTCTAAGCGCACAGCTTTCTTATTGCCTCTGCTGGAATTGTTGAAGTTTCTGTCTGCTCATATCTTCATCCCATCAAGATCCCTCTGAGCAGCAGCTCTGTCCAGCCTATGAACCACTCTCCTCAGCCAAGTGAAAACACTGCACTTGACTTCAGCTTCTTTAGGAAGGTGATTTGTCTCTGTCCTTGGATCCGAGTATCAGTGACTGAAATAACACTAATTCAAAAGTGATCAAGACCGAGATGCAGAATAACTTTCAGTCAACTATGGGAATAAAAAAGATATATCCAAAGCAGGCTGTAGCAGCACAAGTCACATAGTTGCAGACAAGCAGAAGTAAAACTCTTCCCAGGTATGGTAACATACTTGTTATGAATTTCAGAAAATGCTGCTAACACATCTCAAATGTTAACACGCATGAACTTTTGTGTGTTAACACTCATAAACTTTCATTAAACTGCCTAGTAGTCTCCACTGAAACCTAGTACAACAATGCACAACAATCCTCAGGAGTTCTGCTTGCCCAGGGAAACACAACATAATTCACTGATTTGATTTTAATTCACTCACAACATTTTAGACAACTAGTGCCACTAGAAAAAGTACCTCCAGCACAAATGCCCTGTTGATAAGGGTTGAAAGGCCGAAACACTTTTCCCTGAAAATAAAATTAATTAGAATATAAGAATGTACAACTGTTTTCTCTCGAGGGTGACCTGAAACATTTCCTAGTGGTACTGGCCCCAAAATTGCAGTGACACTATTGCTCACTTGGCTGAGGCCTGTAGTTAGTGAGGAACACACTCCTGTAGTAGGCTACTGGCAAACTGCACTTCAGGACTAAATTACATCTTTTGCTTTTTGTCTCTACAATGAATCAAAGGAAAATAACTTTGTTAGGCTGAAATAAGGTACAGACACCGGCCTGAGCGTGTTCACAAAGTAACATGAAACTGCTTAGTGAGATAAACAGCCACAGGTGTGGGATCTCCCACAGAACACCCAGAATCAGCAGCTGTACACCTCAGACTGTGGCTCCCAGCAGATCTGTGCTCTTGTGGATCACCTGGCAACACAGACTTGATCCAGGCAAGGCAAGGGCACATGACTGCATTTTGAGAAATCAGAGCAGACAACTGGCATTTTGTCTTGGATTTACATGTTTAAGCCAGCTGCAGAAGGGCAGAAAATACCTAATGACTAACATGTGAACGCCTTTTGCACAAAGCTGAACCGGTGGAGTGAGTCTGCAGTGGGCTGACACCTGTCTTAAGAGCTCACAACAGTTCAACCTGCAATCAGAGCCCTAATACTGAATTCTCGATGTTAACAGAACTACACCTCCGGTCTCAGCCCAGAACCACACAGTCAATTAGGCTGGAGAAGACCTGTGGGACCACGAACTCCAACCTATCAACACCACCCTGTTAACTAGACCATGGCACTGAGCACCACAGCCAGTCTTTCCTTGAATGCCTCCAGGGACAGTGACTCCACCACCTTCCTGGACAGCCCATTCCAACGTCTAACCTTTTTGTGAAGAAATTCTTCTTGATGTCCAACCTAAACCTCCCCTGGTGCAGCTTAAGACCAGCAGGTTTCTGAAGGCCTACCCTGCCTGTACCATGTCCTGGAAAGGCAAGGCGTTAAGAAAGC
This sequence comes from Brachypodius melanocephalos, assembly GCA_013398615.1. Classification (NCBI taxonomy): domain Eukaryota; kingdom Metazoa; phylum Chordata; class Aves; order Passeriformes; family Pycnonotidae; genus Brachypodius; species Brachypodius melanocephalos. The sequence continues at coordinate 2,876,932 of VZSR01001854.1, read as the reverse complement.
AAAAGCATAAAAAATAAAGACAGGCTTCAAGTCTTATATAAAGGCTTCAGGCGGACTAAATTAGTTCTTTTTTCTAGCTCACTGTTTTAAAAGCTTGGACATTGCCAGGCTTAACAATTTGTCACGCTACAAAGAATAAGTAAATAAATAAAATAAATAATACAATCCAAGCTGGTGTGATAAGTTCTGTCCCGATCAGCACCCCACAACCCCACTGCGGAGGGACCTCGGGCCCAGCCGCTGCTGGGGCATCCCCGGCTGGCCACCCGCAGCCGCTCCGCCGGGCAGAGCCGGGAGCGGGACAAGCCTCCGCCGCTCTGCCCCGGGCCCGGGCCAGGCCGGGGGCACCGACGGCCGCTACGGCCTCCCCGAAGGCCCGGAACCGGGAGTCGCTCCGCGCTGCGGCTCCCACCGGCCCCATCCGCAGCGGCCCAGCCCAGGGCTCACCGTGCGCCCGCCAGGCCCCGGCCCGGCCCGGCCCTTCCCTTCCCTTCCCTTCGCCTCGCTGGCAAGGGGAGCGAAAGCGAAAGCGGAGCAGCCCCGACCCCGCTGGTCCCCGCTCCCTCCGGTCCCCGCCTCCCTCGGTCCCTCACGCCCTGACCCCCTCACCATGGGGCGGCCGTGTGACAGGCGCTGTCCGCGGCCGGCAGCCCCGGGACGCTGGGCGGGAGCCGGCGCTGGGCTCCCCCTCCGCCGCGGGGCGCGGCCCAGCCCTCCCCGCCACACGCACACCCCCTCCACCGCCCCCGGGCCATCCTCCACGTGTTTGTTTCCCTTCGCGAACCACCGGCCGGGGGCGGGAAGGGGACGGAGAGGAGGAGGAGGAGGAGGAGGAGGAGGAGGAAGAGGAGGAGGAAGAGGAAGCGGAGAAGCTGTCCTGGTCACGGAGCGGGTGCCGGTAGTCTGGAATAAGGGTTTATCGGGAGGGAAAAATTGTATTTATTCTACTAAAATTCCCAAAGACTTCCGACAAATTTTTAAGAGTTTTTCATGGAATCATAAAGTATTCTTAGCTAGAAGGGACCCACAAGGGTCATCGAGTCCAGTCCCGGGCCTGCACAGGCCCATCCCCAAGAGCGCACCATGGAGAGCCATGTCCGGGCGCTTCTTGGGCTCTGTCAGGCTTGGTGATGTGACCACTGCTCTGGGGAGCCTGTTCCAGTGATATTTTTCCTGATAGCCAACCTAAATATCTCCTGACACAACTTCAGGCCATTCCACTAATATGTTTTGAAAGTAAATTTGAAAATAAATTTGTAACCTGTTTGTGCCTGACACGCTGATTATTGGATGCTACCCCGACACTACATCCCCCGGCTGACAGAGCATCTGTCCCCTGTAAGCGTGCCAGCACTTGTGGGACACACGGAGCAGAACCTCCGAGGGCAGCCTGGTATCACTTCTGATCAATTTATGACATCTGAATAGAAGTGTGAAACCGTCTGGCTATCTGGTAATACCTGTAGAGCAACTATGTCACGTCAATATTAGACCTTCTTTTAGCTAAACATTAATAAAACAAAGTTAAGAAAGATCTCCAGAGTAAAAATGTGAATGTATGTTGATTATGATGTTCTAAACAAGATTTATGTTATCTGTTCATCTGTTGTTCCATGACTTTTTGGTCAGTTCCAATCTAATTTGGAGGAAGTCATTACGGTCCTGTAAGTTTTGTGGAAATTGATATGTCACTGAGGAAATAAACCTAAATTTGTTTGCTCAGTGAAGGAATAGTAAGCAAAAAGCTCAGCTCGTACATGTTCTTGTAGCAACAAACAGCCAGCCAGTGTGTATATATTAGCCATCTACTTTATGTAGACATAGTTCTAGACTGCTTGATAGGATTTTCAGAGGGCTAATGGAGAACAAATTTTAATTATAATTAAGCCTATTTAAGGGCTGAAGAATCAAAATTAACAGAATCCCTCTGCTTCATTAGTTCTGTTATTCACAGTAAAGCTTCTGGAATGGCAATGGAATACTGGGGAATGCAGGGTACTATAAAAAGTAAAAAGCTTACATTGAACAAATATTTTTAAAATGTTAAGGAGGATAACACAGGCTAGCAGTTTCACAGACCCAGATTAGGAGCAGAATCGTAGAAGTGCTGAACTTGGATATAGTCATTAAATGCCAATAATTAAGTGCCAGTCAACGTATTTTTATAAAAAAAAATTGATTAAATGCATTTTAATTTAATTTTGGTAGATAAAGATGATAATATTCAAGTAATAGCTTCCATCTGATGTGAAGCAGTATGCCGTTCTCATAAATATGATGAGAAGTGCAAATTCTGTGTAGTTCACAGAATTATAGAATTACAGAATGGGTCAGGTTGGGAGGGACCACAGTGGGTCATCAGGTCAAACCTCCCTGCTCAAGCAGGGTTATCCTGCAGAACATGGCACAGGATTGCATCCAGGTGGTTCTTGAGTATTTCCAGTGAGGGAGACTCCACATCTCTGGGCAACCTGTTCCAGTGCTCGGTCATGAGGACAGAAAAGAAGTTTTTCTTTGTGTTCAGGTGGCACTCCCTGTGCATCAGTTCCTGCCTGTTGCCTCTTGTCCTGTTGCTTGGCACGACCAAGCAGAGCCGGGCTCCATCCTCTTGACACCCTCCCTTCAGATACTTGTAGAAATTGATGAGGTCCCTCTGCAGTTCTCTTTTCAAGGCTGAACAGGCCCAGTTCCCTCAGCCTTTCCTCATAAGAAGATAATATTCCTCATAATAAGTGATTCAGGTGACAGTTCTTGAGAGGAGTGGTTCTAAGTGAAGATTTGTCATTAGGTTGTCTTGGTGTTATTCTTGGCCTGGTGCTATTAGAAGTCACCGAGACAAATGACTACTTTGCTCTTATAAATAGTGATAAGAGCAATTTGCTTAGATAAATTCCTTTGCATTGCTTTGTAAGCTCTTCTGCAAAAATTCTTCTTTGAAGCCAGTCAAATTGGAGGTCATGCATTCAAGATAAAGCTTTAAAAGGCACACCTGGAATCTGCGAGAATGACTGGCATGAGACAGTGCTAAAGAGGACCTGGACACAATCAGCTAATCATGATGTCTCAGAACAAAGCTTTTGATAGTTACTACTCTGAAGAAGACCAGAGGAACATCAAATACAACTGGAATGGATATTCTCCCTTTTTACAGAATTGATGAAACCATTATCAAAATAATGTGTTCAGTTTGAGCATTAACATTTCAAAGGGATGTTAAACACTGAAAAGAGTCCACAAGAAAGTTATGAAAGGTGTGGAAGATGTGCATTAACATGAGATATTTTAAAAATATAATTCAATGCAAGTGAGGAGGTACTTTTGGCATAAGCATATTAGTTCGTGTCTAAGTAGTACTTAGAGATATTTGAGGAGAAGTGTTGGTTTTCAGAAAACTACAAAACTGGAAGAAAAACTAGAATAAAAGTGAGACTAGAAATATGACATAGCTTAGTTTGCTATAGGATCAAATTGTCTGTGAAACTGTTTTGAAACAATGCGAAATTGTCTGTAAAAACACGGAGATTTTTTTCAAAGATACACTGTAGTTCAAGCATAAACAGCAGAATACATTGGTCCAATATGGAGGTGGTACAACCACGAGGTTATACTCAGCCAATCCTTTCCTTACACTTGTTGACTCCAGAAGAAAACAAGTCTACTTGTGTAGCAGCAAAAGAAGGAACAGGATCATGATATTTCCAAAAGGAAAGATTTTTTGTGTGTGAGTTCTAACAGTCAACATCTGAAGAACTGCTGGCACATTTCATTGTGAATATGACATTCATGCCTAACTATCTAGTTCTTCTACCAAGGCTAATGCAGTTTTCCAGACCACCCAGCAGTGACTTCAGAGAAGTCCAAATCTCCTCGAGCAAAAAATGACAATTCAAAATGCTATGTCACTCATGTAAAGATCATCAAAGGAACAAGAGTTCCACCTTCAGGTCTGGGAAAATACTACCTCTGATGGCAAAAGATATCTTGGGGGGGGGGGGGGGGGGCGGAAATTAAAAAAAAAAAAGTGAGAGAAGTGTAGGTGGAGTTGGACTTCCTGAATTACAGACAGACTCTGACTTTTATTGCAAGTCAGTGATTAATTCTGAGTGGTCTCTTACAGGTCTGATGACTGTGTGCATCCCTATATACTTGTCAAACTGTTCTGTATTACCAGTAAATATGTAGGAGAAAATAAAGGAGAATCCTAGAAAGGCAGGGAACTTTGTTGTACATCTGACTGAGGAAGATCTTGCAGCAGTTTCTTTTTCTTTTTCCACAGGAGATCATTCATCGTTTTCAGAGACATGGATTCAGAATGAGCAATTAATTTAACATGCTTAGCTCTATTCCCAGAAATCTTTCCTTACACACAGAGTCTCAGATAACTCATGCTGGGGATATTTCAGTGAGTGTTGCTCAATAGGCACAGAACTTCCAAGATGCTTACATTATGTTCCCGAAGATGTATCTTTTTCCAGTAGAGCGTTTCAAAATTCTGTTGCCTTTTTCAATGCATTATTACTACAGATACACTGATTTCACTGTCAAATGGCTTGTGCTGGCAAGGACCATTCATAAAGTTTCCACTGTGTCATGGAAAACAGCCCATACTGTGTTACAGTGAACATTGCTCTCTCTCACAGTCTTTCAGGAGCACGAGCTTCTTTGAAATAAGATCCCCTTTTAACATATGTCCCTGAAAAAAAAATCTCTTTCCATAATTCTTGATTGAGGGATGTTCTCTGGAATATGTGGCAGTGTTTTATAAAACCATATTCTTGATGTAAGCAAAATACTGGGCGTTAATTTGAGGCTAAACTGTTTCCTCCTGCTGGCAAAAGTTATGTTATAGTTTTTGACAGTTGCTAGAATTATGATCCAAAGTTCTTTCTGTGTGTGTTGTGGCAAAACCATCTCAGATTTGGCTGAGGATTATTTGTATAGTATTACAGGAAGTAGGGCTCTCAAATGGGAGTGAAACGGAAGAGGTTTATCATACATTAACATATTTGCAGTAGCAGTAATATTGCGTAGGGTGTAAAAGTAGGAGAGAAAGAAATTAGGGCAAAGCAGATTCTATTTTGATGCAAGCACTTCCTCACTGCTCGCACTAGTTATTTGGGTCTTAGCTATCCACTGCTGGCATAACCAAAGGAGGTAATACATTAAAAAATGTGCTGCTGGGGTTGTGGCCATACCTGGGAACTTACTCATGACTAGAATTGCAATAAAATCAATGTTTGGTGTTTTTTTCCCAATGTATTTTTTTCCCACTGAAGAGGATTTCTCCCACTCAGAACTACTGATCAGCTTGCAGCATGTCCTGTAGTAATGGTTTATGAGATATTCCCAGTTTTGCTTGTTAGGTCACCTAAGCACTTTTTTTCAGAAGGTTGAGCTCACTCAGCTGGAAAGCTTTCAGTGGGAATGTCTTCTGTGCACATCTGTCTCTTGTTATACCGGATTGTATTGGCATCACCTTAAGCTAAATCCTGACAAGTCACTTCAATTAAAAAAAAGGAGTTTCCACACAAGGCAGTTTTACTAACTAAACTAACTACCTACTAAAGGAAGTTGGTCCATTTTCTTGGGGTCTTTATTCAAGACCTTAGAAATTCCCTATCAAATCTTAGTGCCAATCAAGACAATGTAACATTTCCATTAAAATCAGCATGGTGACAATTTCATTCTTTGTCAAGGTTCCAATGAGTCAAAAGAAAAAAAAAACTTACTGTATTCAGGGATAAAAAATAGAAAATGGCAAATCAACTGAACAAACATTCATTCATCCATCCAGTTCATCCATGATATTTACCAGAATACATTGCTTTTCTAAAACCATTCAGCCATGAAGGAAGGATTCAGGATGTCTTCTAATTGTAGATCCAGACGTGTAATATCATCATCTTACATTCATAATCAATTTATATTAAAGTCTTTTTAAAAGCCATTTTTAATTTTTCTTGCTTAGTCAGGAATGTGCTTGTGATTCTGCTGTTTCTTTGCCTTCTCTCTTCCCCCTTATGGGATAACCAGAAAAACATTTTTCAGCTCTGCCAGAGATCTTACTTGTGCTGAGAGGACAAGTAAGGGGGCAGGGGAACCTTTCACTACAGCAGGTTGCTTAGAGCTCCATCCAATATGGTCTTGAACACTTCCACAGATGTGGAAGTGGACAACCAGTTTGAGTGCCTCACAACCTCACAGAAAAGAATTTCTTCCTAATATCACTTTCAAACCAACCCTCCTGCAGTTTAAGGCCATCGAGTTGACATCACACTGACCAGGAATTTACCTGTCAGTACAATGACAAGTATATATTAATCACACTGCTGATTCAAAGGCCTTGTGTGCCACAGAGTCTTGGATTGTCTCCAGCAGTGGCCACAAGTGCATGGTGAGGTCAGAGTAAGAAAGCATGTGTGCTACTTCCTCCTTCTTATTCTCTCAGCCTTCACCTTTTTTTGGGGGGGGGTGCCTATCTGAACCAGAATTGGTTTGGATTATCAGTAATCTCAGTGGATCTCTCTTCCAGATGCTCAGCCAATTTCCCCTAGAAAGTAAGGCTCTTTTGAGCAGAAAGGTCCTTTGGCAAAGATTTTCATGGGTCTGCTACCGTCTGTATAAAGAAGCTGATTCTTCTGACAGTTCATTGCTGTCCAACTTCCTCTTGCTAATCATTGTTCCAATGACCTCATTTCTGCTCTGCTTTGCCTTCTCTTAGTCTCAACTGCTCCTTGTGGTCAATGTACTCAATAACTTTGATCATCCTTGCAGTTTTTCTCTAGGTGTTTTCCATTTCTGATTTTTTCTTTCTGTTTTTAATGAGGTGAAGAGACCAGAGCTGCACAGAGTATTCATTTTGTGGGCAAATACATATTTATGCAAGGTTATAATTGTATTTTCTATTTCATTGCCTATTACTCTGCTAACAATTTCTAGCATTTGATATGTCTGTCTCTTTTTCTTTTTTCCTTAACCATGTCTGAGGAGTTTTAGTGCAAGTCTTCATTCTAACCTCAAAGTCTTAGTTTGAGTGGTAATGGCCAGCAGAATGGTTGGCTCCTTACCTTAGGAATGGGCCACACAGTTGCACTGAAAATGATAGAAGGCAACATAATGAACAAAGTAATTGTACAGAGGAATACTTCTGCTCACAAGAAAGTCAGGGTGAAGGAATGGCTGAGGTATAGTTCAAAATCAATTGCTAGAAAGAATTTGTCATTTCTAATCATGGGAAGTGGTATACAGTTTTAAATGTAACTGAATAATTATCTTAGCAAGATAAAAAAAAAGTCATAAAATATACTTTCTCAAATGAGAAACTTCTTTGGGCCAGTGCTGCTTTGATTATTTCTGTCTTAAAATGTTTTCCAGAATCATTGAATTCTTTGCAACAAAGAAACCCCTCATGACCTGGATCTTTACAGTGATGCTTGCTGGCATTATCTTGAAAAGTTTAATTTGCTTCTAGCAGAAGTCAAGCCCTTTTCTCTGAAAGACACAAAAAGAAAAGGTAGTCTCCTGCAATTAACTCCTTCACTGTCTCCTGCTTCCTTGTAGGTCATAGATGTATCTAAGCCATGAAGGGGGATGTCAGCATAAGGCAAATGGCTTAAGTTCACATTTCAAACTTGTTTCTTTCTTTCCTGATAGACAGTTTTAGTGCAGAGGTGCTCATCAGCACTTACTGAAAAACAAAATTGATAATCGAAAGGTGCAAAGCTGAAGGATATCAACTCAGCTGTGAAGTCAGGTAGATCTTTCCACTACTTCATAGGCAGTGCCGTGTATGCACTAAAACTCTGAAGTGCTCAACTTCTCTAACAGTAAAGACTGAAGATACTGCATAAACAGATATGCAAGGAGACTTGATTCTATAGTAAGAATTCTTTTTATAAATCATCTTTGAATCTTATTCTATTTTCCTCTAGTATGGAAGTAAGAGTATGAAGTCTTGAAGTTCAGCATTGTAGAGACAAACCTACTTTAAAGTTTTGTCTCAGAGAAAGAAAGCCTCTGAAGCCTATTTTACTTTAAAATGTGGTTGAAAATTTGGTTTTCTTGATAAGTACTTTGGGATACATGTTCAGCTAGCTATGTGGTGAATTAGCAGTGCAAGTCCCATTACTGCTAAAGCTACTACTAATTCCCTGCACATCATACTGAGTATTTGCATCTTTGTTTAGTATTTAGATGAGCCATGATAATATTGCTTTCTCCCTGCTGCAGTTTTCTGTAATACTAAAAGGGAAAACATAAATATGTAATAAAGACCATTTTTAGTTAAATATGTTCAATTTCATTTAAAAGATAGTAAAATTACAGTTTGAATTAAACCCTAAATTGTGACTAAAATGGCTTCATTTCATATCTCAGAAATAGTAGATTGGATTAAAGTTCTGTGGGCGCTGTGAATATAGATTATTTCTTTGTGTGCAAAAGCTCTGAATTTCAGAGAAGCTTAAGAGGGGCATTAGCTTAACACTGGGGTGGTACAGAGAGTGAATTATATGAGCAGTTTTATATCTGGTAGCAAATACTGTCCACAGGATGGATTTCAATCATTTATGAATGGTTGTCTTCTACATCAGCTGCAGACAAGTAAAACACTGGGAAAAGAAAAGAACTCTAATTGTTGTGTGACTGTGTTGGTAATATTGCGCATTGATTGCACAGTTTGAGGAATGTGATTGGATCCTTTTTTCAGTCTATCTGACTGCTTCCTGCTGAGGGTCATGTCTGAGCTGGACAGCCGTCCCAAAGTGAACAGGATGGAGTTGATCAACACAAAATAGCTTTTATGAGCCCTGGGCTTCAAAATAAACAAGGCAATGCTTCTATTGAGCCATGCGCTAGTTATCTTTCTTTTGCAGGTAATTTCTTGGGTTTCTTAGTTAGTCCTCAAAATTGTAATTTTTAATGTGACTCTAATTACCTTAGAATTTTATTTTGAGTTATACTCTTCTACTGCTATGCTTATTACTGACTTGTTGAGTCTCTTGCTATGTCTACAACAGAACTGTGGCTCAGCAGAAATAGCTGTCATCATTTTCCCAATCAATACACCAAAAATTTGGAGGGAGAGAGGATACAGTACCTCAGGAGACCATCATTGCTATTCTTCTTGATTTCTCTTGTGAAAAATAATCAAGTTCTCTTCACTAGCCCCCTTCACTCCTCAGCATCAGGCCTTGGAAGCAAATGGGGAGTCTGCCAACACTTTCACTTTTAGTATTGGAAAATTTAGAGATAAGGCTGGACAAACTTGATGTGGAGGGTGTCTAGGTATGGGGGCTGCAAGAAGCAGGCCAGAAGTGATGCAGTTCCTGGATGAGAGCAGAGGACTCCTGATCTTCATGGCAAAAGGACTACAGTGAAGGTAGGAATGGGGTCAGGTTCAATTTGTTTGTCTGGGAAGTCTGGAAGACGTATAGGAGGAAAGCAGTTCAAGAACCAAGCTAGAGTGGGCATTAAAATTTTGCAGTTGTGTGTTTTTAGCCTAATGTTATGTGGGTTAAACTTCTGATTTGGGGTTGTGACTCAGGGCTTTGTCAAATTAGAGTTTGGCTCTCCTAAAGATGATTCTTAGCTCTTTAGTGAATCAGATGAAAATTTGCCAGGAATTTAAAAGTGCCTTGTGATTCTCAGGACTGTCTCAGTGCTGATTACTAAAGAAATTTCCCAATATTAGTTTCCTCAGTCTTAGTGTTCAGGTTAATGGAATCACAGCAGAATTTGATGTTCAGATGCAATATACAAGATTCCCATGCACTGCTTTAGCCTCCAATTACTCTGGAAGATTTATGTTAACACATACATTTCTGCCATTTCAGGAGTACCTTCAAAATATATTTCAGGAGAACAAGTTAGTCTTTCATGAACTCCCTCTCTGTAACCCTCTGTCCTCTATGACTTTTTTCCAGGATTGCAGGCATGGGGCATGAAAAGCTGTCCCACCAATTGATGCTCTTCATGCAACACCCAGCTCTCGACCAGTGGTGGCTCCTAGGAAAAAGGCTGGGTGCAGATACAAGTGGAGGAGCAGTGAAGTGACTTGTGTTTCCTGTGGAAGTGTGTCTTCACAGGTAGTTCTGCAAAGAAAGAACATAAGTGGGATGGTAGTTTGGCTCTGCATCCTTTGGATAAGGAAGGAGGTTTTCAGGGAGCAGTAGGATGAGCTTGCTGATTGGAATGCTGGGATCTGCCATCTTCCAGCCCACACCCTACATGTGTTTCTTGTTATTAATAGCCTTGTTCTTTACATTGCCACCCTCAGAGTACTCTGCCACTAGTCTCTTCTCTCTGTCCTTCTTGTTTCTTCCCCAGCTCTGTTACCCTGTGGATGACTCAGCCCAAAAGCTTTTCCTTCTTTTCCACTGTCCAAGGCCCCGGGTCTATCCTGCACTACTGCAGACCTGGAAGCACTAGAGCAGTGCTAAAAGCATTCATAACAATACATAACAAGGACAGTGCTGTAAGGACAGAAAGAGGTGTTGAAGATACACTTTAATTTAACCACCACTCTTAGCAGGGTGGAGTCTCCGGTAGTTGTTGAAGCAACTTCCAAAGACCAGACAAGCTGCAAGATATAGTAACATTTCAGAAGAAAATGGTATGAAAAGTTAAAATTTGATTGTCAAATGTTAGATTGATGTAATTATAGAAATGTATTTCTTTTATCCATTTGTTTTATTCTTTTGTGGGTTTGTATGTTACAAAACAAACTGGAAACAATAGAAATTCAAACTGTATAAAACTGTTTAACAATATATCATTTCATTAGTATGAGGCATGAAGAATGCAGATGTTATGCTTTAAAACTCATATTTTTCTATTTAAATTTCTCACATAATGGTCACATTTTATCACAGGAAGTAGGAATTTTGCCATTAATTTCAGTCACTACTATTTGACTCATTTAAGAATAAGAAATATACTATTTCAGTGTTGACATATAGGAACTCAAGCAAAAATATCTTATCATGATTATACAGCATAGATGTGTAATTTAGAATTTAGGTTGGGTTGGGTTTTTTTTTTTTTGTTTCACACTGCAGGTGGGCTCTGTAGTTTTTGTGGTGTTTTTTCCCTAGATTGATGTCCAGTCTCTCAACAACCCTTCAATAGATATTTTCTGCTAAGGCAGAGTGTTATTTGTCACTAAGTGCATGTGGATTCAAACTGAATCATCAAATCAGGACTTAAAAAAGCAGGAGAAAGAGAGAGAGAAAATAAAGGTGATTGCTCTGTATGAGACAATTAACACTGGGACCTTTACAAAATAGGGAAGTGGTAATTCCTAGAAGATAAGTTGGATATTCATGGACACAAGCAGATTAGCTGCTGTTACAAATAGTGCCAAAATGAAAGCTTTTGTCGTTTTTCACTGCCTGCTACTTCATTTAATCATTTGCAGCAATGAGGAGTGACAGTAAAGGCACATACAGGAAAATCAATGTGATAACGTGTATATACGTGTTGCACAGCATCCGTGAATACACCAGAGGTTATCCACCATCCACTGCTACACTTCTGTCTTATAAGAGAAAATGGAAGCAGAGGCTGAATAAAAAGAACAGTGGGAATCAATCAATTTCCTGCCAACGTGCAGACATCTCTATTGACAATCTTTAGCAAAATTACAATATGTTGTCCAAGATCTGTGTTTGGCAGAGATGGCTGATGAACACTCAGGTAGTGTGCTGATTTTTTTATATCTAATTTTTTTTTTCTCTGACATAGGCAGTGTTGCTATGGTCTGTGACCCAGCTCCATGTTAGCTACACTGAAGGTTTTGAGAGACTGGGCAGTTGTTGGAAACAGTGACTGAAAGGTGACTAGAAAGAAGGGGAATTTTATCACCTAATACTGAAATTGCCCTGACACGCCTTGCATGTAGAATTTTTACCGCAGACTTCCGGGCTGCAAACCTAAATAGCACAGCTCAAACATTCAGCTCAGTGGGGGAGTTATGATGACAAACTGAGTGTGCAAGGTGAGGGAGAGCTATAGAGCCAAAAGATGATCAGCCAGACAAAAGCAAGAGGCAGAAGCCAATGGGAGTACCAAGGGAAAGAAGAAAATATTGAAACCAGATTTCTGGATGTAAATCTAGTTGTAGTGTAATCCCCATCATCCCAGGCTATAAGATAACACACTTGGAGCTTTTTTTTTTGGGGGGGGGGGGTCAGAAAATGGTGCACTTTTCAAGAAAATGAGATTTTTAAAAGGAGCAGATGCTTAGAAGATCAAGGCCAAGTGAGGGGTGCAGCAGGGGTGTGGTTGGCCCTGGTGCAGCAGGACAGGTGAGGTGCAGGACCTCAGGGCTGTGCCACCTGAATTCCAGCAACAGAGCAGGGTTCACCTTCAGCCTTTTCTTCGATGAAGGCGTTGATAGGGCTTTTGCTTTTCCCTGTTTGTCCTGAAACTTGGGAAGGATTTTCTTCTTTAAAACCTCACCTTTTCCATTGTATTTGGTTGAGCCCACACAGTGGGGTCTGAGGGACAAATCATAATGTAAGATTTGTTTGCCTAGAAAACATGGCTAGAGGGGATAATAAATAATATTATAGCTGTCCATGGCACAGGTGGCTGAAGTAGAACAATTTGAAGAGAAAAAGATGTTCTTGGGCTTAAACAAGATGAATTCCGGTGGTGAAAAAGCATATTTTCGTGTAATTGTGGACTATATCATAATACTTACACAGGAATGGGGAGAAAAAAGTTTCTTCAGGCACAGAAGATTTTTCTTCACTCTTATTTCCTAACTTCTAAATGCTTGACTACAGCTACATAACTTTTTTAACAATTTTTTCTGAGTGTGTGAAATACATGTATAGAGTACAGCAACTGTTCAAGTGTGAATTTATTTTTAAATAGAATTGACTCCTTGTATTAGTATAGGTGCTATGGAAGTAGAAACATTTCTATATTATCACCATCTATCTTTTGAAAAAGAGATATATATTTTTACCTTGGTAATTCTGGTAGCAAGGTGGAGGCAGTTTTACAATAATCTGAATATATTTAAGGTGTGCAGTTCATTTTTGTACCTAATGAATATCTGTGTGCCAGAGTGGGTGGATAGAAAATAAGAAGCTTTCGGATTAGATAGAGAAGGTGAGACATGTTACATTTATGCACATAACGTAGATATTTCAGTACATTTGATAAAGTCACTGTTAAATACCATTTTTAATGCATGTGATGGCAATCAGTTTCCTTTGAGAACCGTGATTCCGGGGGCTGGGAGGGGGGAGAAATGTCTGTACCTTTCCAAAACGAATACAAGTGTTTCATTTAATTAAATCTCATTATTTTGCAGTCAGATTCCTCCTATGGCCCCTGCGGTGCTGTAGGAAGCGCCGGAACAGAAGCTGGCACAGTCTGAGAGGGCTGCCAGCAGAGTGGGAGCTCACTGATGGGGCGGCACTGGGGGTCTCCTGCACCCACTGGCACCCAGCACCTTTGCTCTGCAGCTGCCCCGTGCAGCTACCAAAGACAGGCTACCAACCTCTTTGCTCACACGTGTGTGGTAATTAGTAGTGAAATGATGGCTGGGAGCACTGAGGAGAATTAAGAAGCATGTTATCAAGAGAGTGCTGTGGAAACCATCCAACAGGCTGCACCAGGGAGGCTCAGGCACAGAACAGGAGACCTGCAGAGATGTCTGAGGTTGCATGAGAGAGCCTTCTGCCCCATTGCTGTGCAGAAGGATGGACAGTCCAAAAGCACCTGTCAGTCCTGCTGGCTGAGAGGTCTCAGCTCTGTACGGGCAGCTGCTGTCCCTGTTGCCCAACTAACCAGCAGCTACAACTAAGCAGCTAACTGGCTGGAGCTTGGGGAACAAAGATGCTCCCTAGTTACTCAAAAGTCATCTTTTGGGACGACTACACTTCTTTCAAGCAGCCCCATTCGTGACCTGGTGTGATTAAATTATCTGTGTTCTTTAGCACTTCCTTGGTGAAACCAGAAAAAATGTCTCCTTTATCTGTAAGAGACATTATGTGTTGATATAGAAAAAGTGAGCATCCCTTGGGAATTGCCTTTAGTGGCTGCTGTTCCATTATTTTTTCTAGCCCTTCCTTCAGCAACAAAAAGGGGTTCTTCATTCGTCAGGAACATTTTAGGTTGGTATAGATTATCTGGGAGAAAAAGAAACATCACATACAACAGTCAGGATGGCATTGATTAAGTTGTGCTCTTTTTTTCACCTGTGTGATTTTGATATAAAATATGAAACATGATTCTAGTAAACCACTACTGAAAGACCCTGTGGCCTCAGAGCTTATAGTCTTTCTTTACTTTACTTTCTTTACTGTGCCTTTTAGAGCAATTTCATCCAGCCTTTGTATCAGCTTCCACTGGATGTCTTACAAATGTTAAAATCATTTCATTCAGCATTATTTGATTGCTGCATATCAATACAGAAAACAGTGCATTGCAACATTCTCATCTTTTGTGCAAAAAAAAAAAGCAGCATTATTAATGAGAAAGGAAAAAAGGAAGTATGACAACAAATTGAAGAGGCTGTTCATTTAAACAGCTTCTAAATGAAACATTTGCACTTTGTGCATAAATCTACATCCTGATGCCTGATATCTGGAGCAAATCTCGATGCACCTTGGGTATCTTCGTGTTTGGGACACAGATCCAGTTTTGAGGGTAAATCTGCCACCTTCCTCAGTACTCTCTTCTCAACATGATTGCATCATAAATTCTGTGCTGAGTAGTTCATGTTTCTGGAATGAATGGATCCTGGGAAGAAGACACAGCAGAGGGAAAACAGACATGCTAGTTCTTGGCTTCCAGGTCCCATGTGAGCTATTAATTACAAAGCAACCTTAAAGAAGAATGCCGATATCCACGTATAGCCCCCTTACCAAAATAAAATTTCTCCAGAATACACATATGCCTTTAAAATTCAGAAATCATTTCAACATATTGAAGTATTAATTTTAAATGCATTGCCCTAGGATAGTATAGTAGAGGGTGAGGCATGGGAAAGGGAGAAGAACTACCAGGGGAAAAAGTGCATGACAGAGATGGATTGCTCTGCTGAAGATTTGCCCATTTTCCTGGTGGTTTGGAAGATGCCCTCTCCCATGGAATAGATGCCTTGGCCACAGCAAGGTGGGGGGTGCTGCCCAAGCTCAATACACCCATAATCTATGCAAAACAGCTAAATCCCAGCCTTAGAGAGTACCAGCAATTTTTAACCAGAGATAGATTTAGTATTTTCAGGTCTTCAGATCATTTCCCTTTTATCTCAGACAGGGCTGTGGTCACGCCATTGTGTGGAAAACATTACTTAAGGTTTAGGGAGGAATTGGTAAACTGAGGTTTGTAGAGGAATGATTCTAAATTTTGAGATGTGCATGTGATAAGGAGATTAAGCTCTTTAGATCATCCTTGGGTGATAACCTGACTGATAACCAACTACCACCATTTTCAAACCTGGTTGTTAGCTTATTTATGTTTTCAAGGTTGCCTCTGGAAAAAGAAGACAGAGACAGAAATTTGATTTTAAAATAATATGTCTCCAAAATTGATGGTATTTAGGATGCCCGTCACTGAAAAGGTAGCGCTTGAAATAAATTGCAAGTGTGATGCATATCAGGGTAAACCTCAGAATTTTCCCAGATATTCTGAAAAGTCTGGAAAAAGAGATGGGTGCCTGGGGCCCTGCTTAGGCATCTGTTTGCCATATGTTTTCAGTAAGGAAATGAAATAAAATGTCAGAAAATCTGCAAGAGGTAAAATGTAGGAGGCACCAAACTAAAAATAGCAAGGCTTACATGGAGACTGGACAGCTGGGTCTTCATGGGTTCAAAATGAAGTACAGCTAATGCAGTTTCTACCAAGTGCTTCTGAAACAGTGCTGCTGGTCCTCACAGAGGCCATAGCTGATCCATGGATCTCTCCCAGTCCCAGAACAGGGAGGAAGACTAGATTGATTGCCACAGTTGGATATAGGATAGATTAGAACAGCAAGTTAAAAAGTTACGTGTGTCTGAGGTGCAGGTGTCAGACATAAAGGGAAACTTGTCGTGACACAGAGTGCAGGCTATTGTGACTTCACCTCAGGGGAGTGACGTGTCAATGTGTACTGACTGGTACAGACCACTGGCAGTGAAATAAAGCAAAATGTTGAGGGCTCAGCTAGATGGAAACCACTGGAAAGAGAAAGGAACACAGGGAAAAATTGCTGAAGAGAACCTTATGGGAACAAAAACAGAGAAAACTTGGAGGAACAAGTGGGAAACAGCACAGAAATCATATCGTAAATATGTACAGTAAGGTGCATAACTGTATACAAAAGCTGTACACAAAGCCCATTAAACCTATTAAAAGCTAATATTCCTGTGTCCATCAAAAAACAGGCAATCCATAGTATTTTATTGCTATGGTGGCCAGCAATGTTTTTTCTCAACTCTAGATTTGAAGCTGGTGAAACTGGAATAGCTCTGTCAAAACTCATAGAGACAGGAGCTTGCACCAGCAGGAAAATCAGGTCTTGTCTGTTTGCACAGAACCTTTGTCAAGGTGGTGTGTGATGAGATTGCTCTGCTGTTTCCTAAAAATAGAGTAACTGGCTGTGTCAGTGATGCAGTGTCAGCATGGATGTTACTAGGACTGGATGAACCATTTAGACTTTCTTTGTTATTCATAAATCGTTCACTAACTGATCTTCATTCCTCAGCATAGATTCATTTTTCAAAGACGTCACCTGAAGATTTAGAAGGAAAATATTGTCAATGCTTGTGAGTTGTTAACTGTGTCTAGTTGCTGCTTGTGATGTATAATTTGTCACTTCAGTTGCATTGCAGTTTTTATGTTCCATGATGGGACACATGAGTTATTATGCAAATTTAATCAGTGAAAACTGTAGCAATGACAAAATAATTCACTAATAGATGGATAGGAACCAATTTCCTTTTAGTTCCATATAATGTGATGTTTAAAATCCATGGCTAAATGATTTGAAGTACATGCATGTGAATATACTCTATGAGAACAGTTGTCATTGTCAACCAGAGCAATAGCTGTGAACTAAAATAAAGTTGTAGAAGATGAAACAAAGAAGGTTTGTTTTACAAGACCTGCATTCCATGTTGTCATATTGATTATTGTTAAAGGCACCTGAAGTGTTCAGTTCTATGTTGTGGGCTTCTAAATGAAACTTCACATTATGTGTCCAGGTTTAGCATCTGAATAACACATCTATATTTTCATGTATTAGCTCTCTGCTCTTTTAAAATATTTGGAATACACTGGCAATTCAGAGGTCTTTGGGGTTTTTCCTGTTTTCCATGCTGTGTTTTCCTCTAAGCTGTTTGATTTGTACGTCTGTAATTGCAGCTGACTCTGCATCATATTTTTATTCATTCTAGATGCCAGGTTTTCTGGGCCATCTACAGTGTTTTATTGGGCAGATTTATCTTCCTGCTTCCTTCTGAAATCAGAAGAGAAATAGTGATGAACACATCTGTCTTTTGTGAGCCTCTGTTCAAAATTGTAATACGTGTTTCTAGCAATGGACCAATATTTTGTGCGAAAATGTTTCGCTCTGTGTCTTGCATGTTCCTTCTAACTGTGGTGCCCATTGATCTTTTCTGATACAGCTTTTTTAGCAGGGTACATTTTTTTTAAAATCTGCAGTTTACCACTATTATCCTTTTTCTGCATTCTCTGTATTTTTATTTCTAATGTTTGACTAGAACTTCTGCATCTTCTCTATTTCCCAAATTTTTCCTTCCCCAGCACAAATTCTTTTCTACTTGCAAATTTGCGTCTTTCTTTTTTAATACCCAGTAGAATGTTCTTGAACAATTTCCAGTTCCTATTAATATTTCTCACATTAAATTAATGTTCCTAGCATGTTAAAGCAACAGGGTTTCTTAAGCTTGGACAAATTGTCCCTTTCTGTTTCTGAGTGTTATCTCATCCAATGTGTGTGAAGCAGATGAGAGAGGGTTGTGCTTACAGGTAGCCAAATAGGCAGGTCTTTACCATCTTATACTGGCTGCAAAATGCCTGTGAAGACAATGGTCCAGTGGGATGCAGGAAAAATACAGAACTTCACTAGTATAGGTATCTAGTTTATAAATAAATAAATGTATGTATGTAGTTTATACATAAATATGTGTATATTGGGAGTGCATGCTCAAAAGTTTTTTTTAGTGATAGGAGCTCACGAAAACAAGAGTCTAAACTTTTGTGTAGACCAGTGCTTGATGAGTAAGTACACTGTTAGGTTTCAGTGATCTTAAAGTCATGATCAGCCTGCACAGCCCATTTCTGGTTTACTCTGGCCACTTGTCAGGATGCCAGGCTAGATGGACCAGATGACTAGATGACTCCTTATGTAGTCTTAATTCATAAAATTAAAACCTGCAATTGTGGATCATCTGCAGCTTTCTGACAATATATGGGTTTTGATTTAAACTTTTTTCTCCCTCTTGCCTTCCTTCTGAATTACTATCTTTCAAATGGTCCAGTCATAAATCACCCTTCTAATAGTCTGTATTGAAAACCAACCTGTTATATGATTTTTTTTTTAACAACATAGTCTGATTGTAATAAATATACAGTTACAGTGACATCCTTTGCTTTATATGTTATGACATGCAGGTTTCTGTGACTGCTTTGGACTCCACTGACTTGATGGTGACAGCTCTTCACAATATGGGGGGGCCTACAATTTGAGATTCAAATCAGTAGTCCACTTTCAAAGAGTTCCTATGGTCTAGAAATTTATAGGATTAAAACCAATATGGACCCAATAGCTAGATTCTTATTTTAGAGCAGACTGTTAGAAATGCTGTCCATTGCGGCTTCATGTCACTCGCCCTCTCTCTAAGTGCAGAAAACACAGTAATTTTGGGAGGATTTACTTTTTAGGCCATCTTAACATGCCTTCTAGCCCTGCAAACCTGATGGGTTTTGCAGTCCTGGCTGAGTCTGATCGAAGCTGACATCTGTGGGCTTCTGTGAGGGATGTGGGAAGAACGTACTAAATATGTCAACTCAGAGTCTCCCCAAGCAATTTGACGACTGTTAGTCTGAAAGCACCACTTTGGAAAAGTATGCTGACTCATGGCATGAGAGAAGAAGGATTTCTTCCTCTTTTTATTATTCTTATTATCTTTCCCAAAGTTGCCTCACGACAGAACCAATCTCTAAATGCCTCTGTCCATAAAAATTCTCTCCATACAGCAACTATTATATTTTTTACCTTGGTCTCTTTCCATCTATTGTAAACGTCTTAGGACCTGGAGGTGTCTGTGGATGTCTATAATTATGTAAATGACGAGAACTTGGCACAGTGAGCCCCTTATTTCAACTGGGAGTTCTGCAGGCTACTCCTGTGCAAATAATATATGGCAGTAAGAGTCAAAAAATATCTATGGCTATTCTTGCTTCTATTTGATACTATGGATATGCAGCAGATCTAAAAATTTGGCCAAAGTATTCTGACAGCAAATGGGTAAATAAGTGTCCATTAATGGCGTTGCAGACCTGTAAGGAAAGGACAGGAATCACAGAACCACAGAATGTCTTGGAGTTGGATGGGACCTTTAAAGATCATCTAGTCCCACATCCCTGTAATGGGCAGGAACACCTTCCACTAGACCAAGTTGCTCAAAGTCTCATCCAGCCTGGCCTTGAACACTTCCAGGGATGGGGAGTGGTCTTTCTTGTAAGCCTTCTTTCTACATTGAAAGTCTGCAATCAGGTCGCTGTGGAGCCTTCTCTTCTCCAGGCTGAACAACCCCAGCTCTCTCAGCCTCTCTTCATAGGAGGGGTGCTCCACCCCTTTGATCATTTTCATGGCACTCCTCTAAATCCTCTCCTACAGGTCCCCATGTCCTTCTTACACCAGGGACTCCATAACTGGACAGGAGGAGCACAGACAAGACCCCAACCTGGGAAAACCAGGTTAGTGTTAAGCCAGATGAGTTTCTTGCTGTTTCTCCTCCCATTCACATGATCCCTGCCCCAGCCCAAGGAAGGGAAGGCACTGCAGATGGGGGAAGTGAGTGTGGTGTGTTGCTGTCCCTGCTGCTGACAGTTGTTCTGCCGTGTGCTGGTCACATCTGCAGTGCTGCAGCCTAAATGATGCAGTAGCCCAGGCAGAACCAGGCTTTTACTTGAGCTCCAAGAGTGATGCAGTATGGAAAAGTGGAAAATACCAACACCAAATAGTATTTTCCAACACATTTATTAGATTTCAGGGATTTTTTTCCTGCCCTTGTGAGTCCAGTAGCATGATTCTGAAGCCTTTTAGTGTTGTGTTAACAACTCCATCTCATGGGAAGAGAGGCTGATTTGGAGGCCTGGAGTAAAACAAGCAAAAAGTCTCATGTTTCATAAGAGAATTTGAAGGTTTCAGTTAAGTTCATGACATATATTTTTATTTATATATTATCTATATTTATCTATATTTTTAGTTTCTCAGGTTCAGCCATCCTTGTTAACTTACTTTGAAAAGTCTTTCATTGAAAGCTATAACTTAGGTCCAAAATGGGTGTAATTCTGCAGCTGAACATGCAATGGATCCTGATTCTCTTTCCAAAAGACTGAAATGTGCCAGCTTGCCCAGTGGATGGAAATACTTTCCATTGTGCTTCCCTCAGGAGATCAGTTTAAAACAGAGCATCATTGCTTCTGTAAAATTTGAACCCAGAGCCCTCCAGCTTTGGCATTTTATTTTCATGATTTAAATTTGTTCCCCAACTCCTTAATTTCAAAGGGGCGGCAGTCTACCAGAGTTTCCTTTACCAATCAGACAAAAAGCAGATGTTCATGCTGAATATTGCACAGCTCTGTACAGCAAGCAGGAAAATTCATGTAATAAAATTACTCAGTGTGGAAATTCTTGACTGTAGCCCATTTCACAAAGCTTGCAGAAAGCCCTGTCATGAGTTTGATCATGCCCTTTGAAATTAAGGATAGGGGAACAAAGTTAAGTCATGAAAATAAGGTCCCAAAGGCTGATGGGCCCTGGGTTCAAATTTCTCAAAAGGATTAGGACTAGGTTTTAAAACTGATCTTTGCAGTGAACTGCAGCAGGAGGCATTGTCAAAAACTGGGCAAGCTGGCACAGTCCAGTCTTTCCTCAAAAAACAGGGAGGCAAACATAAACTTCTGAGGCAACAGGCTTTTTTTTCAGTTAAAGGCTTTCTTTATATGTTAATCTCCGCTTTCTCAGTGTCTGTGCAAATACAGAGCTCCCAATGGTTCACTTTTGACTTGAATGTCCAATCTAATTTTTTGTTTGTTTTTTTTAATACATCATACTGTTTATTTCAATAAAATCTCATTATAAAGTATAATAATTCTTCCATGGTTTCAACTATAATCTCCTAAAAAGATTCAGTGATTGACCATCAACACCAACTATCAATTCCTTCGTACCTTATGAGACATTTTTCGAGAATTTAAAGGTTTTTTTACCTCCCCATCACATAGGGAAAGAAGATGGTGATCAGGCTCAGAATTTATTCTTCAAATACTCATTTCCCATTAATAATGTAAAAAATCCTTTCTGTATTAGAAACAAATTATATGATTTTATCTGTAACAAAGATGATTCTGGTGGTTCCATTATTTTTCTCTTTCTATCTAGTAATTTGTAGTGTCTTCAAGAATAAATATACTCTAACCAACTTGATTTATCATATTCCTTTCCAAATTAGATTTTTCTCTTCTTGGTTTTGTTTAGATGTATTTTTTATTGGGAAGCCAGTTTGACAGCCACCTGGGACTTGTCTTCAAATGAGCTGCAGAACAGGAATCTTTGAATGGTAGACACTTTCTTACCCTGAGCATGCATGATAAAATAAAACCGCCCTTCTTGCTGGTTATGCCATCACAAATTTACCTTCTTCCTTTGTTAACAAATGAATACATTTTGCTTTTTGAGAGACTCAGAAGTTCACTGTCAACATAGGGCTTCATAAGACTTTTGAGATAAGACTTTTGGGCACTAACTCAATTGGATAACCATAATACATGATTAGTCATAGAGCCATAGAATGGTTGGGGTTGGAAGGGACCTGAAAGATCATCCAGTTCAAAGCCCCCTGCAACGGGCAGAGACACATTCCACTAGACCAAATTGCTCAAAGACCCATCCAGCCTGGCCTGGAATAGTTCCAGGGATGGGGCATCCACAGCTTCTCTGGGCAACCTGTTCTAGTGCCACACAAACTTCGGAATAAGGATTTTCTTCCTAATGTCTAATATAAAGTTATTCTCTGTCAGTTTAAAACCATCGTCCCTTGTCCTATCACTACACTCCCTGATAAGGGGTTCCTCCCCATCTTTTCTCTAGGCCTCTCTAAAGTACTGAAAGGCCACAACAAGGTCTCCTTGCTTGGCCTGCTCTCTTCCATGTGAATAACCACAATTCTTTCAGCCAGTATTCATGGGGAAGTGTTCCAGCCCCCAGTCTTCTCTCTGGGCTTCTTCTGGATGCACTTGAGCAGGGCCATGTCCTTCTTACACTGGGGGTCTAACCTGAACACAATATTCCAGGTAGGGTCTCACTAGAGGGGAGTGGAAGGATCCCCTCTCTTAACCTGCTGGCCATTCTTCTTCTGATGCATCCCAGGGTACAATTGTCTTTCTGGGCTGTGAGCACACCCTCCAGGCTCACATTCAGTTTTTCATCCCCCAGTCCTGCTGGGTCCTTCTCCACAGGGCTGCTCTCAGTTGGCTGATCACCCAGCCTGTGTCCAGGTTTGGGATTGACCCAGGCACAAGAGTTTGCACCTGGCCTTGTTAAACTCCATGAGGCGCATGTGGGCACAGCTCTCTATATTGTTACATAATAAATTAAGTGTCCATAAATGCTTTTGATATGCTTGAATTAAAATATTTAATATGATTTTTTTGACCTTTACAGAACTTAGGCTTCTGTGAACAGAAGGCTTGCAGTCCGCCTTGAGCAAGGTTTAGCATCCACCTTTAAGAGTAGTTTGGAAGATACAGCTAAGCCTCCATACCTTTCCTTACTACTTTTGCACATGCTGGTGTAGAAGCCAGCTGGTTGTACTGAAACTTGGACTAATTTGAAGTGCAAGAAATGGAGCTTAACAGAAATGCAGGTAGGACTGCAGTTGCTTCTTAGCTGGGTGTGTGAGAGTGCATAAGAAAGTTGGCTGCAAATCAGAGGAGGTATTAACTGAATCCTGGGGTCGTGCAGGAAAAAACCTGTACACAGGCTGGAGAAGTCAATCATTAAAGTAAGGTATAATGAGAAATGGATAAAAGAGGGAAAATTATAAGGGACCACACCAAAAACATTCCAAGTTGCCAACCCTAATTAGTGTTTGTGAAATCCCTGACTGTTGCCATGGCAATAAATATGATACTACAAATGCAGCATTTTGACTTCTACACAGGATCAAGCAAAGTTGGAAAGGAACAAATCCCTATGTAAACGTCAATATCATCAATTAATTAGGAAACACAGCAAGACAAATAATAAGAACCCACGAAAGGTAAATTAATTTCTGTTTTCTGCCTGCTATATTTGAAAGTTTCCCCATTATCAAGCATTTCTGTAATTCACTTACATTCCACGGTAATGTTTTATCACAAACCACTGTGGAAGTTGTCATGAAGAGAGTTTTTTTAATACATTATTTAGTAAGTTAAAGACTTGGGCTTATTTGAGCTATTTCAGCTACTTTAAACCATTTCTTTCTTTAAATGTCACTTAGCATGTTTATTTATTTATTTGTTTCTTTGAGATAAAATTCCACCTAAATAAGCCCCGCGTTCTCTGTTCCTTTTAGAAAAACTGATAAACAATCTAAAATGGAGCAGATAATCCTGAGTGCCAGCAAGTGGCATACACAGGGCAACTGGGGGATCAGGTCCAGACAACATGGGTTTATGAAAGGCATGTCCTGCTTGACCAACCTGATCTTCTATGGCAAGGTGATTCACTTAGTGGATTAAAGAAAGGCTGTGGATGTTGTCTACATAAACTTCAGTTAAGCCTTTGACACCATTTCCCACAACATTCTCCTGGAGAAATTGGCTTCCCATGTCTTGGATGAGTGTATTCTTTGCTGGATAAAAAGCTGTCTGTTTGGCCAGGCCCACAGAGGGAATAACATCCAGCTGATGGCTGGTCACAAGTGGTGTTCCCCAGGGCTCACTGTTAGGGCCAATTCAGTTTAATATTTGTAACAATGATCTGGATGAGGAGATCAAATGCACCCTCAGTAAGTTTGCAGACTCTCATCAAGTTGGGTGAGGAATAGCAATCTACTGGGTGGGAATATTGGTCTACAAAAAGGCTCTGCAAGAGGGATCTGGACAGGCTGGATTGTACGAACTTCAACAAGTGTCAGGTCCTGCCCATGGGTCACGACAACCCCAGGCAGTGCTACAGGCTGGGGGCAGAGTGGCTGGAAAGTTGCTGGTGGAAAAGGACCTGGGGGTGCTAATTGACAGTGGCTGAACAAGGGCCAGTGTGTGCCCAGATGGCCAAGCAGGCCAATGGTGACCTGGCCTGGATCAGCAAGAGTGAGGCCAGCAGGAGTAGAGGGAGGATCATCCCTCTGTACTTGCCACTCATGAGGCTGCACCTCAAATCCCAAGTTCACTTTTGGGTTCCTCAGAACAATAACGACATTGAGCTGTTGGAGTGAGTCCAGAGAGGGCAATGGAGCTGGTGAAGGGTCTGGATGGGAAGTGCTTCGAGCAGTGGCTGAGGGAGCTGGGGTTGTTTGGGGAGAAAAGGAGGCTCAGGGTTGACCTTATCATTCTCTACAACTGCCTGAAAGGAGGGTGTGGCCTGGCGGGGATCGATCTCTTCTCCCACGTAACAAGTGACAGGACAAGAGGAAATGGCCTCAGGTTGTGCCAGGGAAGGTATAGATTGGATATTAGGAAAAATTTACTCACTGAAAGGATTTTCAAGCACTTGAACGGGCTGTCCAGAGAAGTGATGGAGTCACCATCTCTGGGGTATTTAAAAGGCATGTAGATGTGGCACCTGGGGACATGGACTTGGCAGTCCTAAGTTAACTGTTGGACTCAATGATCTTAGAGGTCTTTTATGACCTAAATGTTTCAATGATTCTATGAAAATACTAAACAATGTGAAAAAAACTTTTTTCCCCCATGGTCTTGTCTTTGGCATGACTTCAGAACCTTGTACTACCTGAGTGGTTTCACTATACACACGTAAGGATCCTGCCATATACAGAACATCATTTACATCTGTGCCATGGTTTAACCCCAGCAGGAAACTCAGCCCCACATAGCCACTTGCTCACTCCCCACAGGTGGGCTGGGAGACAGAATCAGAAGAGCAAAAGGGAGAAAGCTCTTGGGTTGAGCTAAAGACAGGTTAATAGAGAAAGCAAAAGCTGCGCATGCAAGCAAAACAAAACAAGGAATTCATTCATCCCTTCCTACGGGCAGGCAGCTGTTCAGCCATGCCCAGGAGAGCAGGCCTCTATCATGACTGGGACTTGGGAACACAAATGCCACCACTCTGAATGTCCTCACCTGCCGCCTTCTTTCCCCAGTTTTTATTGCTAGGCATGATGGGTATGGAATGGAAAATCCCTTGGGCCAGTTGGGGACAACTGTCTTGGCTGTGCCCCCTCCCAAGTTCTTGTGTACCCCCAGCTTTTATCACTGGCAGGGTGGGGAGCAAAAAGAGCCTTGGCTCTGTGTAAGCTTGGCTCAGCAGTAACGAAAACATCCCTTTGTTACCAATACTGCTTCCAGCACAAATCTGAAACACAGCCCCATACTGGCTACTGTGACAAAAATTAACTCCATCCTAACCAAAACCAGCATAAGGGGAATATCATGCTTCTTTATACAGAAAATCCTTGGTTTTGTGGAGTTAGGTCAGAATCTTTATCTCATTTGACTTTCACGGCCATATAACAATTTCAAGTATTTAAACTCCTTCTGTAATCCAATGCAGCCAGAACATTCCATATTATGAATATAAACATAAAGGTGACTAAAAAAACCACCCCAGAATAAAAATTGCTCTAAGCATTTCCATTTGGTAAACAAGTTTCTTTTACTTTTATTTGACAAATCACTGCATTGATAATACTCACAAACGCAGGTCTGGATTACAATTCTCAAATATGTCCTCTGCAGCTCAGAATTTGATAAACTGGCACCCATCCCATTTCGCAATTACTACATCAATGGTTTGGAATTTTTAAAAGTTAATAGTTTTTGTCCATTATTAATTATTATTTAATTCCTATCTTGCAATATTTCTAATGGTTGGGTTCATTCATTTAGTAAAGGACAAATTAAGTATTTCTTTTCTAAATAAGATCTCGTTTGGTTGACAAAACATGTGATTGACCAGGATTTTGAATAGTCTTATGGATGACTTCATAAGCAGGGTAAGAAAGGTCAGCTTGAATACCTCGGTTATTTTGAATTTGTCAATGCTTTTCTCATGTTTTTATAATTCAATACAGTGGCAATGTAATGGAAAGAAAAGGAAAACTAAATAAGAGCATTCACTGGACACTAGCTCAGCAAACAGAAGGTTTTATTGCCAACTCTGTGACTGAGATGTTGTACACCCTTGGGTTGGCATTCTCCTATTTCTTTTTATTATGTCTATTTGGACTGGAGCTTCTCCTGGGTGGGTACTGGAGGTGCTAATTAGAGAAGGCAGCAAAGTGGGGTCCTGATCTCTGTTGTGGCCTCTAGGTGTTGCTATAATACAAATAATTAATCAAAAGACATGTTTCAGTGTCCACGGAGGGTGTTGCCAATTTTTCCCAGAACCATGTTTAATTTTATACAGTTAGACCTCTCTCTCTCTCTCTCCCCTCTCTACAGCATAACTGAAATTTTAGCTTTGTATCTGAATGTGAAAAGTAAAAGTAGGAAAGCTGTAGAAAGAGATTTGACTCACCTCCAGTCAAAGTTCCTCATTTTTGGGTGCCTTTATGATAGTCTCTTGTCCAAGGGTGGTTGCTACTAGAGGAACCTGCTAATTATATTCCTGACTCAGCCCAACCTTCCGCAGCCAAAATCAACCATTGAGCATCACATCCCTTAGCAAGGCCTCTGCTGCTGATGTGGTTTAGGGGTATAAGCACAACAAGGCACACATAAAGACACAAGTGCAGGTTAGATCAGGACATAGACCTGTTCTCATGCCTAAGGATGCGAGGCCCTAAAATAATTACAAACTGAGATACTTGTAAGTTTAGTAAGGATAAACTTTGTCTTGTAGGATGAAAGTTCAGACTCTGGTGGGGCTTGATCTCGAGATCTGCATATTTTGCTCAACAGGGGGCTAATATGCAAAACTCATCGTCATTATCATTAACAATCTTAAGATTCGTAGTTTAAATTTTAAAAATATGGCACAGAAAAAAGAAAAGCCCAAGCAGAAAATCTGGAAGAGTCAGCGCAACCTTTTGTTTTGTCACATTCCCAAGGAAGGGGCTGCCAATGCTGCAGCCCAGCCCAGCACATCATTTGATGTAACCTCCAGCTGAGCAGCTCCTGCAGAACAGCCCTCATGGAGGTGTGCCGGAGCCATCGGTACTCCTGGTGATGCCCGGAATGGTGGCAGATGCCTCTCAAAACTGCATTTGCTGGAAATGCATTTATAGCCAAACAGTTTTGTCTGGCAGGGGATAAGCGATCCCTCCTGCAAAGCAACGGCACAGTAAGGAGAGGAGCTGGATGCACATTTGAAGAAAATTATGCAGGTGCCTGCTGGAGCGATGCCTTAGCAGGATTTACTGATGCAAAAGGGCAGAGTACGGGATGGGAGCTCTGTCCTTTCTGGCCAGACAGAGGTGCTATGAGCCCTGTAGCATCCACTCCCTTCTCTGCAGCCTCATCAGATCTGCATTAACTATAATCCCTTTTTGTCACAGAGCAGAAATACAGTGAGGAGTGAAGAGTCTCTCTGCTCTGGTCTGTGTGTGGTTCAACCTCTGTGACAACCATGGTCCAGCTCTCAGTATCTAATTGAGATTGCATAACCGGATACTGCAGGCATGTATTTATATAAAAGCTATTTTAATCAAAAGATTAGCCATTAAATTGCCAGTGTTCTTAAGCATGCTTCACCAATTTTTCCACTTTTAAGACTCAAGTAGACAATTTTTTTTAATGTTTTATAAATGATAAAAAATTCACATCAGATTTTAACAGAATTAAGCATACTTATTCAACACACATGGGGCCTCTGAAAAAAATGTTATTCAATTTAATAATTTTAATTTACATTGTATATGTACATGAGCATTTCTTTCAACCCACAGGTTAACACCACCAAAAAAAAAAAAAAAAAAAAGAAATAAAAAAGAAAAAAAGTACTGTGGTTAGCTGAGTGAAGAAACTCTTGAGACACGGTTGTCTGAAATAAAAGCAAGGCACTCTCCCTTAACACCTGATATATTCCTGAATTCTGCCTAGACAAAGGCATGTTCACACTGAGAGAGCTCTAAGAATAGTAGTAGATTTATTCTGCATTAACTCTTTCTTTTACCACTGTGACAGGTCACCGGTTGTACTCTAGGATGAATCAGTGTATTGAAGTGGACATGAAGGACAATTCCACAGATGATGGGATTTGGGAGAGTATCACAGCTAAGACTATCTATGGAAGACTGGAGGACACAGACTATGTGAAATCTCACACGGGGCTCTCACTCCTGCTTCCTCCCACTCACATTCCACTTAATAAATAAATCTTGCTCAACAAAAAAGCAATTTTACTGTACTATGCTGATTTGCTTGAAAATCCTTGATAAGGGCCTGCTCGCAAAAAGCTCCTGCAAGCCCTTGTCTGGCTGGTGCTCAGCACCTGGCAGGATTTGTCCCTGGATAAAAGTAATTTCTCAAGGGACCTTGTGTCTTACACAAGGAGACAAAGCAAACATTCTTTTTTTTGGATTTTATGTCTGTATGTTTTTGTATGCGCACATGTGTGTGAGTGTGTGTATATATATATATATGTATATATATATATTTAGTATATACAAAAGCAAATTCAGTCAAAATATATTTGTCTTGCTGGTCAGGCTTGTTACAGCAACCTACAAGAAACATTAGCTTCTCTGATATTTAATTATGCTATTATGTTTGCACATAAGCTTAAAAGTCAATACAAAAAGCAATACTTTTCCAAATATTATCTGCAGGTAAACCAGAAATATTAACTATAGTGATTAGAAGTCTGTTTCCCTATTGACACTACTATAAATCTTGATATAAGAATAATTTTTTCATAAAAGCACATCCAAACATAGTAAGTGATAAAATACCAGATTACTTTTTGAAAACCATACAGTGACTCGATATCTGGGTTATCCTTTGCAGCAATTAGGCAATTCATTTGGCATCTGTTTGATTGTATAATTTAATTTCCATATAAACAGCATAGTTTAAAAAAAGACAAAAGCTAGAATGTTTAAAGCTAACAAAAGATACAGTGACATCAGGTTGACATTCAAAAATTTCTTTAGCAAAATGACCAACAAAATTTTGACTTAATACAGTGCATATAAAGTTTTTTAGAACTGAACTTTTTAAATATTATTTGAATTTAGCAAAACATGAGCAAGATTTTAATATCAAAGTGCTAAACAGTACTGCCTTAGAAGTCACTGCAAATAAACTGTAAAACAACTCTGCTTGTGATTTGACAGATATTTTATATACAAATGGTTAATAAAAAGACACACGCACGCACACACGCACACAAATATAGGTATATACATATATATACATACACATTATATATATGTATATAGTTTTCCAACTGGTGTATCTGAGTCAGTGTGAACACCCCATTTAGTTATCATGTGTAACAGGGTTCCCATGAGCTGGCAGTCATTGCAATAAATACAGGCAAAGCCATTACAATATACCATGCATACAAACATTTATACAAATAAAGACACTATGCAACAAATTATCTCATATTAATATGGCATCAACAGTATAAACATACAAAAAGGAGTACGAACACGGAATGTTTAAACGCAGCCCACTATATCCTTCCTAGCACTTACATTCATACTATTTTACAAGACTTGCTTGTTCTTGAAAACCATCTTCTGTCTGTTTACTAACAAGTTGCTCGTGTTAGAAGTCTAGAATTGAACTATCCCTGATACTGACCCTGTATGCTCCAATCACTACTTACTCGGGTTTCCTTAGCTAAGGAACAACTGAGCCACAATTGCTCCCGTGTCTTCCACATACATTTGTCAATAAGTCACGCTACATGGAATCAAGTTTGGAAAACTCTGTCAGGTAAGTTAGTGCATGTAATTTTCTCCCTTGATTTCTTCTGTTTGTTTTCCTAGTAAAATAAATTAGTTAATAAACGAGACTTAGTAAGACAGCACTTTAAAAAATTGCACTTGAACATGGGAGCTAACAGCCATTGTCATTTTGCTATATTTGATTCGTATGAAATGTTTAATTGAATGTACTTTGTTAAAAAAGTGAATTTTTGTTTAGATTGTGCTGATGTATGTGCCCTTGATGCAGGAAGTATGCTAAAGGTATCCTCACAAAAAACATACTACCCTGGCAAACAACAATTTGCTGTTCTTTCAAACACAGCTTCTACAATTTTACTCCTCATAGACCATGAGGTGTTAAACAACAGATTTAAAACAGTCATGTTAACCTTTTACTGCTGCTGGGATAGCATTGTCCAAAAGTGCCATATTAGCCATTTAAAAAACCCAAATCACACAAAAGAAAACAAAGAACACAACCCCAAACCGGTAAGCCAGTAAGTTTCAGGCCTCAGGTTGCAAGGACAAAGCGCCAGAAAAGACCTCATGTTAGACTCCGAGCGGCTTTTCTGTTAAGTGAGGGCAGAAATGTTAGCTATAAGTCACGATCCGTTTTGCCTGCTCTGGTGGGCGTTTGCCTCTCAGGAGGGTGGTTTGACTCAGAAGGGTAAGGTGTCCAGAAACAGCCTGTCGATGATGGAAGGGGCTGGCACCAAATCTTCCAGTTTCAGGTAAAAGATGCGCTGCAGTCCCAGTGTGCAGAGAGAACGCAAGTCAGCCAGAACACCCAGCACCTTCGGCTCCGCAGACTCGAGTGGTTGTCCTTTGTTTTGGCAACTGAAAGTTAAGTGATCTTTCAAACTGCTTGTGATCTTGTTGCATAGCTCTTCCACTTTCTTTGGTTCTTTTAATCCATGTCGTTCTGCAAAGCCAAAGTCAAAAAACCACATCAGCATCCCTATCACAAATGGAGAGAATGCGTTTTCTTAGGCGTGACCCACATGCATACCCTGGAACTCGGAGCAAAAAGTGCTCTGAAAGTGTAGATTTCTCAGAACAGCTGGGGTTGCATGGTGTCAGTTAACCTTTTCGCCACACAAAATAAGAGAGGGCAAGTGCCCTTTTCTCTTTATCTACTAAAACAGGCGACGGAGATGCTCAGTTATGATTGAAATTTTGGTACAAGGAATTCAAGCACCCTGCGTATCTGACATAATTTTCATTATATGAGACAGAATTAATTGGGTGATTTTCCAGCAAAACTATCACAGGAGGTGTTTTGGAGATTTCCGCGCTTCCCCACCAGTTGTGAATGCTCAATAACTATGGCAACCATTATTTATTCAGTGAATTCAAGTGGTGATCAATATCCTTAGCTAGCTCCATCAGCGCCCGGCCTAGAATTCCACCAGGAATTTGCAGACACTCTTATAAGAAACTAAAGGCACCTTACTACCCTTTGTTATTTTGATCAGCTGCTGCTTTTTAGTTTATTCATCTTTAAAAGCTCTAAGATAAAAGAAGCCTGGAAGTTAACTATTTTGCTTTGAGTGAGCAATGCCTGAACAGCTGCTATTTTATCCATCACAAAAACCTTAGCATTCTTAAAAGGAAGGGGAGCTGGGGTTTGTTCCCCTTCAAATATCTTTTTAAAACACTACAATGATTTTAAATGCATTCACAGTTCTTGAAGCATAAGTAGAATTAATCAGATTTGTGATTCATTAAAAGCAGGCTTTTTACAGGAGAAATCTGTGTTGTTTGCTATCAAGGCTTAGTGGATGAACTAAAATAACAGAACAAAAAAAATTCAGAACAAAAATCTCAAATTTGTGATGTACTCATTTGCCTCTGACTTTGAAATACACAGGTAAGTAAGAAATGGCTTCACAGCAAAGTTATAATAATTTACAAGTGAAATAGAGTTGTGCCAGATAGAATAATCAAAGAAAATGCAGGTTGTATTAAGTCAATTAGATATATAAAACAGTGATAGCAGTAGATAAGGAGAAATTGTGGCAGTTCTTGTTTTCGATGCTTTTGAAGTCATCTCCTTCCCTGTGCCTCACTCCCATCCCTGGCAGCCAGCAGCCAACATTGTGCCCATTTTCCCCAAGTCCTGTTCCTCCATGCCAGGAGGAGCAAAGCATGTCCTCTGTCTGACCCCTAAGGCACAGTGGAAGGAGTACAGTTCTCTTACTTCCAGAAGCAGGAGTAATGCCTGCACCAGGTGCAGGGATGCCTTGCCCAGTCCTGTGTATATAAACTCTTTGCTCACCACCAGTTTTGGCTTAGATACTCTTTACAAAAGCAATAAAACAGACGGGATTCAATGAGGGCAGTCAGAAATGCAAAGGTCTGGTTTTCCACTGATATTCACCCATTTTACACTTTTTCAACTGTGTTTACTTAGGCAGAGTTAGCTCCTGAATAATACTGGTTTGGGATCAGAATCAGAGACGTGCAGACATGGACATCTCTGTCCAGAAGCTACTGTGCTCTATCATTTAAGTACCATCAATCTGCCCTGTTGTTTCAAAGCAATACTTATCCAACCAGGGACATCTGCTTCAGACATCGTTTTCACCTTGCAGGAATTAAAAACCCTAGGTATTCTAAGTGCCTTGTTTACATTAAAACATGAGAAGTCAATGAATATTTAAAGCCTTTCCAGTAAATGGTGTATAGTGTAATTATGTAAGCCTTAACTATACAGGTCACTGAGAGTAAATACTTAGGCAGATTCTCCCATTAAAAATCTTGGCAGATAAATATTTTATACAGGTTGGAAAAGCTGTAGGGCTTTTTATCTTTTTTTTTTTAACCACTAGCCTACTGAGAGAATCTGCAGGACATTAAATTAATCTTTCAATCTTTGAAGAGTTCCCATCTTCTAATCTGTTTTGTTTCTTAGCTGTGTAAGTGAAGATATTTTTATAGATATAGGGAGATAGAATAATGGAATGGATCCAAAACCTTACTACAAATTAGCAGAGCACATTTTCAAACCACTGTCTCAGTAGGTATATACCATGCTGCAGAGTATAGAAAATTATCTCTGGCTCTGGAGCATGCAGCAACTTTGTTAGCATTTCCAGTCAGAACTAAATAGCTTGTCTCCCACTGACAAGTTCAGAAGGTTTCATGAAAAAATCATGTCTTTCGTGAATAGCCATGAAATGTACCGAGGCAAAACACTATGTGTGCAGAGATTATCATATCAGTAGCCTTACTTTACTTAACAAAATCGTGGAAATTCAGAATTAAGAGATACTCTCTCCTTAAATTCTGGTGCTACAATATTAAAGCAGTCCCTGATAAATCAAATTGCCCTCCCTTGAGCGAATTGCCATAAAATGGCCTTCTCTGCTTGCAAATCTCCATAAGGGTTAATTCTTCATGCCTGGAACTGCCTCTAGGGGTTTCAGTCTTAAATTCCTAAGGCATCTATAGAAAGTCAAAGCCATCTGTGTGGAAGCCCTTCTGCTAGGGAAGAACACCGACTGCACCAGCACTCGCACTGCAGTCCCCGGTGTTAGAACACAACTACTTTCTGAAGAACTCACTCATCTAAGAATAGGCTCCTCTCTTTGGTAGACTTGAGGCATCATCTAGAGCCTAATTTGCTCAAAGATTTAGATTTAACAGGGTTCAAATACCAGGAAACACATTTTCTTGCCTTTTTCACACTCTGGGTTCTGTTTGCACAAAGAAAGACCCACAGACTTTCTTAGGCAGCCTAGAGGGAGAAGCACGAGGCCCCTGTGGTAAGGGTGTGCACTTAAGGAGCCGAGGGCCTCTAATCATTCGCCGTCTTCCACAGGATGTTCTTATCCACGTGGGAATGATAAGGCCAAAGTTAATCCCAAGAAGTACACCTGGTCAAAATAGATAGATTTTCTCTAACTGATTGAGAAGATGCGTAAATATTATTGTAGCCAGACCTTCTTATAATGACAAAGGCAGATGTAAAGTGAATATAGGATTTCTCAGCCTGTAACAAACCAAGACTGTGTTTTAGGATATAACCGATTTTTGTGAGAAAAACGGGGATTTATGGCAAAGATGCTGTCAAAAATGACTCACCAAAACTCTTGCCTCTAAAGCTCTGCAAACTTAGCTCACCCTGGTAAACTGAACACAGCAAGTTTTTTACACCTTTCTCCTTTCCCCGGGAAGCTGAGTGTGGTTTTGTGCTATCATTACACTGATCAGCAAAAACTCGACAAGAAGAAAGCAAAGAAATCCATCACCAGCTGTGCTAGTCCCTTTTTCCCTAACCTCTGACCAGAGGTAGATCATGCCAGGTCAGGCAGACTGAGCACTGCCTTTACAGAAAATGCCTCTCAGTGAGCGTGAGTACCTCAAAGACCCTGGGCTCTGCACTCTGTGTCATGGGGTATCACTTTTAGTCTCAATTAATTCTGAGGTGTCCAGAAATGCAACGGATGAAACACTGCAGATTTTAAATAGGCCTCTTGATTGTTTTGGTTTCAATGTAGTTACGTGATTTTCTCTTCCCCCTTCACATTCCTCTTCCCCTTCCATAACTCAAATAAGCACAAGGCTCAGTTGCCTACAGCTTTCTCACGCACACACTGTTACATGTGAACATTGCAATTTGGCAGATCCAAGAGTCTCCTTTCCTGCTGCAGTCTGGCCCATATTTATCCTACCTAACTCTCAGACATTTCACAAGGGTCTCCAACCTCGGTGCACAGACCTCTCACCTCCTAAGATCAATGTAAAGATGGGCATTTTTAGAAGATTATTAAAATTTTAGGTGGATGAATCATCTTCTGGAGGTGCCCTGTATTCTCCATCAGCTGTGCAAGGTACCTAAAGTCAGGCGAGATGAGTGGCCACACAGAACACCATAGTTTGCTCCCTCTTTTAAGAAAACTACAAAATAACACGGAGACTGCTGGTTGCTGTAGAAGCAAAGAGTTCTTGCCTCAACAAAGAGGTGGGAGTGGAAAAGGAGGAGTGAGTATTTTACTTTGACGCTGACAGTATTTCCCTCAGCAAGTGGCAGGGGGAAGGCAGACAATGCAATCTGGAGGGTATTTTTTTTATAACTAGCTCTCCTCACTCCTCCAGTCTGCCACCTGCTTGTATGTAGACCCAGCACATGAAGCACCCACTCCAGAGGATATCCTGGCAAGAGGACTGAAGGATATCTGCTGCTGAAGAGTAGGTAAGTCTCACTCCTGTTGGGAGGTTGGACAAACTCATGCTCAGAAGGAACTACAGCAGTCATACTCTTTTTAGCCAGACTGGTCTCATTACTGTTTCTTGGTATGACTGATGGTGCTAAAAATTGTGTTTGTAAACCGGAATGGAAAGCCCAACAGCAGGAAGACAAACACAAACTCCTAATTAATTGAAACCTCACAATATTCTTCAGTGGTCTGGTGCCAGTCTAACAAAGCATTAGGAGCGTGAATAAGCCCAGTATATACAGTGGTTCTGGCCTGGTCTGTAACACGCTTAAAATAAAAACATATGCTGAAACAGCCTGGCTGAATGAGGGCTAACATGCCTTGTACTCAGCAGCATCCCACTGAGAGTGTCAAGTGGGCAAAATAATAATGGTTTGATGTGGATAGAGAAAGGAAGGGGCAGAGAGGAAAACCTAATCAGTGAGAATGAGAGGGAGAGAAAACACTAGCAGTTCTAGAGCAGGCAGAAATATTAGGCTAAATCAGAATGTGCCCTTTGAGATGATTTGCACTGGACTCTCAGTCTTTCTATTTTCACACTGTTTAAAAAAACTTAACAAATGGTCATGTGGGAAGTTTAGGAAGCATTTTCAAGCATAGGCTGGGTTAGTATCTAGATTACTCTGCAAAGCTTCATCTTCAACACTACCCAGTCCATCACAGAGTGACTGTGCAGGAACACCCGTGATCCATGAACACACTAAACTCATAGAAATAGTCTGTGTGGAATTAACAACAGAACTTGACCCAAGATGACCAGCATTTCCTTTCCACGTTGGCACTCTTCATTAGCTCATTAGATGCTACATATCAACAGAATAAGTGATCCAAAGGAGAAGAACATGACAGACCAGTATTTTTTTTACTTTCATAAGCATGTGAGGTGAGTACCATGTGTTGTTTCCTACCTACTTTCTTCTGAGTGATGCTTAGAGCAACACTCACATGTCGTGGAGGAAGTTGCGTCCACCCTTTCTAAACCAACTAAAGGAAGTAAAAAAAGAGAAGAGAGACAGAGAGAGGAAGATCCTAAAGGAGCACCTTACAGTAAAAAGATGTGTTCTGGCACTACAAAGCTCTAAGTCAACGGTTTGCAAGCCTCCACAGTAAACCAGATGTCATTTCCTTCATTCCGGGTGCCCTTTTAAGCTGATGTCTTATCTGAGAGTGGACCTGAAAACTCCTCAGCAATCTGACATAATGCTTTTCCTTCTAGGCAATATACCACAGATTTCCAGGACACACAAAATAGATAGAAAAAGCAAAGATATATGGACTTTCTAATAGAATATATAATGCAAATTATTGTATATATCTTTAGTTTCACTCAAAGCAAGCAATGTAGTGACCTACATTGAAAAGAACAAACGACCCTACACACCTATAACCATGCATCCTATGCTGTCATCTGCAGCTGTGGTTGGGATAGGACATGGAACTTTGTGGCTCCAAACAAATCAGCAGGGTTAATTGAAGGCCACTGGAACTACTGGAGCTGTTACTGGGGAGACAATTTGACATGGCAAAATGAAGGAACAGCCTTCAGTATATCTTAGGACACTGGGACCAGTGAAATGTCTTTTAGTCTCCAACACTGAATTTTACATTTACTCCCTTTTCCTTCACTGGGAGACAGATGTTAGTTCTCCCTGTCACTCTTGAAGAACACAGACAGAATACATGAAAGAGAGTAGTGACTCCACTTACTCTTCTCCCTCAGTAAAACTGCCAAAGATTAGTAGTATACAAGAGGGTTTGCTTTCTAAGAGCACATCTTTCTTTGGGCTAAGGACAATACTTGTGAAATCAAGAAGAATTAACAGAAAAAATTTTTCTTTATCTGGAAAGACAATTCTTGAATTCAATGCTACCTAAGATGCTGTAAAGTATTAAAACAGACTATGACTACTGCAGATCACAGGGCTGTTGTCTTTTCCATTTTTTTGGTTACACCATCAAGTCATAAGCAATTTGCGTGATAATTGAGAAAATTCTGCTCAAGGCAGCATTCTGGTTTTGCAGTGTTGTTACTAAAGGCAAACAACTAGATTCACAAAAGAAAGCTTTCCTACTCCTTCTTATTTTGAAGCCTTATGGCATGGATATCCACTTGGAACATGGAAGGACCATGGTCAGATTCCCTTCCTGTTGCAATCAGACCAGAGAGAGGGCCTTGGGTGTCCCTCTGACCACCAGCTTGCCCACAAATCATCAGACTCAACATCCATTCTGTGGCCCGTGAAATATATCAAGTTGTTTTAAGACAAAAGACAGTGGTACTCAATAGTTGGATATCCTATGTTTCTGGGAAAGGTTGTTCTTCCTTGGTCTGATGCACAGAAAGGATCTGAAGCAGAGTCTGCCAACTACCCATTGCCTCCAAAAGTCCATTACAGGAGGAAAGGGTGCCTTCCCTGGAGACAAAGAATGGCACCTAAACCACCCATCTCAATCTAAGCCAAGCCTCAAAACAATGTTTAAAAATGTTCAACATTGCAGACTTCTTCAGGTTTCATCTTTCCAAATTTTCTCTTTGTTATTTTTTCTCTTTTGGTGTGACTAGCTGAAAACCAACACATGGCTTGTCATACTCAAACTGCAGAGAGGAGACAAGAAGCCATGTCTTGCAGGATGCCACATCAGAGCCAAATCTCAAGGTTTTTCTGAATAAAAAAATTCAATACACTAGCTAGAACCATCTGATTTCCTCTTACATGTTTTATTTTTAATATTGTCCATCATTATTCTATGCTATCCGTTTTCAGGTGACCAAATTTCTGGCTGAGTCCCTGAGTTAGCTAACTGCCCTTGGACATCTGAAACCTGTGACTATAAGTCACTAGAGCTTTGGTCTAATTTAGATCACATGAAAATACATGCTGTCCTTAGACTAAATCAGCAGAGATATACCAGCCTCACAAAATAAAAAGAATAAGCAGAAAACAACATTAATTTTAAATACCATCTCACACAGGAGACAAAATCAAGAGAAGCTTGACAAACAGGGAAAATCTTAAAGCTTCTATGTACAGAAATTGTCTCCTTTTAAAGGCAACAATTGCTTCCATTCGTTTAAAAACTTTGGGAAGACCAACACAATATAGCAAACTCCTGGAAGTGAGTGATCAAGGAAAGGAAGAAATGTGGGATGTATCCAATTAAAACCTATTTCTAATTATCCTAGGGTGAACTGAGCCAGCCACTAAACAACTTTGACACCTTATGTAAGGGCAAGCAAGCAGTGCTTAACTGAACACATTACCATGTTAGGGGGGTAAGTTTTCCTCCAATACATTTGCTTTTGCTACATCCAATTAGCTTGCTGGGAATCCTGTTCATCAACCTGCACACTCTCGGTATCTAGGTGGATAATAAGGAACACACCACCTATGGCTACCTAAAAAAGACATATCTCACATATAGTAAATAATCTAAATCATTCATATGTGCTATATATATGAGCCTGTATGTAAACATATATAGAGAGAGGGACAGCACCTATCCTTGATTTAGAGATATCTAAATACATATACATACATAAATACATTATGTATGTATATAAGTTTGCACACACATACACATACACATACATGTAGGTATTTATAGTACATATATATAAGTAGGTGTGAACATATGCCAGTGGATGTATATATGCAGGGAAAAAAAAAAGTAAATTGGGAATGTTCTTTCTGACTTTAACATACCACTCATATCAGGATTTTTTTTTTATACAGAGTAAAGCAACTCCAATGAGTTATTCTGGTCTTAAATGTTTTATCAAAGAAACCAGAATCTAGACCTTAAATTACCCTTTCCAACTGCAGAAGAAATTAACAGAAATTTTAAAAACCCCTGAAAATACTTAAGAAAAAAGGAGCCACATACATACACTAGCCCTTCACCAAAATGCAGGAAGGCAGCGTACTGTGCAAACTCTGAAACCAAAATCTTGGCCCCACAAATGTCAGCAGGAGTTGGCCAATTTTATTTTTTGTATCTGTCATCGAGTGTTTTATCTCAGGCTTGCCCTGACATCATCTCACCCTGGGTAAAATGAAGACTACAGCTGGTGGTGTTGAGGCCACTGCCTGCAAAGGAGTGGATGCTTGAAATGCAGAAGGAAATCAATATCTATCCCAGTGGAGCTTATAAGCATCCCTGGGAAGATCCAGCTCAGGGCACACTGAAGCCCCGTCTCACACTGATGACACAGCTGCACTGTTAAACTACCAGTTTTTCTGATGTGAGTGTGAGGTTCTTTGTGGAGATGACTTCTGCTTCAAATTCTGCTGTGTGGTTGTCAGACACCCTTTCTCCCAAATCCTTCTGCTGCCATCAGCCATGACTCTTCTATTACAAGATGCCCAAGGTATGCAGTGGCTTTATTGTTTCAGGAATGCAAAAATTACACTTTAAAAGGTTACGCTCCCCTATTTTGTACTTACTGGACAGATTTGGCAGATTCTGACATTAATTTCCTGCTGTTCACCCCAGCAGGCAGAAAGGGTCATATGGTCACATGCACACCCAAAAGGTTTTGTAGAACTGTGGAATGTGACTTTTTTCCTCATAATTCTCTGATTTTCCTCTCTCAGAAAAGCAGTACATGGAATGCCTAGACTATCCTGGCTACCAAAAGCAGCCTGCCTGCTCTCACGGAGCACTCTTTCTGGTCTAGCTGTCTTTTTCATCTAGCTGAGAGATGAGCTGTGCTAGCTGTACGGCTTCTAGGTCTCAAGCTGCCTTGGTATCACACTATTCCTACACAGAAAACCTAGCTATGGTAATTTCCTTAAAATTTTCTGTGACTTCAGCAAGTATCTTGAATTTTTGTAGGAGCTACACAATTTGCTTGTAAGCAGTTTGCTTTTTAAGAGACTACTCCAAGAAAACAAGGAAGCTGCAAAGAAATAGTTAGATTACATTTCAAGAGGGGTGTCTGATAGCCTAATGTTACTCCACAATTTCAATATGGTCATGCTAGTGCTTAAAAATCATAATCTCTTCACCCTGAATATAGCTAAATTAACTTAAATTGCTTGAACCTACAATAAAGCAAAGCACTAGCATCTGAAGCTTTCTGTTAACAAAGGAGCACTTACCTGTAATCATAGTTAGAGCTGATAGACTTGCTAAGGCTGGGATATCAAGGTTAAGGCTCTTTAAGTTTAAGGAAAAGTCTTTAATAGAGTCGAGCCACTCCCCAAATCCACGAAGGCACTGAAGTCTATGAAGCACGAGTCCATTGCAGAATACAAACTTATCCTCAGCAGTATCAGACCTCAAATAAAAACAATTGAAAAAATTATAAATGCATCTTCTACTTTACAGAAAAATGCATAATCAGTATTGAAGTGTCTGTCATTTAAAATCCAAGGCATATTATCCTGAGACATATGTGGGCATTCACGTTTGACAATACGTTTCTCCCTTGGGGCCAAAGTACAACAAACAAGCCTCTGTGATTGCTTAGTTGGTAGAGTTATAAGCCTGAGGTTAGCTGTAGCATGTGGTGTAGACTGTCTAATTAGTTAAGATTTTGGTCCTGCCCAAAGGCATAAACAGAGAAGACATTTTGCATTAAATACTGTATGTTCGAACCAAAGGAATACTAAGTAAGTGCATTTTGACATACAAAACTAATAAAAAGATAGGCTCTGCAACTCTCAGCATTTACTTAGGATCGTCTGCATTTTTCAGACTGAAAAAATTGGCAAGGAAAAAACCATGGAGAACACACACAGTAATGCAGGACAATATAAACCACATAAACTCTTTTGTATGAAAACCTGTGTGCAAGAGAGAAATTACAGCCAAGCTCTCCTCTTCTTCCCTCTCCATTACCAATATTTTTGTTAAAAAAACACATGCAAAGGTCGTTTTCAACCTAAATAAACAAGGGCATAACTGAATCACCAGTCTGCAATTTTGCCAGTTCCTGAAAGTGGATTTGGTAAAGTGTCTTAACTAGTGCTAGACTGACAAATAGCATCTCACTCTATTAAATGACTTGGTATTAGGAAGAAAACCAATCTGAAAAAGATTTTAAATCTTCTTCATCCCTTTCAAAAACAGATGACAAAGGGAAAAGAAAAAACTTTTATACTTGAAATGTGTTTCTATATTTCATACTTATGAGTACAAAGCAGACTTTCTCAAATAGTACCTGAGAATCAATTTTGATTACCATGTAGGAAGAAGATGGGACAGATCAAATTAAAAAAGCACATTAGTGACACCTATGATCTCTTTTTAAATCACCTTCTTGATTTTTCCTGCAGTGTAAGACAAATTAAATACCATATCCTTTGTATGCAGACATTGGTGATTTTTTGTGCTTTTTTTGTATAAATGACAGTGTTCAAAGATAGCATCATATTTATCCCTTAAAAATATTCAGATGGATGATTTTTCACATAATCTTAAGAGGAAATTAAATAAATAGTTACCTGATGGAGAGTCTTAGTACAAACAGCTCCAAAAAAGCTGATTCTATGAGTAATGTCTGATCTTCTTTTGGGAGGTCAGTAAATCCTGGGATTTTTTCTGCCCAGCCTCTAGTTATGTCAATGGAGGCAGTCAGAAGATTATAGAACTGTTGTACATGTTCTGCATCTGTGCCTGCAGCAGCCTGATCAGTGGAACAGTACTAAAATGAAAGCCACAGAAATCAAGGTTATATGCATTTAAGGGCATTCTTTGAAACATACAGCATTATTTGCCCAATAACATTTCCTTCTGTGGCAAAGCTGGTATTATTTATAAAGACATAAAAAATAGGTCTACATCTACCTACTTATTTGGGTACCTACAGGCATTTTGCTATTCAGATAGATATTACAAAAAATTTCCATATGTATAAAAGTAATTTCAAATTTATAACTAAAATATAATATCACATTTTGCAAGTACCTATATGCTATTAGTAAACAGAAATAGAAACCTGGTGGGTAGGCTAATTTGCATCACACTAGAAGAGGAACATTATTTGGCTTACTACAATGAAACACTTTTCCCATTGATGAATTTGTCTGAGTATGTTAGAAATGCAGATTTCTTCCAAAACCTCACAAAGTGCATTTTATCTGACAGTGATAGAGACACATAAGATAAATCACGTTTTATCTGACACATGCAGCATTGCTTCATTTGAATACAGAATTGGTTCAAAGTAAACCAGCTGCCCCATATCATCTCTTATCCTTCAAATTGAAGCATTTGAGGTTCAGCAGAACCTATTATCCTGCTTATGTGGCCATAACTCTTCCAGACAACCATTTGACAGTCCCAGCTTGCTCAGCTTCCCTGTGACCCTCTGACAGCTCCCTCCCCACTATCTCCTACTTCATCACCAGTGGATCCCTGTCACTCCTTTGACACTGCTCTCTCTCTTGGCAGAAAATACAACAGGAGCTTTTGTGGCTTAGCCCAATTCTGTGCCTGGAAAGTGCTGCTGGTTTTCTGAGCAGGTACTGAATAATGTGGCATTTATTGTAGTAACATCCTCATCATTGGACACCTGCTGGGTTATTTCTGGGAGAGACTTCATACCCCCTCTCTCTTATGGGTTCAGCCAAAGAAAGGCTGAGATAGTCTCCACGGCTAAAA
This sequence comes from Brachypodius melanocephalos, assembly GCA_013398615.1. Taxonomy (NCBI): domain Eukaryota; kingdom Metazoa; phylum Chordata; class Aves; order Passeriformes; family Pycnonotidae; genus Brachypodius; species Brachypodius melanocephalos. Next base: position 2,833,809 of record VZSR01001854.1, on the reverse strand, counting down.
GAAGCCTGCATACCCTTTGGAAACAACTTCCCACATGCACTTAGGCTTGAGTCCATGAGCCCAAAGGCCACTCTAGCAACTCTCCAAGCCAGAGTGGAAGCAGAGAAAAGCTCTTTCCCCATCAGTAACAGTGGTCTGGCGGCCTGGGAGGACCATATTACAACCATGGGCTGCAGATATGACCCAAGTTGCTAACTGCAACCCAAAAGTCAGCTCTGTGCAAGACAGAGAGGTGGGGCAGCAAGCAGAACTTCTCAGATAGCTGTCCTGCACTCTGCCTCTCCCAGCTGGAGCTGGTTGCAGTTGGCAGGTAAGGGATGAAGGACACAGTGTCAGAGTTGCTGACTGATGGGAGAAGCACAGCAATCCTAGAGACCTCTGTCTGTATCTGGGCCCTGGTATTAGCTCTTAGTGACTCTGTTCTGCTTAACCAACACTAACTGCATGAGTTTCTCACGGTAACTTCCAGCTCACATCCCTAATCAGCTGGTGAAACAGGTGCCATCCTTCTTATAAAGTTCATATGGAGACAAATTTTGCCTCAGCTGCTCCAAAGGATCCAGTGACACTGAGGCAGGTAGAGGCCACAACACAGAGAAGATGGGGAACAGCAGTAGAAAAATCTGTGTGCTGCATCATTTGTGTGTTCAGACCCTCACTTGAATGGAGCAATTGAGGATATTCAAGCAGCAAGAATCAACTACTCCTGACACCAGACTGCAGCAAGATGCACACAGGTAATCAGTGGGTAGAAAAAGACAATTTGCTCTTTCAGAGACCTTGCATGTTCTGGACCCTCTAGAAGTGCAGCTGTGGAGCAAGCCACAAGAAGTGTGCATTTTGGCTCTGGGAGATGTGCTTTGCTACACAGAGACTGACCTATGACTCTTTCTTATACACAGGGAAACTAAACAGGCTGATGGAAACTCCTGCCTCATGACAGGTATTGTTAAGCCAAGACATACTCTTGATACTTTAAGCAGTAAAGAAGAAGAGAAAGAAAAGGAAAAGAAAAAAGATGCTACCCATTTTGAATGGATTCATTCTAAATATAACTCATCACAACTCAGTGTAATTATGCCAGGTGTTAATTTGTTCCCAATATTTATAAAACATTCCTTTGGCAAAAGTAAGGCAAAGTTTTAACATTTTCTAATGAAGCTGAATGCTTCATTATGTCATGTAACTGTGAATGGTACAGTGTAGTATGCCCCACGCTGGGCACTGAATCAAATTAAATGCATCTAAAAAAATTATAACCTGTACTTTTTATTATAGTCTATCCCATGACAGCAATTTTAGAAGAAAGGTAAAATATTATATGGAATTGTATAATTTTCAGCTGCTACAATACATCACTGCTCACTATAAAGTATTAGCACTTTCAAAGAGTTGTTAAAATAAAATATTATTTACCTGTAACAGACAGGAGGATACAAGTAATCATAAACAATGTGTATGTTTCTGTTTCGTGCACCACAACTGTGGGTTTTTTCCATGGTTATTTCATGGAGAAGAAGTGATATTTGACCTAACTTGTGACCAAGACAGCTGGCAACCAGGCCACAGGACGGAAGGGCACCCTCCGATCTGCATTTCTAAACCTCCCTATGCAAACTGGAGGCAAACTGGGAGAAAGACAAAAGACAAAGCTCTGCCTCGCTCTCTTCCTTGGAGCTCCTTTGGGCATTAAATGAAATATGACTGTTCCTTAAGGAGGGGGTTGCATGTGTAGCAAGCAACATTAACTTGTATGTTATATCTGAAGAGATTTGGAAAGCCTGAGGTTGGGAAGCCTGATAGCACAACTTAGCTCTGCCCTTTGCCTGCTTTCATCAGTCCTTCATCAACGGCTACAGCTGCAAAAGCCTGACAATAACTTCTCTGCACAGACAAAAGCCTATGCTCATTTTTCCAAAAGCCACGGTATGTGCTTAATTTTGTGGCCCAGGAAGGGGGGCATTATTGCCTAAATGCTGGAATCCCCCTCTGAAAAGGCAACATTTCTATTTACGCTGGTGCCTACTCTGCATGAATAAGAATGGCAAGATACAGGGTCTGTTTCTCATCTCACTTCCTTAAAGTGTAAACTCAGGGAATTGTACCAGTAAACAGGTGTGACACCAGACTACGGCCCTTGGCAATTGCCTTTTGAAACCAAGTACCTAAATATACCACTGCTGTGGACTGGTAAGTTAAAACCAGGGCTGAGATAAAAAGCAGCCATGTTCTGAACAGAACTGTTTCCAATGTTTTGGTGTAAAGTTTGTAGCTTATATAATTTATTCTTGGGTTTGGTTTTTTTTCCTGAGTTGCTCTGTGTGTGTGTATGTCTGCAGGGTTTTCTGGAGGGAAGGGATACACACTTTTCTCTGAAACTTTTATCAGTATTTTTAAGACGGTCAAGATATTACAGCTTGTAAACACGAAGACCGTGCTAAACATGAAGGTCGCATCTGCAGAAGTGTCAGGGCTGGCTCCAAAGCCAGGTTTCCAGATCTGCCCATTTGTGGTGCTCAGCAGGGTCACAGCCCAGCTGAACATGCTGTAAGTTAGTCTTTACAGGTACAGGATTATTCTTCAAAGGAATATTTTAGCATTGCACTGTTTATGGCATGTTTCATTAAATTCAGTTATCTTGCTCTTTACACAGCATTTGTTTCTGACCTCCCCCAACTTTTCAAAATAAGTATAAGAGTCTATGAAAAACAGAAGAATCTACTAATTTCTTGTAGAATATTTTTGTCATTTCAGTACCACTGGGCATAACAGACTATTATATATTTTAGTGTAAAGAAAATCTTAGCTATTAATAAGTTCTAACAGATAATCATACTTAATCTTTTAGCTACCAAGACTCAATTAATTTACTGTCAATCATATGTTCCCTGTAATGTCCAACAGAATTGTTTGACAATTAAATCTGTGGGTTGGTTTCCTTAAAAGAGAAATAATTACTGTAGGACAAAGAAAAAAGTCACATAAAAGTACATATTTTTTGTTCAGTTTTCTGTAAATGCAAAAGAATTTTATATCAATAAATAAATACAAACTATGGCCCCTGGACTCCTGTAATTCTGTGGAACCCAGCAGATTTCTATCAAAGAGCTCGTCACACACCTTGGTATTTGCAGAATGATCCCTGAGACATTCTGGGTAAGTTAAGGCACATGTAGATATTGCTAATGCACTCTCCCCATAGTAGGTTGTCAGACACTGAACAGCTAGACTCTTGATAATAACTTGAAAAATTATATGACTTAATCCTTACAGATTAGTTTGAAGAAAATATGTTACAGCATGCTTTAAATTGCTAAATTATATATATGTAAGAATAGTCTAAAAAAGCATAACATAATTTTTATGTAATTTCAATAAATATGCTTCATGATTAAATATTACTTAGCAACAAGTGATAAATGGCCAATGGAGTTATTGTCTGAGTACAGCTGCTATTTTTTACAATCTCAAATTTAATTATATTTCTTTAAGGGGGAAGAATTTGATCTTGTTTTTCCATAGCTGTAGTTTTTTTTTTTCTTATCCTATATCAATCTGCCTAAAAATTGTATTTAACAAGCCATTTCAATGCTATATTTTAATAACTACAGAACTTTTTCAGCTTTCAGAATATTCCATTAATATTTAAATTATGACTATGATCCATTAAGGATCAAGGTTACAAAAATAAATAATCTTTGGTAAGACTTTGCTGATTTTTCAGAATTTTAATTTTAAAAGGCTTGTTTTAAAAATGTGAATTTTACTGAAGGAATATTTATGCTGCGATATCCAAAGTCAACCCTGTTTCCATTTAAATAATGGCAAAATTCCTTTTGATTTCAACAGGAACGGTCCTCTCCATCCAGTGTCACACTCTGCAACCCTTCTATTTGAATATTAGGGAAGTGCTATTAAATTTTAGCCTTCAGAAAATTGAGGTTAAGATATGGGACACACAAGTACTCCTCCTGCTTAATCAATGACATCATAATTGGTCGTGTTTTGGCATAGCCTTTTTGCAAGAAGAATGCTCTATTTATCCATGCATTTTTCCTTTCACTCAGCCACTGAATATACTGCAGATTATTAGATTATTTTGTGATTGAGATCCTCACAATGAATAGTTACTAACACTAATATCCACCGCACTTCCTTTCCTCTCACTGTCCATCTATCACAAAAAGACAACGGCTGGCTGGACCGATTTCTACCCTCGTCCAAATTTCACACTTAATTTCATTTTGGCAGAGCAGCTGGTAAGGAGAAATGCAGCTCGCAAATCATTTCTGTGCGGAAAGCAAATAGGGAAAGAAAAGTGAGACATACTCTTGAATAGTCCAGCTCCCTGGGCGTGGAGTCGGTTAAAGCTCGAACGAGGGCATTCATCATGCTGATGGGAGGAGAGGGTGGGGAGGGCTGAGAGGGTTCTTGCTGTAAGGGGCTCTTTGGTTTGGAAGGCAGCCGACCTCTTCTCCCTTTCAGGCTGTCGGTACGGACAACTAGGTGAAAAAAAATCCCAAGGGAATCAGTTGTGAAGGTACCAGCAAACAATGGATTGGAATGAACACCCTGCTTTCCTTACGGTGGCCAGACCAGCAAAAATCAGAGCGTTCTCCAGTCTCAGCACATGTTCTTGATGCCTTTGATTGCAAAGGAACACAAATGGCACCAGAACTGTGTCAGACCTATGATTGCAAGCAGCAATGTAGCTGCTTAGTGAGAGCCCAGCTGTGTTCCTTGTGTCCATGCTTTGTTTGCAACACATCAGTGTGCCCATGTTTGTGTGCCCGTGACACTGCTGAAAAAAGCTGAATGTGAAACACAGATTTTAGTGTTTCTACTACCACTGTCCCTTTTAAATGGCAGAGGCATTCATCCAAAGTAATTTTAGCTTTCTTGAAGCATTTGAAAAAATACGGTCACACTATACAGGTTGTATTAGAAAATTATCCATGTCAGTATTTGCAATGGGACTGCTCACACAATATTACTCACAGGCTTAAATATTTGCAGAATTGGGACTAATGAGTTGATCCTGTTTCCATTAAAATTAATTGCAAACGTACAATCAGCTTATGGGAATGAAACGAGATTCTATGTCAAAATGCACACAATCCAGTGCAGCCCCCCGTGAGATAACAAGGGGAAGCCAACAGCATTATCGAGCAATGTTCAAAGTTAATAAAGGAGACATTTTGGCCACTGTCAAATTATCCTCTTGTGACCTTGCTGCTCTTGAACTCTGGGGTCTATAGTCTAAATATGATAATAGGAGTGAAAAGCACAAAATCAATACATTATTACATAAATGCACATATTTTGGACATATTATGAATCTCATCACGGTCAAATTTATTGTAGAGACATCCATGTGGACACACACAAACATACATGCACACACAGATACACAGATTCATTAAACATAATATTTTAGTCTTCTGGGATCACAAATAGCCAGAGTCCTTACCTTCTTTAACCATGCCGACACTGAGACACTTCTGGAACCGGCAGTATTGGCATCTGTTACGACGTCTCTTGTCCACTGGGCAGTTTTTATTTGCCAGACAAACATATTTTGCATTTTTCTGAACTGTCCTCTGCGAAAATGCAACACAAAAATAGTAAATTGATCGTTTCTTGAGCAACTTAGAACCTGACAAAATGTGTTTTAATTACAACATGAAAAGTGACAGTGCAATTCATATAATTAGATAAAATTAATTTCCTAACACACTAGCCTGCAGGAAAAACAATTTTATTAGTGTTAGCTGCTGACAATGAAAATCATCTAGGATTGTTCTGAAGCAAGTCTCTGGAGACAGGCAACTTTGAATGATAAAATCATATCTGAAATTACCAGGTCATCACATCTACCTTTGGGGATTAGATTATCTCCGCTTTTAATATCCCTTTGGGAACAATTTTCTACTTGGTTCATTCCCTTGATTATTGCTGACCTTATTAAAATAAAATCAAAATGATCTCCAATGTACTTCTCTTGCTATCACTATTGTTAGTCAAATACCACAATAACTGGTTTGGTTAGCCATTAAAATCATCAGGGAGAAAATAAAACAAAACAAAACAAAAACCCCTACAAATATGTTTGGCTAAATACTCTGGGAAAGTTAACCTGACCTGAGGAAAAAAGACAGAATGATATCATAGTTATGTAAATTTAATTAACTCTAAAATCATGTTAAAAAAATAAATTTAAATTTGTGGAAACCTCTAAGCTTTGGAAGAATGTAATAAATATTAATGCAAAAAAGGTATCATGCTGCCATACTTAAAATCAAAGATACATCAATAAATAACATTCAAAAAGGTATTACTAGAAAAGGCACCAGGAACAAATTTATCAACTCAACATTCAATATTAAACCTTTAACTGCAATTAAATTAATGGATACATTTTATTCCATAATTTGTGTTTGTTACCAAATAGCAGCCTCAATGTACTTCATGTAAGAGAGACAGCAAATATTGTTCATTGTGATTTGGAGCTGAAACCAGTTTAATTTTGCAGAACAAAGTACTGTTACAGCTCAAGGATATACTATTGATTTCCACAGGGGCAGGTTTGGGATAATAAGAGCTGCTATTTCCATGTTATTTGTATTCTGTATTCTAGTTATATTTAAATAACAAATTAGTTTTATAGGAGATACACATGTTACCATGTGATGAAAAGATTATTATTAAGTAACACTGACAGGTCCACCTACAATAATAAAAATCTTGTAAGCCCTCCCCTCAAATATTTTGGGACTATTTTTGTTCCCATTGTATCTTTTACCAGAACATGGGCATAACTGATATCTTAGCAAGAAGAAATATACAAAATCCAAATGTTTCAAATCTTAAACTTGCTGCCCAGAACCATCCTACCAAAAGTCAATCACAAGCTCTTCACTTAAACAAGCTATTTCTGAAATGAATACTGGAACCTGGACTCAGTCTGCTGAACAAAGCACCCAAACCTACAATCAAAAAGAGTATATTCAACTCCTGAAAATATAAGCACAAAGTTTCCACTGAGAAACTGCTGTGTGCAAGTTATTTGTGTTGCTATTCAGCTGCAAAGCTGCCTTCATTGCAGAGCAGGCACCAGGACCCTGTGCAGTGCTTAGTCACTGCTGGGCAGGCAGCTTTCCCCTGGTGAGGACTGCCCGGGCTCCTGAGCTGAAGGGTAATGACAAGGCAGCAACCTAAAGCAGCTACAAGTACTTGGGTTTGTCCCACGAGTGAAACCAGTTTCTTCCTGGTGTTGACCACCCTGCATTCCTCCTCACGCCAACCACCCCTGGACAACAAATGGCACCACTGCCACCACCTAAAATATTAAGTGGACTTTACGATTTCCGAGTTTCTTTCCTCATCTAAAAACAAAGTATAATTGGCATTGGTGAGTGAGTAAAACTCAGGCTGAATTTACTCCAGATGAGCTTCACTACAGAATAAATGCAGTTTATAGCTCAGACTGGGGTGACCTACGTTTCATTGAGGAGTGCTGGTAGACTAGGAATGTGGTTCCCCGAAACTGCTGCCATGGCTTCTTCTCAGCAGAGACTGGCTGATCCTTTTATCCTACAGAAGGCTTTCCTTGACCTTCTTCAAAAACTTGGGGAAAACTTGGGGTATCCCTCTCACCTTGCTGCGGGGCCTGAGTTTTAACACACGATGTCCCTGAAGCCCCAGGTCAGGATCAGGAGCATGTGGGGACAGAGGAGGTGGGAAATGAGGTGGGAACAAGCAGGGAGGGGAGCAAAGCGCGGATCTCTCACCTTGAAAAAGCCCTTGCAGCCCTCACACGTCCGCACCCCGTAGTGCTGGCAGGCGGCATTATCTCCACAGACAGCGCAGGTGCCTTCCCCGGACGAGGAGCTCCTGCTGGGCGGAGACGGGAGGCCACTGCTGCCGCTCCCGCTGCTCTCCCCCATCAGGCTGGAGGTGGCTGCGTTGAGGCCGAGCGGTGAGAAGGCTAAGGTGGCTGGTCTTTTGGCCAGGTGAAGCCCGTAGGAATGGCCCTCCATGGGAGCCTGGCTGGCGGCTGGCCTGTCGGAGCCCAGGGGCAGGCTCAGGGGGGCAGGGTCGTAGCACATGTGGGCGGCCGCGGACGGCGTGTGCGGAGGCGAGTGCTTGAAGTGGAAGAGAGGGAAGCGCGGAGGCACGGTCTTCATGGGGGTGGCGTCCATCAGGTGGCCGGGAGGCAGGCAGCTCTGCGTGGGCTGCAGCGGGGGCTCATCCCACAGGCCCTGGTGAGCAGGGAAGCCGGGTGTGGTGGGCGTGGAGGGCGGAGATTGCTTGAAGTACATGGAAGTGCTGGGCATGCCCTCGTCTGTAGATGGGGGCAGCGAGGGCTGGTATGGGGACAGCCGGGTGTCTTCCATCTTTATGAGGGGCCTCTGGCCAGAGGAGGCAGTTTGCATTTGGTAGAGGCAGGAAGGCTTGAGCTCATAGCTGCCAGAATAACCCTCCATAAAGGTGCTGAAGCTGGGAAGGGAGGTGGTGGCAGTGGCAGTGATTTCGGTACTGCTCAGGTCCATGGTCAGCTTGGCATAGTCAGGGTTCATGATGTCTGAGCTGTACTCCGAGCCATACGCGTAGGTCTGGGATGCATAATTCGAACCGGGAGGTGAAGGACTATACTGCGCTTGCACACAGGGCATATCTGCAAGGGCAAAGGGGCACGTTAACAACAAGCCCAGGGCACCAGACTGCAGCCCAGGCCCTCACAAACTTCTTTCCTAGAAGCTTTCCCAGAGCTCAGATAGGGGCCCAACTCACATTCGGACATCTAAATTAGCCTCGAGCCTTTTCCTTTCAACAAGAAATATGCATCAGGGACCGACTAAGCATTGTGTACTATGGAACCTGCTCTCATCTAGTCGAGGGAGAAACTCACATTTATACCAGTGTCAGTGAGAGAAGGATCCATCTCAAACTGCCCTACATCTGCTGCTTAATATACATAGGTGTCAATGAGAATTAGATAAGCAGAATGAGAACAGTTTATGAGTCTATCTCTGTATGCATGCAATCAGGCCGTAAAATTTTCATGGAGAGTAAAGAGATTATCAACTGCATAATATTAAAAATTTTATTTATTTTAAAAGAAGCAGCATCTGCAGTGCATGTCAGAGGAATGACTCAAATCACAAGGTTTGCTACTCAGACCTTGCAAACATCGATTTTGCTTACTCAGCTCTGGACCTTTGAAGAATATTTCTGGTCAGCTAATAATTTAAGGTTGCTGTCTCATTATTAGTTTTAAGGCTTATCTCTGGTAGACTGTTCTCCTTTAAAAAGTGGAGGGTACAACATCCCCTTCAATTTGCAAAAATGTAGGATAAAAGGTATATGGTATTTCTGTTTTCATGGGAAAGCAAGGTTGAGGCCAGTAATACAGTTGGTTTTATTCATTAGTAATGAAACTTAATGCGGTTCACTGATAGGTGGGATGGTTGAAGCAACACAGTGTCTGGCTAAAACGATCTGACTGTTATTTTCTTTTACATTTCCTACTAGTCTGCCATGTAATTTGCTGGTCACAGGAAATAATAGACCCAATTCTGCAATTCACTGAGGTTTGCCTGACTAAACACTGTGAGATTCTAGACCAATATTTGCAACTTGAACTAAAAGTGTGTGCTGTATTTTGGTTCCACAGCAGAAGAATAAAATGCATCAATTAGTATAAATTTTCTCATAAAGAGAAAAGTAAATATGGATAAAATGTATATCAAAATTAAGTGCAGTTCATCTCTTCTTAATCATGGTTATTTATATTCCAGAAGCACTTGAGAAATAATTCATGTTAAAAAAACCCAACAAACCTGCCTTGAAAATAATGAGGTTTTCCTCATCGTTTTAAGAACTCTTTTCACTTACAATTTTAAAATATTCATTCCTGGCATGCAGGAATCCAAATAATTTGTGTTAAATCAACTTTTAATTCTTTCCTGCCTGCTTTGCAAATAAACATATTTAAACTAAGCACCAAATTTGAATTATCATGCTGTCACAAACCATTCACATCTTTCTTCTTCTCGAGAAAACACTAAAATCTGAGGGGGAAAAAAATACTGCTGTTTCCTGAAATTAAGACCTTCCTTGCCTTAAATCCAAAAGCTTGAAAAAGAAGGCAGGACAACCCTCCCCCAAGCCTTGCCTCCCAATATTATTTATGTATTATTCTACTGTTCTCTTTTTTCTTTTTTTTTTTTCCCTGTCAATTTCTGTCCATGCCATTCCACGCACACAGCATTTCCTGGCAAGTCGTATCACTATCATTTGTTAGTTTAAGGACTTGCAGTTAAAACACAGTGATCAGTGCTTAATCAAATAAAAAGGGAAAGAAGTTTTTTCCACACACCTCTACTGAGAACTGACAGAGGAACACAACAGAGTGAGTTCACAGCTAATATCACAAGTGGACGTGTTGATACACAGCTCTATGAAGGAAAAAGGCTTTTTTGCTAGCTCTGAAAATGAGCAGGAGTTCAAGGGAACAGATCATTATGCCTTTTTTCCTGCGTTTTTCTGAGCATAACAGAGTTATGCCACTGAATTCTGTGCAAAGTGGAGTAGAAAAACAGAAGTCTAAAATAACTCTGACCGGAGGACTGAAAAAATATCCCTAACCTAAAGGTCTGGTCTCTCCTGGCTCTGTGGGACTCCTCCTACCTCGTCTTTTGCCAGTGCACTTGTCTAAGTCTAACCCTTACTTTTCCATTTAGGGCACCAGTATTAATTCCCCTGCAAAGTAAATAACCTGTTTTTTTTTCTTGATCCAACAATATTAAAACAAGAAAAGAAAAAGCCCCACAGGAGGTGCATTGAAGAGCAACCTGCCATCAAAACCAAAATGAATGGTAAAAGCATCAGGGCAGGGACATTAGGAGCTATTACCATGGTGTTCTGCTTTCTTTGCGAGAAGTTGAGGTAAAGGATGCCCAGTTCAACGCCAGACAAGCAGGGCTCCCTCACAGGGACGCTAGCACCCCCAACCAGCTTCCCCTTAAATCTGGCACGTCTTTGGCGAGGGGCTCGCAATCCCATGTGCCCAGGCACGGCATCGCCAAAAGCGCTTCAAAAGGCATGCATTGCTCTGATTCTTTTGGGATTTAAACTCTCCAGGACGTCGAGGGCCGATGATGCCAAAGGGATTTGGGAAGAGCACGGGCCGCGCCAGGAGCTCCCGGACCCCTCTCCTCGTCCTCCCGCCCTTTTCCCGGAGCGGCAGCTTACCTGGTGGGTATCTTGCGCGCTGAATGGTGGGGCTGGAGGTGCGGACGGAGGCGGCGGCGGCGGGCAGCGACGGCGGCGGGGTGGGTGCCGGCTGGGACCTCTCTGCGGAGGCGGGCCCGGGGCCTGGCCTGGGCGGGGGGCGCTCTTCCGACCCGGGCTCTGTCCGCCGGCGGTGGGAGACAAGGCACAGTCAGGAGCGGCGGGGCAGAGGGGAGCCCCTGCCTATCCCCCGGCGCGGCGCCTCGGGGGGACGTGGGGGGACCGTCCCCCGAGCTCCCACGGCAACCCCCCGCCTCGCCCCACGGGTGGGAAAGGGGAGCCGGCCGGGGAGCGCATTCCTGCCGGCTCCCTTTCCCTCATCACACAAAAGGCAGAGAGCGCCGGGCTGGGACAACGGAGCTGCCGGTTTGTTCTCCAAGAGAGGAGCCTGGGGAAGGCATGAGGAGAACTCCGGGCCGGGTGACTACAACAAGCGGGACAGCATCCCCGAGCGTCCACTTCCCCGTGAGAACTTTCTCTTTTTGGGATGTAGAGACAGAGGAAAAGCAGGCTGGGACTTTCTATGCAAGGTACCAGCCAGACTTGAGGGGTGTCCTGCCGGCCCCCCTAAACCTGTGCGGTGTCTCCGGGCTCATCATCGCCGCCGCGGGGGAGGGGGCGTAGCCCAGCCGCCTCCCCCGACCCTCTGGGCGCTACCAGCCGGGCTCCGCAGCAGCGCGGGGGATGCGCGGCCGCGCCGGCCCCTGCCCACGGAAGCCGCTCCCCGGGTACTCTTCTCCCGCTCCTTGTCTTTCTTTTGCCTTCCCCGCGCCTCTCGCCTTTGAACCCCCGCCAGCTCCCGGGGTGTTAAGTGCTTATCAGCTCATCCCTTTCTCTCCCGAGGGTTTTGTTCCCCCACGAGCTCCTGCGAGGCGGTTTCCCGCTCGGCGCGGAGCGCCCTAGGGCTCCTCTCTGCTCCCCCCGAGCCGCCGGTTACCTAGAGACACTCGCTGCGCTTTTAACCACGCAGCACCCCTCCGGGCTGCCGCCGCCCGAGCCAGGAGCGCAGGGCCGTAAGGGCTGTAAATTAGGAGGAAATAACTACCCTTGTCAAAGCTCTTTTCTTCCTCCGTGCACTTTACATTCAGACCCGAGTGACACCCCTCCCCACCCTGTAATACGAGGAGGAAACCGTGAAATACTCCATTGTGATTGTGACTTCTTCAGGCGAGTTTCGAAACCTTCATTTAGCCGGGAGGGACTGCGGAGGGGGAAGCTCCATTCAATTAAAAAGTTTCGTGCTGGATTTCCATCGCCGGTTAGCTGGCGATTTTTTTGGGGGGAGGGGGGACTGGGAGGGATCGCCCCGAGCCGCACGGTCACTCCGGCAAATATCCACGAGATCGCGTGAGATTCACCTCCGAAGAAACCGTCTGGTCTGGTTTAGTCCATTGTTTTTAACCGGGGCTTGACTCCAGCATACAACGGTCTCCACGGAGGAGAGAAAAATAGGGCGAAGAATGTAATCGAGTGAAGCGGCTTGGATAAAAGTTAGCGATTCATTCCCAAACTTTTTTTTTTTTTCCCTGGAGAAAAAAAAATTCCTATCCCAGCACACCAATCCCCCTACATAAAACAGTGTTATACGCCCTTTCCCTGGGAAATATCCTCGCAGGGATTCCATCGTATTCAAAAATTGCAAGTTAAGTAACAGCGTTCCTAACTAGCCGAGCTAAAGTGAGCGGCATCTCTGCCCGGGACAGCCTGTCGCGATTATGCTGCCCCGATAACTGCCCCACTACATAATGTCAAACCCAACGCCCGCGCTTTCTCGCCTCTTTCCAAGACTGAAACTTCTTTCGCAGCTATTAAGGCGAGAAGGCAAAGGCGAGAGGCGCCGCGGGGGCAGGGAGCGGGGCAGCGGCGGCGCAGCCCAGCCTCCCCGCACGGTACCGCCCGTGCCGGGGCACCGCGGCCCCTCGTTACCACTCCTGACCTCCGAAGGGAAAAGTGCACATTTCCGAGGAGCAGATGCGGGGCAGACGTGCCGAGCAAACATCCCGTCTCATTTCAATAAAATATGTCACATTCCAGCAATTACCTCTTGGGCGAGCTCTTTGGGCTGCCGAGGGGGGCTGTTGTCTCCCAAAGTGAGATGAGCTCAACCTGCCCCGCCGTCTCTATTAGACAGCCGAACTTGTGCAAATAGAACCACCTATTTCCCAAGCGCGGCTAAAGGAAGGAGACAAATTGCTGCCATTCATCACTGGCGCTGTAAACTCCCCGCCGCTGCCGGCAGCATCATTTCCATGACAACAACTAGCAGAAATACCTTAGTACCACCGGCTCCGGCTCCCGCTCCGCTCAACCACAACCCTCCCGTTTGCGAGGGGCAGCAGTGCCCCGCGCACGGTAGGAGTTGCCGAGACGGCAGGGAGGCTCGGAAGACGAGCGGCAACTGAGCATCCACGGGGAGGATGGGAGAGGAGGGGGGGAAGGTGAGGGAAAAGTTTCAGCGAGAGCCCGGGCACGGCAGCGCGTCGGCTGAGCCGCATCGCTCGCCGCCGGCATCTCCCCAGCATCTCTACCCCGGCGGCGTAACTTTCACGGAGTGGGGACATGCCGTGTGTCCCTCTCCCTCAGCCGCTCCCGTTCACTCGCATACGTACTCGGTTGCTGTGGAGGTTCCGTCTTTACATCTAGTTTGTAGGTGCCCGCTTCCTTAAAGGCGTGTGTAGGCGCTGTCCAGCGGCAGGACCCGAGACACAAAATCCCTCAGACTCCGGGTAGCTGCAGGTCCAGAGGGTGCGTTATCCCGAGGCATGGAAAAGGATTGAAAAAGCCTGAGGAGCCAGGAGCCCGTCCCCGGGCGAAGGGAGGGAGTGAGCAGGCGGGCGGGCGAGGGATGCCAAGCGGCCGCCGCCGCCGCGATGTGCCTTTGTGTGTGTGCGGCGGGAGCCGGGCCGGGACCTGTGCCCGCGTCCCGGTGCGAGTGCCCCGGGGTGCGCGTGTGCCTGCGCCGGAGAGAGGGGACGGAGGCGCCTCTCTGCGCTGCTCTCCCGCTCCCTCTCTCTGAACGTCATTTATGTGAGAGGAGCCCTAGCGGCCTCTCCATAGAGCGGCTGGAATGCGAAACGTCAATAGTGACGCCATGGGAGCCTGACGCTACTGACCCCCCCCCCCCCCCCCCCCCCCCCCCCCCCCGCCCCAGTGTGTGCGCCGCGCTCCCGCCGCACCGCACCGCGCCACGCCGAGCCGTGCACAGCCGGGCACAACCGGGCACAGCCGAGAGGTACGGAGCGGTGCGGAGCTCCGGCAGAGCTGTGCTGAGCCGCCGACAGCGGGATCGCACGGCCGGCCGGCCGGCTCGGGGCCGCCTGCCCGCCACAGCCTGGCGAGTCGTTCTCGAGTCTGATAATAATATTAATAATAATAATTAAGATAGTGACAATAACAAAATTATTATATCTTTACTGAAGTGGCTCAAATGAAAAGAGCTTTGCTTGGTTACTTAGTGGAACTTTTACGATGAATTAATACAGGTTTCACTTTTTTTCATTTTTTAAAAACGTTTTTTCTTTTTGCCTTTTAAAATTTTTCCTTATTATTTTCCCTTCTCTCACTTTTTCTTTCTTTCTTTTTTTTTTCACCCTCTTTTTCTTTTCTTTCGAAACTTTCCAGTGCGCAGGAGCAAGGAGCAGGTTGCGGGAGGTTGCCGCTCACAGAGACGGCACTAGTGCGAGCGGCCCTGAGAAGCGCCCGGGCTGCCGGCTGCTTGTGACTGCCTGTGTCCGTGTGTCTTTCGGTGTCCGTGTGTCTGTCTGGGGCACCGGACTGGCGGCGGACGACTCCCCCGCTGTCTCCGCTGGCAGCAGCCGCTCGCCGCCGTGCCCGGTGCCGTGTTTACATCCACCGCCGGCAGCCGGGACGTTCGCGACTGTCACCGCAGCCGTGACAGCCGGTGCTGTGCTTGTGCTTCGCACAGAGGGGCTCCGCCAAGAGAGTTCTCCCGACGGACGGGAGCCGGGGCGGACGAGGTGGCTGCCGCCCCGAGGAGGAGCGACCGGCGGCAACGGCAGCACTTTCGCTTTGCCTCTCGCTCCACCATCCCGCCGCGGGCACCGCCGCGGAGCGTGCTCCCTCCCCGGGAGGCAAAGCCGGGGCTGGCGCAGGGCTCGGCGGACGCCGCGGACCGGCGGCGCGGCAGCCACGTCCGAGCCCGGGATCCCCTTCCCGAGGCGGTGCGCGCCGTCTTCCCGCGGGCGCCGGGGCGTCCCTCGCTCCCTCCCTCCCTCCGGGGCCGCGGCGCTGCCAGACCCCGCTCCCCCCGCGGGGGAACCCGCCGGGCTCCCCGCGCGGCCGCGCTTCCCCTCCGGACGCCGCCGGCCCTCGGCGGGGGCCAGCCCGCGCCCCCACGTCACCGCCCTCGTGCCGCCGCCGCGGCCAATCCACGCACAGGACGCGGCGGGCCCCGTTCCGAGGGGCGGGGCGCGGCGGGGCTGACGCACGGCGGCCGCGTCATTGACGCAAGCGGCGTTGCTAAATTTAGCCCCGCCGGGCCCCGCGCGAGGCGCTCGGGATCGCGCGCGAGGGAGGGGCGGGGCCGGAGCCCATTGAGCGGCGGCGGCGGCGGGCGGGCGCGCGGGGCTATTTTTGGGACACCCCCCTCCCGCCCCCCCCGGTTGTGATCCGGCCAAACCAAATATAGATGCGGGCGGGTATTTATAGCGCCGGCGAGTCCCATTGTCGTGGGGCCACGCCCCTGCCCGGCTTCCTCTGCGCAGGGGGTGGAGTGCAGGGCAGCGCACGGGGACCCCGGCGTGCACACCCATCCTCCAGGCAGCGCCCTTGGGGGGAGGGGGGGAAAGCCGCAGCCGGACTCTGGCGGGGCGTGCGAGACCCGGCTCCCTCCTAAAAAAAAAAAAGTCTCTTGGTAGCTGTGGCTGGAGTTCCCCTCCGCGTGGCTGGCTCGGTGCGATTCCCTCGGTGCAGTGCGCTGCCTTCCCTCCGCATCGCATCGCATGCCCTCCTTGCACGGCCCCCCGGCGAACCACTGTTGACATTCCC